>VZDJ01000301.1:3091015-3312608 GCA_008694505.1 Cyanoderma ruficeps | reverse complement strand
TTTTTTTTTTTTCCCTGTGTTTTGTCTTCTGTGGCTTATGTTCCTTGACATGTTGGCTGGTTTTGATCTTTTTTCTCTTTCTGCATTGCAAAATTGTCAGCTGTGTAGCCTAGAAACAGGGCTGGCTGAATGATGGGTTTGCAAATAATGTTTGTTAGAAGTTTCTCTCTCTCTAGTTTGTGAATCATGCGTGCCCCAAACCTGGTTTCAGGGGAAGTGCTTGTAAGCTGCCACCAGCCAGCTGGGGAAAACAAGGGTTGCTCCCAGTTCCCACATCGATTTCCTTCAAGACTTGATGCAAATCTCATCATCATCCTCCTCCACAGCACTCCTGCCTTTCCAAGCCAAACACAGATGTCTCCCAGTCCCTTTTTCTTTGGGTTTTTTAGCAGGAGAGCCACAGACTGGCATGGCTCTTTGCATTGCACCTCTGGGGCTTGAAGGCACAAATTCACATGGGCACCACTGTTCTGCAGGTCACTAATGCCCAGCCCCCTGATCCTGCTGCAGTATCAGCCACTTACAGCACATGCCAGCTGAGCTCCTATCTTAAAATGGTCCTTGGGAGCTCAGCACGGAGCCAGGCACTTTCTTCATTCCCACTGCTGGTGTTTGGGGTGGAAGACACTCCTTTTAGCTTTTCCTTTGGGTTTTTCTTCTGTATTTTCTTCTCATCTTTTCCCTTGACTCCTTCACAAGGATTTTCAAAGCCTCCAGCTTTGCCATTGCAAGGCTGGTGTGTGCTCTGCAACCTGCCCAGTGCTCCCAGACACTTCCCATCCACCTCCTCTCTCCTCATGGCAGTATCTTGCTGCAAAGCTGCTTCTAGATTTGGGCTGCAGCCCTTGCCCCAGCTGTCCTTCTTCCCTCCCCTCATGCACAGAGACAATGGTAGCGTTCTTGTAGGCACTTCCTCTGCTCTTGCAGCACATACCATCATCAGCCTCTGCCTTGTGCTAGGGATGCAGTCCCAGGTGTTTCTGCCAAAGCCAGAGTACTTCTGTGTCCATCCTCATTTAATTTAAACACAGACAAATTCTCCTGGCTACGGTGTTCATTTATCTCATAAGCTGTCCAGTTCCTGCAGCCACCCCACAGCTCTCCCTGACTGTGCACTTAATATGTCCCTGGCTTGGCTGAGCATTGCAGCTGGCTGGCTGTATTTATTTTTCTTGCAGCTGGCTCTGGTTTTCCAGAGCAGGCATCCACCTGTGCCCCACTGTCTGCTTCCTCCTGGTGGCTCAAGCCTCTCCGGTTAGGTCACAAATTTCTAATTGCAAATGTCATTCCTTTGCCTTTCTTGGGATGTAATGGTGAGGACAACAGCCAGTGGCACCTTGGCAGTGCTGCTGCCTATCCTCAACCCCACCTTTGAGAAAACTCCAATATGCCTGGGTGGAGGAACATGGTTTCCTTTTCCGTGCTTCCTCACATCTGCCCACCAAAGCCATGCTCCCTGCTCTGGGTAAGAGGCAGTAGGCCATTCAGTCCCTCTGAGGCTGTGTAGCCCACTCACCACTCCAAAATAGCTCTGCCCCTCTCCACATCATCCCCACTTGGCTCTGTGGGTAACACTCGCATCTCAGTCAACACTTCATACTTCAAGTGCTCGCCCTTCACTTGTTGGAGCCTGTTAATCTTGGCAATTAGCTGTTGCTCTGATGCAATTTTCATGCATGCTGTCCCTCTCCCAAATCCCTCTAAGACCCCCTCGGAGCGTGTTCCTGTGCTGCTGCAGCTGCCTCCTTGGCTCCACACCAGCCTTCCCCGGCAGAGCCCGAGCACCGTGGGGAAGGCAGGCATTTATTTAGGTGTTATGTGCACTTAGACGCCTGCTCCCTGACATCGCATTCTGCAAATCTGACAAGAGCAGTATGTTGCCCTTCTACCTTTGCCCTCTCATCCTGCTGGGAAGAGGGGAGAGCCGAATGTCTCCTTTCAGTCTGCGCAGCCCGAAGGCCTGATAAAGATTCAGGGTGAGCTATCGCTGGAATGAGGAGCAGGAAGAAATCCGAGCTGCATAATTAGGTACTTTGGGAACTGTATCAAAATGCAGCTGACTATAGATTTCTGTACGGTACGTGCTCTTCTGCATTGACTCCTGCTCCTTCTTCCACTAACACACCAGGAGGGGGTGAGAAGCCCCTTGCCCAGGCCCCTGGGGATGGAGCTCAGCATGATCCCATGAAAAAGCTGAGCAAGAAGTTGGAGGTGAAGGGCAGGTTGGATGTGGCTTGGAGCCTGGAGTGAGGAAACTTCATATGCTTGCTTCCCGGCATGCTGTGGGCTGTGACTTTGAACCTTCTCTGTAAATAACCGGGGTTCATGGAGGGACTGCCCAGTGCCACCATCAATGTCTATTCCTGGCAGGAATAGCCCACAGGACCTAGCTAATGGCTTAGGTTAAAAATATGTAATTGCTTAAACTGGTTAAAAAGTGCAGTGTGTTTTCCCTCTCAAATCGAGAAGAAGTTGAAATATCAAAAATGTTCGCAGAATGGGAACAAAAAAGAGATTAGGAAATGTCAGATTTCACCGTCGACATTTTTGATGGAAATACTTTGACATTTGCAAACTCAAATGTTTAGTTTGTCAAACCAGATGGAAATGTCACACCGAGACAAGTTGAAACATTAATCTGTCTGCTCATGGGAGTCTGATCTCCCATGGGACCCACTTCCCCGCTGCCCCCCAGGGTCCCAGGAGCTGTCAGTGCCCTCCAGCAGAGCAGGGCTGGGGAATGTCCCTCTGGATTGAAAGCTCCAGTGTGGCTGGGCAGGCAATAACATCCAAAACCTCGGTGGAGGAAGGCCATCCATGGGGGATGGGAAGGAAACAGCATAGTTGGTATTAAGATGCTAATCCGAGAGACAGAAAACCACATCCCTCTCACCTGCTTCAATACAGATTTCACCGTGGATTTGGGCAAGCCAACCCTGCTGTGCCGTGGTTTCCTCTCTGTAAACTGGAGCAATAACTCTTCCCCGCTTCAGCTGGGGGTTGCAGGCTTAAATCCATTACTGTTGGTGAAGTGCTCGGATGTCAGTAATGGGGGTCCTGTGAGCACTGCAGAGAGCTGTGCTGGCGGTTTGGAGATGGCATTCCGTGATACGCGGTGGAGGGCGGCTGCAAGCCTGGCAGCTCTAAATCCTCACTGGGGGAGCAGCATTTGAAGTGCAGAAGTGAAACGTGAAGTGAAAGCACACGCTGTAGTGGGGACTTAGGAGCATGACTGGACACACAGCTCAGGACTGGGTTTGAGAAGGGAGTTCAGGCCCCTGGCCACCAGAATCCCGTGGCCATCAGGGTGCTGGTATGCCCCAGTTGTGAGGGTGGCTCTAATCCTGGTGAGAGCTGGGGTTTGCCCATGGCACCTATCACCACTTGAGTACTTCGTTTTTATTTTTTTTTTTAACCTTCCCTTCTGCAGGAAGAGTTTGAGGAGAAAAGGCAGAAAGATGTGTTTGAATTAAGAAACACTTCCTGGAAAAGCAATTCACAGAAGCAGCTTTTATTGTATTTTGCTATTGTCTGGCAAAAAAAAATTGCCAGTATTTTTTATCTGCTTTTACAGTAATGTACTAGGCTGAAGGCTGTAGGTGAAACACGACTCATTGTGTGGACAAACCTCTCATCTTCTTTTGCTTTGTGGACCAAAACTACAGGGTAAACCAGCAAAACTGTCGCTGCTCTCCTACCCATAGACATACCTCAGGCACTGGCCTCTGTTAGTGATGCCTTCCTGCTGTTGAGTTTTCTCGCCTATAATTATCAAAACCTTTGAACTATTTAAGCCTCCAATTGCTCTTTTGGGCTGGTGACCCCCAGAGCCGCCCTCACCTCGTTAAAGGGCAGCAAAAGCTGTGGCAGAGGCTGTGGGGTGAAGGCAGCCCGCAATGCTCCGTCCCCGCTGCTGTGTGGGCTGTCTCCTGGTGGTTATTAATGCCTCTGCTTTGCTTACCCAAGTGCTTAGATGGTTCAATACATTTTCAGACCTGTCCTTACACTATTGTTGGGAAAGATTCATTAGGACTTTGGCTGGAAATTATAGTGACAGAGCTGGGTAATTTATGGCTTTTCTTGAGGGTTGTGCAATTATTCAATAAGTGTCTTTCCTTCCTCTACCTCCCACCAGCCACTTGTTGGAAATAAATATTGAATTTATTTGCGGAAAAGTAACCATTGACAAAGCTGTGAATGGATGGGAAAAACCCGGCGAGGCTCTTTGGGTCTCTTTGCTTACTTTCCCCTGTGAGGGTGAGCGCTCCCTCCCCTGCTCCTGGCTGTGTGTGCATTGCTTCCTTGGCACTGTTGCCACCAGGTCTTTCCCATCTGCTCCTCACGAGGTCCCTGCTCACCCCAGACTGCCCAGTGATGTCCAGTTTGGTGTATTTGTTGCTTTCTTCCCTCCCCAACCTGTGATGGGAAGCTCCCCAAAGCCAGTGCTGGAGCTGGAGTGTTGACCTCTCAAAGCAAAGCTCCCACTAAAGCCTGGTATATCTTAAGCGTCAAAGCCACTTGTTAGGACCCTGCTGGCATCAGTCCCCCAGCCCTGGGCCACCCCCTGCCCCCACAGTGCTCCCCTGTTCCGTGACTGATTCCTCCCAACATCTGCATCTCTTTCAAAGGCACCTTAGATCTTTTCCACTTCCAAGCACCCGCTGATGGGACCTGTTAATGCTGATGAAGTCCAGCCTCAGCTCCACAGTTCCTCTTTTCTGGTTTGGGCAACACCAGAGAGAGGGGAGAAGTGGGGAGCTGGGGGCATCCCCAGCTGAGCATAGAAGCAGCTCATCCAGTCCCAAGAGAGAGACAGCATCAGGGTCAGGCACCATGTGGACCTCACCAGACTGGCTGATCCTGTTGAACCTGGGCTCCGTGTGGGACTCCTACCTTCCCAGTCTGCTTCAGAGCAGCTCTCCTCTGGGCTGGCTGATCCCTACGGGGGGCAGCAACATGGTGTTTCACCTTACCTTGCTGCCAGGTTATTCAGCTGGATAACACCTGGCAGGCCTCATTGGGCTCTTCCCCTGGGAGATGAGTCCCTCTGAGGCAATTCCACCCTGCAAAATCAGACTCTTGCTCAGCAGTTCTTGACAGAGGAGCTGCTTAGCCTCACCTGACAGACCCCATTCATCCATACTCATCCCCGTGCCTAACCACAGGCAGGGTTCCTCTGTGCCTGTGCAGCCCTTGGGCTCCTTCAGGGGAAAGTGAGGCTGAAAAATGCCTCTACCAAAGTGAAGCACCCAGGGCTGAGCATGGGACCCTCTAATCCCACTGCAAAAGGGATTTCTAGGAGGGGGTGCTATCGATGGAGGTATTGGCACCAGAGCGTTTCCTCTGCTATCTCTCCTGTTCCTTTGTGCTTTAACATTCTGTTTGAATTAGTGGGGCCTGTTCCTCGCAGCGTGCATGACTATGCATTTGTCTACTTTGGATTTCATCCGCCATTGACTGGCCCATCCATCAAGCTCTTTCCAGGCCTTTTGAAGTTCCCTGTAGCCTTCGCTTGTTCTGAACACTCTGTGCAGTTTGGGTCCTCTGCCAGGTTTTTCTTATGACATTTTTCATTCTCCTTTTCCAGATCATTAAGGCATCTCTTTAACACCCGTGGTATTGACACAAAAACTTGGGGAGCCTCCCCATGGGTACCATAGCCTTCTGGAAGGTAGCCCTTGTTAATATATGCTGTTTTGCCTCTTTGCTTCCAACCATTAGTGTTACTTTTTCCATTTGCTTTGCAAGCGTTTAATTCCCTTAATAGTCTCTCGTAAGGGACCCTTGTCAAAGAGCTTTGAAACCCCAAACATATGATGTCAAGTAGTTCTCCTTAGCTTGCCTTCCTGACAATGGAAGAAAGCATCCCAGCAGATAGAGGTATGAACCCCTTTCAGGGAGCCAGGACTGCTTGCTACTTTCTTACTTAGTTAATTTACAGGTTTTAAAATTCAGCTTCTTATGAGCACCTTCATCTCTAACCACCGATTCAGTTCTCACAGCCCTAAAGAGAGTCGTGTCTCCATGCCTGCCAGAGAGCAGGCTATTTCCCTCACTGGCTCTTTTGTTAGCAGCCAGGTCATTTGGCAAGTGAGAACCATCAGAGCCTTGGGGTATTTCACTTTCAACTTCAGAAGCTTTGTGCTGGCCCGACTCATACAATTTCTGCTCCTTTGGCATGGCTCTTTGTAGAAAGATTTCGTTGTTATCACCTGAAAATAATGGGCATCTCTCTGCTATCCCCGCTAGGCATCAGCTGGTCTAAAAGAAAACCCTCCTTGGCTCTCCTACAACACCTCAGCCTGCCCTGGCTCTTCCCATCACACCCCAGTGATGATGCTGGCAAGTCAAGTCACGCAGCAGTGCCGAGGGAGCAGGATGGGGCTGATAAGATCCCTGCCGAAGCTGGGCTGGCTCTGCATTACAGGTACAGGGTAAAAACCTGTTTCACCCGCCTCGGGTGATTCATGCCTCTCCACTCCCCTGAATCATCCCGGCTGTTGTGTAAGGCTTATGCTGCTCGTGTGGCAGGGATGTATTTTCTGTGGCTTTTATAAAGTTCTGCACAATTTATACATGCTGCTTCTGCCTTAACACATTTGCACTCTTTACTCGAGGCTTTAGGATTTACGGTCCCTTTACCTGGGACCCTGGGAATGGTGTCACCGGTGGGATGATCCTTGGGCCCAGACACTGTTTATTGTTATCAAAAACAATCCTGCTCTGCAGAAATTCCTGACCACAAAGAAGAGAAAACTGCTGTTTTTCTCTCCAACACCTATGCCCATGAATCTTTAAACAGGAGGAATTATTTCCCCGAATACTGCGCATTGAAGACATTTAACTCTAAGAATATGTGACAGCTCATCAGACAAGGAAACGAGATGGTTTGAGGGCTGTGGAGGGAACACCAAGTACCTTTGCTGGGAACAACCCCTCTGCTGGGAATTCCCACAGCTGCCAGGCAGGAAAACCAACAAAGCTTAGTAATCGGGTAACCCCCCTTCTACCCGGGGGTACCCTGTGCCCAAGCAGCCGGGGGAATTCCCTGGTGCAACCATTTGCAGTGGCCAGGGCTTGAGGTTTTGTGTTTTTTAAACAGCGTGTGGCGACTTTTGCCTAAAGTTCTCCAGACAGACCTTTTGTGCCAGATTACCTGTCTAGCTGGGCTCTTATCGACGTGTTTATCACTGCCGCCTCTCGCTGTCAGCACTGTTTATAGGCAGGGGAACCAAAACCCTATGCTAAGAAATTTCCTCCTCCTCTTTTCTTTCAAATCTGCATCTGCTCCAGACTCCCTTTCATTAGAGACCACATGAAAGACAAAATAATCCCAGGCTATCAGGCACAGAAACCTTTGCAAGGTAAACTCCTCTCTGCTGGTAAATAAGGCACACCCTGGCTAGGGCTCTGCCCTGGCACCCAGGGAGGTCCTGTCCAGCTCTTGTCACCTGCATCCCTGTTCCTGGGTACCTACAACGCCTTCAACACCCACCGGGGCATTTGCAGACCCACACCAAAAATTCAGAGTGCAAAGTAATGTTAGACCCCTGAGATTTCTTCCTGCACCTGCATCCCTGTTGTTGTGGTGCACAGCAAATGCCCCCAGGGAGGCTTGGGCGGGGGGGATGCATTCTGTGCCTTTTTTACCTGTTGTAAAAATATTTGTAGAGTTGCAGCAGGCTGTAAAGAGCAATTTTTGGGGAGGGAGGAGCAGGGCTGATACCGATTAGGCAGGAAATGGCTCAGTGTGGATGGCATCCATATGGGAGAGCTGATAGATTTGGCGTCTTGAAGGCATCCCTTGATGGATCCACTGATAACCTGGCAGCAAAACAGACCTGGGCTCTCTGATTCCCTGCCAGCAGCTGAGCCGCAGCCTGCTTGCTTGGCCTTCGTTAACACCTTTCTGCCAAGAGACCTTGTTGCCCTGCCCTGGGGACCAGTGGCCCCATAGAATCCCTGGGGGGCTCAGCTGGCCCGTCCCCACTGTGCTGCCTGCCGGGGATGCTGCTGCAGCTTCTTCCCTTTGAAGGCTCAGTGTGAAATCTGGTTGGAGTTTAGGGAGGCAGAAGGGCAGCTTGAAGAGCAGCCTGCGTCCTTGGGATGAAAAAGCTTCGTTTTGCAGCTCTGGAAAGAATCAGCGCGTTTCCAGGCTGGGCTCCTGCCTTCCACTGGAGACAGATGGAGAGTGCAAAACATGGGGAAGGCATCTGGCTGCTCCTGCCATGCAGGGGACCAGCTCTCAGGCATAGGTCCTGCTCCTTGTCTCTCTCTGGCCAGTTTAATTTCATGGCCCACTTTTTGTGCACATCCATAATGTTCAAAGCCAGCACGGAGGTGGTGGAAAGCCAAAGGCCCCGTTGTGTCACTGGAGACCCTCAGGGCGACTGGGAACACAGTGAGGCCTTTCTGTGCCAAGCAATGCTGGTTGATCCTACTGTGTGGTGGCTTTCCCTCTCTGGAAACTGGCAGGAAAACCAAGGGGATTTCAGAGGAAACTCAAGATGTAGCAGGATGATGATTGGAAAGGAAGCAAGAGGGAGAAAATAGTCATGTAGCAGAGGGCAATGGTCCCTTGCAGAGATGAACTGGAGACTTGGGAGCCAGAAGCCATTTTGTGTGTGGGTGGGTGCCTAGTGCTGCTGAAGGTCTGCAGCCTCCTTCACCAGCCCCTACCAGGTTGATCAAATACAAAACATGAGACTGATCTCTGGTGTGGTTTGGCAGGAAAGTTTTTTGCATGGGCATAATTGCCCCCTGCACTGGGTAATACTTTTGGGGGGAAAAAAAACTGTCAGCAAAGCTGTATTTCCTTCCATGCTTCCAAAGTGGTTCAGATCAGTGGCTTGTCCTGACACCCACCTCCTTGAACTCCCCATCCCTCCCTCCCTCAAGCACCCATGGGGTTCCCTGGTGAAGTGTGACTGGGTTCTCCTGTGCTGTTGACAAATTTGTGCCCAGAAAAAAAGCTCTAAAATGAAGCTCCTTTAGCAGAAGGTGAGCTGTGTAATGACTGCCTGAAAGCTGCCCAGGGTTACAGCAAACCAAAAGTGCAGGCAGCCCTCCCATTCACTGGCTAGAGCAAGAGCTGCTTGCTCCTGCTCCAGGGTCACGGCCCCCTCAGCTGTGAGTTGGGACAGTAATTTCCCTGTGGTTATTTCTGCGATAACTTATTTCAGGTTTTTATGATGCTTACAAATTGGACAACATCTTAAAACATAATTCAGGCCTTAACTGGCTTTAAATGTGTGCGATTTTACAGGGATGTGTAAAATATTTTTAAGTGTTGGTAAATTCCAGGCACTGGAGCTGTGGGTAGATGGGGAGGGATGGAGGGTCCGGCCCGAAAATGTTTTTGGAGACACAGGCCAGGAACCAGCAACTGGGAGTTGTTTACAATCATGAGGAGCTATGTGGTTTGAGCAGGTTGTAGACCACATAGCAAAATGTTTATGGGGAGTGAATCTGCACCTCCTCTTCCCCATAAAATTGGTTTAATTTGTACAAATTAGCTGTGTAGCCAAGCACTTGAGACTGATATACAAGAATTGCTGTGGCAGGGAGATGGTTCCCAGGTGCTGGAAATAAAAGGGAGCAGATGAACTGGACTGAAGTTGTGTTCCTCAGGAACATCAATCAGCATGGCAGGAACTGGCCATGTGAACTGTCTTGTGCCTTTGAACAATCCTCCACCAACTCCCTTCTGCTGGGAAGGTGGATGCTCCACTCCTGCTACCCCATTAAAGCAGCAGGTGTGGGTGGGAGACAAACCTGACCCTGAGGATTGTTGGGTATGGGATGGGTGTGCAGCAGTGAAATAGGGCTGCAGCCACCCCACCTCTTGCCTAGGGCAGGCACAGGATCTGGCAGAGCTGTGGCTCCAATCTCTCAGGCAAGACTGTGACCACACAGGGGACGGGTTTGCTGCCACATGCTACACAGCGGTTGAGTGAGGACAGCGTCCCAAGGGTGGCTTGCAGGGGTGGGTAGGGAGGGTTCTGCCAGATACTACTCCCTTCCTTAATGAGCAGGAGGCACCGCTCTGGCTGGGGCTGGATTTGCCAATAGTGACAGAACCAGGGCTGATAACACATGGTCCTGGAGCAGAGGCACTCCGGCGGATCACACTGGTGAGATCGAGCTGGGAGTTGGGTCTTGTCCTTCACCATCAAGAAAGTGCTTCAGGTAAGCAAACATGATCTCATGGCAAGGAGCTGGAGCTGATCAGCTGGCAATGCTCCAGGAATGGCGCTGCTTCCAAGCAGGGAGGCAGGAGGACTGTCCCAAGCAAACTGGCTGTTTCAGATGAAGTCTTGGTGAGCAGAGCTTGGGGAGGTGGGAGCTGAACAGACATGGCACCAGCCTGAGTGCCCTTGTCTCCAGCAGGCAAGGAGCTCTGTGGGTGTGTTTGCAGAAATAACATTCTTGTCTTGCTCTTTCCTTTCGTCGGGGTGTGGGCATTTGACTGAAATGCAATCCCAGGAAAGGCCCAGGATTTTCGCTGTTGTTGCAGGCACGTAAGAAAGATGTTATTGTCAAGTGCTCCCCTCCATGCAGGCGAGAGGTGTTGCAGAGGTGGCTGGAGGCTGCAGGGAGGCAGGGGAGCCCCTGGGCAAGGGAGGGTGGCAGCAGAGAACCCGGGGGAGCTCTTTGGCAGGTAGTCAGCCATCACAAGAGCACCCATGGCCAGGCTGGCCTGGCCCCCAACATCTCTTTCTGCTGGGCTCAGATGACTGCAGCTGCCAGTCTCATCACCAAAGCCCACGTGAGATTTCCTGCCTGCATCTCTTCCAAAAAAAGCAACTCCCAGCCCACGGGAGAAAACCGAGCGTAGTGGTAGAGACGTTGTGATGATGCATCGTCTCACCAACTCCTACCCACGTCTGCAGGAGGAGAGACCCGCCCGGGCAGCCCTGCACCCTGCTGCAGGGGATGGGGCAAGGGGGGGCAGCTGTGGCCATCTGGTTTGTTGACACTGGGAGATTTCAGAATCCCAGTGGAGCAGGAGAGAGTGTGATTGACATCCCTCCAAAGGAGATTGCTCCAAGAAACACCCCAAGAAAGCTTTGTATGAAGCTCCTTGGGGACGGGCAGAGTTGAGGAGCCCCATACTTCATGCAGAGCTGATGCCCATGAAATGCACTGAACTCCTCCAAGGCTGCCCCAAGGGTCAGTGAGGGGCTGGGGACAGTGAGACTGTCCTGGGCTCTGGCCATGTGCTGCCAGCAAGCACAGAGTGCCTCAAACATAGCAGCTGTGCACCCAGCAAATACGTGGAGGGAGCCTGGGGGTGGACTGTGAATTTGGAGAGGGCTCCATCCCTGAGTTTCCTGCAGGGCAGGCTTGCAGGCAGAGGAGAGCATCTTTAGGGAGGTAACGAGGTGCTGACAAGAAGCGGTTAGTTTTCCCGGATGGTGTTTCACAGCTCCCTGTGGAGCTGTCCGTGGGGACAGGGGAGCACCGAGGCAGGGGAGCACCCTGCAGGGCCACGGGCTGGTCTCACTCAGGAAAGAGCGCGGGAGACGCTGGCTGTTGGTATGAGCGCAGCCCGACTCCGCCATAAGGAAGTGATTGAAGCTTTCACGATCTGTTTAAGCAGTGACATATGTTTCCTGCAGGCGCTGCGTGCTGCATGCCAGCGGATGAGATACAGCCCCTCGTCCCTGCCTGGCTCTGCCAGGGGTAGGGCTGGCCCCATCCCCACGGCCGCGTTTGATACAGCCACGGCCGGCGCTGCCTGTGTGGGAAGGGGAAATTGCTCCCACGGCAAAGGGAAATAAACACGAGGAGACCAGCCCTGACAAAAAGCGTGTGTTTCTCTGGTCTGGGGCCCTGCTGCAGGCAAGAGCCACATGATGCGCAGTGGGGCTGGGGATGAGCGATGGGAAGCCGGGGCTGCGGTGATGTCTGCAAACTCCCTCTCATTTACAGGGAGTCCCTCCCTCCAGGTCTCAGCTTTCAGTGCTGAGACATCAGAGGACCCAGTGTCGGAGAGTTGTGGGGTATGGAAAAGGTCTAACTGCCCAAACCATCGAGCCCAGGTGAGGTGCTCCACCAAATTTAGAAGCAGCCAAAGTGGGCTGAGTGATTTTCCTGGGGAGGGGACTCTCCTCTGGAACTTGTAGTGGCTGAGCACCCAGGCACTGATACTCAAGACTCAGGGTTGCATGGATTCCAGATCCATCCTCACCTGCACAACTCAGCTCTTTCTGCCCCATCCTTCAGCTCAGGGGAAGTAATTCAGAAAATAAAAGACCGACTGGGGACTTGGATCAAGAGAGTGCCATGCTCATGAAGTGCTGGGGATGCCATGAACTAGGCAGGCTGGAGATGGCTGAGACATCAGGCAGCTGTGAAACCATGAGCAAGAGAATTTGGACATCATTCAGGGGCTGGAAGCAGGTGATGGTCCCCAGGTCTGAGAAGAGTGTAAGCAGAGTGTAAGTCTGTAGAAGAGTGTAAGAAGAGTGTAAGTCTGTGGGAAATTTTGCCAGTAACTGAGGCCATGCAGAGGGCTTAGCTGGAGAAAGGGGAGAAGGCAAAGTGTCGGGGGAGATGCATGGCTGGGGGCTGCCAGAAGGGATGCAGGCTCTGCTGAGGGGGCAAGATCCATGGTGGCTGGTGAGGCTGATCACCACTCAGACACCCATGCAGCCTCCAGCCTGTCCGGGGTGAGCCTAAAAATGGGTTTGTGGCAGAGGTTGTAAACTTGGTGTGAGAGTGAGAGAGTGAAGGGATGAAGAGGCTTTCAGTTGAGCTGAAAGCCTCGAGAGCTTTTTTGTGATTCCTAAGAACCAGTGTCTCCCCTGGTATCAGTATCTTGTTGATTCTACTGACAGAAAAGAGACAGCCAAGAGCAGGGGTTCCCATTCCTTACTGGAGATTTTGGCTTTAAAACATAGTCTTTTTCCTTAGCTACAGGGCAGAGACCCCTACAGCCTCCCTGTGCTGCAGGGCAGCACCAGCTCCCTAGTTCTCCCATTAGCTCCTACATCCTTCAGCAGTGAGGCACCAGGCAAGCCAGTGCTCACCCTCAGAGCAGCAGTAGTCCATCCTCACCGTGTGCCTTCCCAACAAGGAAGAGCATTTTATGAAAGGATTTCTGTCCTTCTGAAGTTTTCTTAGAGAGTGATTTTCTTCCCTCATTTCTGCACATTGAGTGCATTTATCTGCAGGATTAAAGGTATTTCTTGGAGTAGTTGGGAATATCTCCTTGCCTGATGCTTGCCCAGGTTCAGGAGCCTCCAGCTTGTGCCTGGTAGTGCTAGTTCAGGATGTCAAGGGATACCTTGCTCCAGGAAGCTGCACTGAGTCGACGAGACACTTTGAGGGTGTGTTGGCAGGGGCTGTTTTGTCAGGAATCAGCGTCACCCTGGTGAAGTTTCATGGCTGCAGTCAGCAGCAGCCAGAGCTCTCCTGCCTGCACAGCCAGGGCTTTCTCTGCAGGTTTCAGACAGCCCAGGCCCATGTTCGTTAGCAGGTAGCCAAGGTTTGCTGCGACTCAGTGCAGCAGTTTGCTCCAGCACTGGATTACCTTCACACATTACAAATCAGTGCCGAGTTTCTCCACGGTTTTGGCACCGGGCAGGTGCCTGGAGCACGTTGCAGGGAGGAAAAGGCTGGGGGAGGCGGAGCAGGTGAACTTCACTCTTCCAGCTCTGGAACAAAGCTCCTACTCCTGGTTGGAGCCTTTGTAGGGAGAGATGACGTTCTTTGCCCTGCTGGCAGCACCGCAGTGAGCTCTGCAGTGCCGTGGCTCTGCTCAGGCACGTGGAACATCACGACAGTGGGGCTGCTTTCCCCAGAAGCTGCTCCCTGGCAGGCACTGAGGCAGCCCACACTGAGCAGCGGTTGATCGTTCTCCATGTAACTGCTAGAGATGCCTAAATAATTCATTAATGGTTTGGGGAAACAAAAATATTGTGCAGTGAGTAATTTCTTGCCAATGATGTTGTGTACAGCTGAAGCAGCTCACAGGCAGCCACAACAGTGTGGCATTTGTGGGACATCATGGGCCCAGGCTTTTTCGTCCGACTTTTTATTCCTTTTTTTTTCCCTGTGTGAACTGTCCTGACTCTGTCTCTGCACAAACATGAAGGTTTATTGTTTCTCAGGGAAGTGGGGTGAGGTGGTTGAAACGGGGCATGGGCTGGCAGCAGGGGATGTGGGGAGCAGGCAGGGGCTCCTGAGACCACCACAGCCTTGCTTGGCCTGGCTCTTTGCATTGCAGGAGCCATGAGGACACAGAAATTTCTTCTCCCAAAACCTCGTTTCCAGCAATGGGACTGGTGGCACAAAGCCAGGCAGAGCCCTCCCCAGCCAGTCCCCATGCACTGATGACAAAGAGCTCCAGAAAACCCGTCCCAGACCCAGCGTGGGCAGGGGAAGGGCCCAAGAGCTTCATGCCGATAGCAGTGACAAGGAACTCCTGTTTCTCCAAAGGCATCTGGGAAATGTCCCCAACTGTCTGTCCCTGGCATGTCACAGTGCCAGAGGCAGGAGGCTGAAATCAGGGCTCTGGCTCTCTGTGGGTGCCCCGGGCAAGGGGCAGGAAGTTCCTGAACTGCTCTGGGCAAGCATCACCCCAGGGCTGGGCTTTGGATACGGTGGGAAGTTCGTGCCTAGCACTAAGCTGCGACTTGTGTGGGTTGCTGGAGGAAGCCCATGCTGCATCCCCTGCAGCTCCTGCTTGTCACTCTGTTAAATTTCCATTTTAACGTGGAAACAGCTGTTTTCATGGTACCTCTGTGTTATTTACACAGTCATGCATTCAATCCCTGCTAAAATCCACATTATGCACTCCAGCAGCGCCCTGTTGTCTCACAGGTACCGAGTGGGTGGATGGGGAAGTGATGCCAGCCCTGGGGTCAGGCCACCAGTGCTCCTCATGCCTTGCCCATGGCCACCCTGGCAGATCATGGTGAAACTAGGATGATTCAAGGGGCCAAACACGTCTCAGAGTGTTCCTGGTCCAGAGCAATGGCTATGGATGAACCTGTCTCCTTCCCTGTGAACCGAGCCCTCCAAGCCTGAGAACGGGATGCTTGATGCACATCAAGGGACAGAGACAACAACTGTTGGCTGTGCTCAATGGTGCTTTGTTCTTGGCCCAGGAAGCAATGAAAATCCTCCTGCTTTGAAGCCAGAGGAGGCCTTTTTATTATATGCAGGGCTCCTGGAAAAGGAAACTCCAAGTGCTTTCCCATAACGTGATAAAAAGCTCTCCTGGCTGAGACCACGGCAACTTCTTACACGTGAGAGCAGTGAGTCAGTGCAGCAAGAGACTGGGCTCAGTGCTTGCCCAGCCACTGGAAATCACTGATTCTTGGCATGTATGTAACTGGGATTTGAAAGAACCTTGGTGTGAGTCCTGTTGACCTTGCACTTCACCCCAGAGACCTGGCAGCTGGGGTGCCTGGTCTGTGTTAGTGCCTGGTCCTGTGGCCAAAAAGCAGTGGGGGTTGAGCAGACCCTGCACCCTCTGTGCAGGCTGGGAAGGACTGGGGAGGTTCAGGTCATGCAGCAGAAGAGCATCCACAAGTCTCCCATGTCTGCACCTGTGAGCAGGCAGCTGTGGGTGAGTGCTGGGGTGCATGGTGGAATCTCCTGAGCTCATGCAGGGATGCTCCTGGGTCAGGAGGCTGCCAGAGTGCCTGTGGCTTTTGGGGGGGGGGGGGGGNTGGGGGGGGGGGGGGGCGTCTGGAGTTGCCCCCCATTCTTTATCACAAGGCTGGCGCACAGTGGGTCCTCCTTGGCGCATCCCCCAGCCTGGCTGGGTAACTCCTAAGTGGTAAAGCTGGCCTAATTAGTCTGTTTAATCTTCTCCCATAAATCACTCCTCCCCATCCCCTGCAGACTATCGGCAAGCATCTGAAGTCATTAGTTAATTTAAACCTGGGAGTTCACACGTTGGCTTATCGGAGCCATCTCCTTTCCCCGCTAAGCGCTTGCTCGGTGCATCCCTGGCTGCTGCTAGATCCGATCTGCGCCCGCTTTGAAGCCGTGATGGGCTGCCAGCAGGCGAGGTGCTGCCTGTTTCCCTGCCTGCTTCGCTGCCTGCTGGCAGGTGGGAGGGGAGATGGAGATCCTGCTTCTCCCCTTCCCCGCGCTCCCCGTTTTTTGAACTTCTCCTCTGACTCATCCATTTGATTTGATGTTTTCACCTTTGTTTTACAAATAGCAGTTTGCCCGAATGCTGGAAGGAGAAGGCAGCTCCGATGCTGCTGCAGCTTCCCCGGCTGCCAGGGGAA
Organism: Cyanoderma ruficeps; assembly: GCA_008694505.1. NCBI lineage: Eukaryota > Metazoa > Chordata > Aves > Passeriformes > Timaliidae > Cyanoderma > Cyanoderma ruficeps. The sequence goes on along the minus strand of VZDJ01000301.1, from coordinate 3,296,355 downwards.
GTAATAGAATCTTAGAATCATCTGGGTTGGAAAAGATCACCTGTAAGACCACCAAGTCAGGTGAGTGGGGTCCTGGGGAGGGAGCTGGTGGGCACCCAGTCAGCCCTTGTACCTGGCAGGTAGGTGGGAAAAGTGGGATTACTGCAGGTTGACCATGGGGAAGTGCAGACTTGGCTAGGGATCCCACTAATGGCTTGTACTGCCCATTGGTTGTTCTGTCACCTTTCCATCCTCTTCTCCTCTTCCTCCCTGGATCTCCAGCCCTATGGGAGGAGGACTCCCCAAGTCTCCAGGGTGGGATGTCCCCAGTTACATGGGAATCAGGGATTCCTAAAATGAGCTCTTGGTTTGGGGGCAATGCTGACAGTCTGGGCACACACCTGTCCTTCCCTCTGCATGGGCAGGTGGCAGTGAGCCTGAGGGTCTTGGCAGGCCCAGCATCACAAATCCTTAGGTCCTGGTGCAAGATGGGAGGGGGAAGGTGGGGGGCTTGGCAGCAGGAATGAGATAGCTGGAATGGGGAGACCTGACAACAACAGGGTCTGGTGGCTCCTCAACGCAGCCTCTGGTGGCTCTTTTTCCAGGGAGCACTGTGAGGTGGGAGTCATCCCACCCCTGGCTGCCACGCTGCACCCATGGGCAGGGAGCACCCAGGCTGGGAAATGCCTGACTGTGTGCCCTGCAAAGGCACAGTCCTGCCCACAGAGCAGCTCAGGGCAGCCCCCTCCCACAGCAGCACCCCCAGGGCAGCCCCACATCGGGGCATCAGCCAGGACAGCACCCACTGGCACAGCACATGTACCTCACTGCCCCCGAGGGTGCTCTGGCTGCTGCATGAGCTGGCACCTCGAGCATGGGGTGTGGGTGATGCTGTGCACCCAGAGGGTACATATCCTCCCAGTGCACCCTCTGCACCCCTGGGCTTTGCTCCTGTTGCTTCCAGCTGGGTGAGGGACAGCTGCTCATCCTGGGACCTGTCAGTCCACGCTGCTTCCAAGAATGCTCTGTGCATCCCTGGGGCACAGTGACTGACAGCACCAAAGAACCAGCACATACAGCTTTTTGGGGACACATTTTTTGTCCAGAGCACCCTGAAGCAGCCCCTTTAAAGCATCCTGCTGTTTTCAGGAGAGGACACTGTGCCTGCGCTCCTCGGCTGGCTTTGTGGCTGCCCTCTTCCTCCCACTTTCCTGTTCCAAAGGGGAGCTGCAGCCGTGTTTGGTTTTGTAGTCCAAGCTCTGGATTTATTGCTTCCAGGTCTTCATGTGTTTGTTAATAAAATGAAAGACGGCTGGGTGAGCCTTTCTACTCCTCTGGCCTGCCTTCTGCAGCCCACAGGGGATCTTTCAGTCTCGGGATGATGCCTCCCTTCAAGTCTCAGAGGCACCCAAACACTGCCCGAGTCGGGGACACATCCGTGGGGGGTGATGTCCCGGGCAGATATTACAGCTGTGCTCTGGGTGTCAAGGATGACACGGGGGAAGGCACAGGTACAGGTACAACCAGGTACAACCCTGTGCACTCCCAGGCACTGCAGCCCTGCTGGGGTACAGCACGGGGGGACGCGGGGCCCTGTCTGGGTGTGCTCGGGCTGTCACCTGTCCCCAGGCTGCCGCTCCCCTTCTGCTGTGGCCGGAAGACATGAGCTCCCGATTAAAGGATATTTCAACCAGACGGAGGGGCTGCGGCAGCCGGGGGAACGCGCAGCGGGAGGGGACTGGGACAGGACGCGTGAGAGACCAGAGGAGAAGCTAATTTACGCTGGAATGTAAATACAGCAGCAGCACGGGCTCCGCAGGACGTGTCACCCCCCTCCTGGCTCCGGAACACGGGTTAGAGCTGCCCAGGACGGCTGAGGCCACGTCCCTGCCGTGCCAGAACCTGCATGTCACCTGGGCACTGTGCAGAGGTGAGGAGGAGGAGGGTCAGGGGCTGGTGCAGCAGCCCAGTGCCGCCGCTGCTGTTCCTGCTCTCTGCGTTGAGGTACCACCGGTTACACATCCACTGCAGAGGGATCGAGTCTCAGCCTCCCCTGATAATCCTAAGAATCAATAGCAGTGTCATGGATGTGCAGAACAACAGCTCCGAGTTGAGAGGGGAACTTCTCAGCAGGATTAACTCTGAAACCGAGTGACAACACTTTAAGTATCTGTGCTATCTCTGTTCCCGCTGCTCATTCTAGCAGATAGTTCTTACTAATGAGCTTTACTCAACAGCACTAGATTTGTCTGTAACAGCAAATTCCAGGGATCAAAAAAACAAGGTTTAAGATGCAAATGTTCTGTGAGATATCCAGATTTAAATGTTTGGGGGTTTTTTGTTCGTTACTCCAGGGTTAGTTTTTAAAGGAAACAAGGAGAGATCCTCTGGAATGTGAGACAGAGAAAAAAATTTAAAAGAAAAGACCAAATAACATAAAATCACGGGTTTGGTTTTGGTTGGTTTGGGTTTTTTTTTAGCTTATAACCATGGAATTTGGAAAAGTTCCCTTCTGTTCACCCAGGGCAGTGTAAGCACAGATGCCCCCACCCTGGGGAGCAGGTGGGACTCATCCAGTTACTCACTCCTCTCCAGTTACAGAATATCACTGGGGAAGCCATGGGAATGCTGATGGGTGCCAGGACTGGTGGCACAGGGTGAACCCCAGCCAGCCACCTCACCACCCAGGGCAGAAGAAGTTCAGCAGATGGTTTGCCTGTGGCAGGTGACAAAGAAATTCAAATAAGTCCCTAAAATGTCCAGCCCACGCTGATAGTGGGCTCCTCCTCTGTCCTGAGGTTGGATCCTGTGCAAGGACCTGATCTCAGACACAGATGCTGGGAGAATTCACACCCTAAGACAGGTTGTTTTTCAGTTTTCTTTAATCTTCCACATGGCTTTTTTTTTTCCTTTTTTTTTTCTTTTTGAGGCAGGAGTACTAACTGTTAAGGATGCATATGGAATTTGAATATGAATGATAAGAACAGCTGTGTATATCTATTATGAATGAACATAAACAGAAATGTATAAACTGAGATTTTGGGGCTTTTGGAAGAATTAGTGCCTTTGTTCCTGGATTTTTTTCCTATCAAAGTTTGAACCAAAGCCCATTAGCCTGGACTTTCCCGCAGCCGACCAAGCCAGGAGCTTCATTTCGTCCTGGCTCTGAGCCATGCTGAATTCTCCTCAACAGCTCAGTGAGCCCTAATCCTAACAAATTTACCCAGAGAAGTGGGTCTCTTATTACACAGTCTAATTTGAATGCTTTCCAAGGTTAATTTCAGCTCCCTCTCCCTCTCCAAACATGCCTGCCCCTCCAGAGCCAGCTCCCCCCCTTCCCCAGCTCCCCCCTGGCTCCCCGTTAGCGCCAGCCCGGGGGGAGCAGCCCCCTTCACCACCGAGATGGTTTTTAAACGAGAAAATAATGGGATGTGTGTCCCTGGGTTCGGACTCTGCCTGGAGGGTTTCTTAATGCTGAGCGACTTCCTCCACAAATTAACTGCAACTTTCGTTGGGTGAAAATAGCCCTAAGAAGCCCCTTCCCCACAGGCTCTTCCGCACGTGATATTGCTCAGTTCATAATCTGATCCCCATGACTCTGTTCCTTCCTTCCTGTCCCCAGCGTGCCGGTGAGTGCCCACAAGGGGCCGGCAGGGTGACCCACCTGGCAGCCGTGCCATGGCCCGGGAGCATCGCTGCCGCCCGGCCGAGACAGCCCCGGCTCTCGCTTTGCAACAGACTGTGCAAGAAAAACCTCAGCGTGGGGAAACTGAAACCTGGCCCAGGGCAGGGAGCAGCTGTCAGATCCATTAGGGAAGGGATAGAGAAGGAACCAGCTATGCCTGGTGGAGGGCGGTTGCAGGAGAGGGGTGGTGGGGTGGCAGGGGTTCACGGCAGGGGTAAAAAGGGACAGGGCAAGGGGCGGTGGGTTTGGACTGAAAGAGGGTCAATTTAGATCAAATATGAGGAGTGAGGGTTTTTTACATTGGGAATGGTAAAACACTGGCACAGGCTGCCCAGAGAGGTGGTGAATGCCCCATCTCTGGAAGGCCTGGCTGGATGGGGCTCTGACTCCCTGAATTGGCTGAAGATGCAAGGGGGTTGGACTAGATGGCATTTAAAGGTCCAACCAAACCATTCTATGATTCTATAAAAGGAAAAGTTAGGTGGAAAAAGTGTACAGAGGAGCCAGAAGTTCATCTCACCCACCAGCCCACCTGGATGTGGCCCCAGGGATAATTTCTGCTGGATTTTACCTGCAAGAAGCAGAGACTTGCCCCACCAGCTGGGCCTGGGGGGTTGTGTTGGGCCGTGGTAGGTGTGGAATGGCAATTGTGCAGCCTTGGGACAGGGGTTTTCCACATGTCCTCAGGCAGTGAGGTCCCAGGTGCATGGGGCAGAGTGGCCTCCCTGTCTCCCAGCTGCCATGGAGATTCACCTTGCTTACTCTCCTCTTCTTTCCTCACATTTTTCTGATTTATACTCAGCTAATGCTTTTAGATTTGCTCACTCTGAGCATCACAGGTAGTGCAATATTTCATCACCCTGGCAGGAGATGGGACAGGGAAGGGGTTGGGGATGTGCCCTGTGCCATGCCAGGGTGGCTGAGCTGGGCCAGAGTGAGATGAGAACGACGCTGGGCTCATCCCATCAGTGATTCCATGAAGATGTCCTCTCTGAAGTGCCTCCACAGGTCACGTCTTCTGCTGTCACATCCTGCTGCCAGGTAACCTCCTGTGCCTGCTCCCTGTCCCTGGAAGCCTTGTTGCCCGGCAGTCACCTCGCTGAGTGGATGGATACCCATGTCTGATGATTTTGCTCCAGGCGTACGAGCTGCACGTATCAAAGCTGAGCCACGTCTTATCTCCTGGCTGTTCCTGCCTGCTACCAGCCTGTGAATCCTGGCTGCGAGGTGTTTGCAGTGCTCCCCCAGCACCATGGGTTGTGGTGGATTTTGGATGCCAGCTCCAGGGTGAGGAGCACCCTGGGGTAGGTCTCTGGGGTGCAGGTTGGAACGGCCAGCACAGACACAGCCCTATCTGCCAGGAGGATGCTGGTCATTGCTGTAAGGTCAACCTTAAATAATGGGAATAATAAAAATAAGGCTGCCTGGAGGAAAGGAGAGGGCAAACTGAATCCTAATGAGGTTGCGTGAACACATCAGCATGACTATTTTATGGAAATCATTTTAAAAAGGAAAAAAAGCATCGAGTTTAGATCAAAGGATTTGGGACACAGCAGCCAGGGCACAAGGACACCCTGGGAGAGGATATCCCCACTGAGATCCCACATCCATGAGCTGCTCCTGCCCTGTTGTGCTACGGAAGGTCCAGGGCAATCCTTGCCTACAGAGAGTGTGGGAAAAGAGCCCAAAGGATTGAGGGAGATGCTGCTTCATTCAGGATAGGGACTGCAGCTTTACTGCAACTGGGGGCAGTGCCTGGTGTGAAGGGGCAGAACATTTGCCTTTATGGATGGCCAAAATTTACCAAGTTGTGGTGGCAAACACTAAAAGAGGAAGTTTTAGAAGGGAAATAAAACATTAATATTTCAGAGCTTAAGGAAATCCTCAGTGCAAAGGCAGGAAAGTAATTAGTGCTGTAGATGGGGAAATAACCAGCTTTAAATGGAAGTGGGGCAAGCGCAGGTTCAAAGGGCCGCAAGGAGGAGGATGAGCAAGGGCTCTCCAGGAGATGGCAAGGAATGAGCCTGGAGGCCCACAGGAATCCCCCCCAACACACCAAACCCCAGCAGCACCGTATTTCGGGGGGGCTGTGCCTGCAATAACCCAGCCTTCCTCCTCCTCCTCGCCTCAGCTCCGCTGGCCACAGGCCAGGTGAAACGCTCCCCCGAGCACGGCGGGGACTGGTCCAACCTCGCACAGCTCCAATTATCCCTGGCTGGAGACTTTCCAGGAATCCCATCCCCTCTCCCTCCACCGACCCTGCCTCCCCCAGCCTCCCCCCCTCAAAGCAATTTGACTTTTATAGTAATAACTTCTGAACCCTGGACTGGGGCCGTGCCAAGGAAAGCAGCAGAAAACAATGTGATGGGCCTCGGCAGGCGCGGAAACTCCAGCGACCGAGACCAGCCCTAAAATAACTTTTGAGCGATGGTTATTTATTCTGGGAGAAAGTTCGTTCATTCACAATTTGGAGGGGAGATAAATGAGGGCAGGCTGGGGCTGCACAGCGGCAGCACGCCGTGGCTGCGGATGCAGGGTGCCTGCAGCGCCAGGGCAGCCAGCTCACCACAGTCCTCCTGCACATGCCCTGCTGGAAAACCCTTTTTAAAGGTATTTGGGTGCATCTGAAAGCCCCGGGCTCAGGTGAAGGAGTCCAGCTTGAGGCTGGGGGTCTGCATGTCCCACCAGGTGCGGGGGGGCTGCACTTGGTGTATTTGTGCCTGCACATGTTTCAGCTTCCCCAGGCACGCTGTTTAGCATGGTGGTTGTGTCACATGCCACTGGCTTGCACACCTGCACCAGGGCTCTGCACACTGAAGCCATCGCTGTCCAATGGGCAGCAGGTGGTGCAGGCAAACTCCAGACAGGAACACACAGCATCCTGCTGCTGGTTCTGTTGAGTATCACTGTGTGCACGGCAGCTGTCAGCTAACATCAGCTGGGCAAGCAACAAGTGGTGCATCCTCAGTAATTCTGCAGCTCTGAGCTGCCACAGCTTCCCTGAAATGCACAGGAGCTGAACCAGAGCTCCCAGAGGAACCTTGAGCAACCTGGGCAACCCTGGGCACTTCTAAACTGGGAACAGCCCAAAGGAGCCAGCCAGCCAGCCCTCAGCGCTGCTGTGCATCTGCTTGTGGAAGTGTTTTATGGTCCCTGTCACCATTGGGCACTCACCAGGATCTGGAGTGCAGTGGTGACTCTGCCAGAGAAGGCTCAGGTTGTGTGTGTTACCCTTGGAGTGGATGGCTGGGCTCCCTTGGCAGATTTGGAGAACAAATGTTGGGGAAACCAGGTCTCTGCCTGCTGGGTGACAGGGGTGACAGAGACCTCACAGGGTGGCTCTGTGGGCAGCTGGGTAGGAGAGGGACAGACAGTGTGACTTGACTGGGTATGAGAGCCTTGGATACACATCCAAGACTACCTGCCCATGAGCATCTATGGGGCAAGGGTTGATCCTGGTCCACTGTGTCATGATGCTGCAGTGACGGGGACAGCATTGCCATCATCACTCTGTACATCAGATCTCGGAGAGTGCACTATTCTGGAGTGAGAACACACCCCCATATCCCCTCCCACCAAGAAACAACTGCACTTGCCTGGGTCACCCATCTCCTCCCACTGCCTCCAGGCTGGGGGACCTTGCTGAGTGCCACCAAATATTTTTGCTTTGGAATGACATGTGGACACATTGGAGCTGGGGGCCTGGGGCTACAAAAGGGGATGATTCAGTGCTGCCCCTTGCAGAGTGAGGAGGGCACCACTTTATGTTTAGCAACACAGTCACTGTGGCACTGGATAAAGTGTCACCCAGCCGCCCCTGCGTGGGGACAACAGGGTTAACACAGGGTCACACACGGGGCAGAAGCAACCCTTGGCAGCGCCGGCCAGCACACACAGCTTCCTTCATGGCACAGTGCCCGCGACGTGAGACTGCCCCTGCTGGGCCACATCCCTCATCCTGCCAGGCAGGAAAGGCTCTGGCCTCACGCTCCTCCTCGCCTCTCCACATCCCCTGCCCTCTGCCCCGCCACTGCTGTGGACAGCCCCGTGCTTGCCAGATGACTTCCAGCCTCGCTGCTCTTCAAGCTGTCTGAGCAGCTCGTGATCTTGGCAGGCAGCTCAGAGTCCTACCAGTCATCATTACAATGATTATTTGTGTCTTCCCAGCTCAAAGGGGCTTTCCTCTTACCTCACCCCTGGCTGGCCTTGAGCCAGGTGGGACTGTGGATGGAGAAAGGGGAGAGGACAGTATCCTGCACTGTCAGAGCAGAGAACTGCAGTGGGATGCAGGAGATGGGGCAGAGGGAAGGACAGATCTTGTCCCTCCTCCTGAATGCTCAGATTGGAAATCAACACCCTTTTGGTTAATTCATTAGCTTTGATTAGCAGCTCTGAAGCTCGGACCAGCTAATGGGTCCCTCCTGCTGGTTAATCTCCAAGAGGAGTTCAGCAAGGTTATCTGAACCAGCAATGGCAAGGGAAGGATGAGGATGAGTGCAATTGAATTAGGAAGCCGTTAAATGGAGAAGCCAGACTAAGCCAGAACACGGCCTTTGCAAAATATCCCCATGGCTAAAACATGGGGTAGAGCATCATTGAAACACAGGGCAGAACACGGCACTGTATTTGCACTCACCTGGGGGCTGGGGAAGCGAGTCCCTGTGGACACCACCCAGCCTGGGGCTTGGGGTCATGTTTGCCAGCTCCATCCCATGCAGATCCCTTCACCAACACCTTCATCTCCCTACGTGGGTTGCATCTTCCTCCAGGTGGGGGTTCCTCTGCAGCCTGGATTTTGTTGTTGATTAAATTAGCTCAGCAGTATCCTATTTGTGATGATGATGTGAGGTAGCGACCTTCAGTGTTTTCATTAAAATATACATGTATATATTTGTTTTCTGCGGTTATGAATGTAATTCCACAATCCACTGAGGAGCCGGTAATTTTCTGGCTGAGGTGGGAAGTTGCTGACATCTTGTGATACATGACAAGATTGATTGTATTTGCTTACCCTTTAACCTAATAAAGAAAAATAATGTTCCTTAGTCTCACTAATTCTCTATAAACTTGAACATTGCTTTAAATCAGCTGGAAGTGCAGGCGCTGAACCGTATCATTGCTGGGGCAGGAATCTTGCTCCCCAGGCCCTCCCCGGCTCCCAGGTGAGGGGGTCCAGCATGGCAGCATTGTCCCCAAGAGCACCCAGTACCTCTGGGTCTGAGAGGACTGCGGTGGTCATGGCAGGGAGGTGGCCTCTGCACCCTGTGCGTCCTGCTGGCTGGGAAAGCATTAACCAATTTACTGCTAATCGTGTTATCACCAGCACATCTGAGCAGCTGCTGGGGCAGCACAGGCCAAAGCAAACACGGCCCAGTGCCCTGAGGACACGGAGCAGTCAGAGGCAGCTGCATCTACTCTCGGGTTTCCAGGTCCCATATCTCCCACCGCAGTGGTCCAGTTGGCCTCTGGAAAGAAGGAGACTCCACGGGAGAAACCCGGCCAGTGCTGCAGCAGGGAGGGTGGGAGCTGCCCTGGTCAAAATTTGGGTTGGTGCCCTGACACCAATGCCTGGGTGACCTTGGGTGCTGCACAGTGGGCACCATGCCTGCAAAACATTTGCCTTCCTTCACTGGAAGTTCACATTAAGAGGTGGAGGAGCAGGCTGGGTGTCAGCATGCATGTGGCAGTGGGTCTGCCATCCCAACACACCATCTCCTCCATCCTCCCTTCCTGGGGACAGCCCTCTCCAGGGGAAGAAATGACAGGGCAGGGCAAGCAATGCCACTACAACACAGTTCCTCTCAGTTGCCTATCCGTCCTCTGGGGAATCATCAATCCTGAGTTGTTCTTAGTTCCTCAGCCCTGCACCTATCTTGGCTTCTCTGACCTTCTCCACAGCACAGCACACAGCAAACAGGACACATGAGTCCCCAGGTCAACAGCACTGGGGCATTGCATTGTCCCAAAGTGATGGGCTGTGCCCATGGCAGAGTGTCCCTGGGCTGGGCATGTGTGGGTGAAGGTGCTGAAGCCTGGGGAAAGGTTTTCCCTGCTCTGAAGCAGAGCTGGCAGGGGGCTGCTCACCTGCCCAGTGTGGTGGTTTGCCAGCCAGCTACCAACCAGCCGGGAATTGCCTTTGCCTTTGCTGGTGTGCTTAAAAATAACCCACTAGCTTGTCAAGGTTATAAAGAGAGGGAGAACAAATTGCTTTCTGAGTTGATTAAACTGCTCAGCGTGGCTGTGCACGTGGCGCTCTCCGTACGGCTGGGACAGAGTCTGGCGTGTTAATTTGCACTCGGCAGTTCCTGTGCTAATAAGGGCTTGATGAGCTGCCTCCTCATACCCTCATCACCGGCCCCTCCGAGCAACGAGCAACGCTTGGCTGGGCCCTGAGGCAGTTGGGGCACTTTGTCTATTCAAAATGCCTTTTTTTTTTTTCTTTCTGTTGCTTTTGAGCAGTGCCGTGTCCGGAGCTGCCCTAAAGCCGCTGGACCAAATCTCCGGAGGATTTCAGCAGGTCCCTGCTTCATCCCAGGGCAGCTGAGGGAGTACAGGCAGAAGCACACTCCAAAACTCTGCTGCGAGGAGAAAAACCCACCTGTGGCCACAAATTGCTGCCAGATATTTCTCCATGCTGGTGCAACAGCCGCCCTCGCCGCCGCGCCGCTCAGCATCACCCCACGATGCTGCCGCCACAACGGGGTCTCCATGCTTGAAAGAGGTTTCCAAATATAACCAGCCCCTTGCCTACCCCCACCCTCTCCCTGCAACTTTCTGGGAAAATCCCTTTCTGCCTAAAATTATCCAGATGTGCTTTACAGCTCGAGGGGAGTTTGTGGGAAAAATACGAGGTTCGCTGGATGAGATGTTTCCTGAAGTGTGGGGCTGGGAGCTGGTTCCACTTTGGAGCAGACCCGCGCCGCTCATGCGCCGCCACTGCCAGAGCTTGGCTTAGTTAGTTAAGCCAGATTGAGTTTATCTCTTAATAAGAACTAGGGAAGGAAAGCGCTTTTTTCTTTTTTCTAACCTTTTTTTAATTCATGCTCCGTGCTGGGGAAAGGCAGGAAAGGATTTACTAAGCAGATTGGTGCTTCCTAGCACTCTGGCTCTGGTGTCCTTCTGGTAGGCGTCCTTTGTGGTTTATGTAGTTTATCAGCTCTGTGGGCTCCTACTGATACCCTGCACCCCAAAGGGCATCCCAAGGAGCTGACATCAGGGATCCATCCCGGGGCCAAACCGGGGATCAAATTGTGCAAAGCAATCCAGCGTCCTTCAGCAGATGAAGGAATTTTCAGTGACGACAAAGCAGCAGTGGGTGCAGACCCTGGGGTAGGGGCTTCACATAAATCGTAGCAATTTGCTGGCTCTGCCACTCTAAATCCTGTCTAATTATACCAAGTGCAGCATCTGACATTAATTTGTTACAGTGTGTGTGTATAGAGCACCAGACATTTTGGGGACGGATTTAAGAGCAGCCTTCAGATCTTTGCCCTTGCAATCCACTGCCAGTCACAAATGACTGCATTTGGCCTCCTAGTTACCTGCCTACATTGGAAAATTGGTTATTTTGAAGTCTAAAATATTATTATTAATTACATCTACAATCAATTTACAGATGCAAAATTCAAGGCTGCATTCAGGCATCTTTGGGGGAAAAAATAAAAATAAAAAGTTTGGCCCGCTTTGCTCCTAGCTGCCCTTTTCAGTCTCTGAGCCGTAAAATAAGATTGACAGTGACTTCGAGACACCAGCAGCAAAGCACAGCCCAGGTCACAAGCCTGCAGAGCACTCTGGAGGGGAGGATGCCTGGGAACCAGGCTGAGGAGTAGCTGGTGTGGACTGAGCCGTGCGATGTCAGGTTTTTAACCAGCTTGCTGGAGCTCTTTGAGGATATTACTGCTTTGCTAGATAAGAGAAATTCAAGGGATGTGCTATACTTAGAGTTTCAAAACACACTTGGCATCAGTGCAGATCAAAGCCGAATGGTACAGGCAGCATCCCGGAATAGAAGGTGAAAGAGGGAAAAGATTTGGATTTTTACTGGGAGGAAAAAAAAAAATATGCTGAAACCAACAGCACAAGGCTGCTGAGCTAAAAATAGCAAAGAAGGTATTAGCAGTGGCTCCACACACAAACTGACACCCAGCTCCACTTCCCAGCTTGGGGAGAAACCTTCCATCCAAGTGGGAGATGCTTAAGGAAAGCACTGCAGTCCCTGCAGACCCCACTGCCCCAGCCTGGCTCCCAGCCGAAACCAGCGGGGATCAGCAAGGTTGGGGCAGACCCCAGCAGGGTGTGCTCTGTGTCAGTCTGTCCACTCCAGCACCCCATCATGTCCCTGCTATGTCAGGTTATCTGTGCCCCACCAGCAGCTGTTTCCACTCCCATAAACTGGAACAGTGCTGCTTTGTCAGCTCCCACAGCAGTGGCCAGCCACAGCCAGGGGCTTTTATACAATCCTGCTCTACCCTGGGATGTGGTGCTGCCACCACCACAGCAGGCCTGGGGCATTCTTGCTCTCCCCATGCCATGCACCAAGTGCCTTTTCAGCCCTTCCTCTTCCCCACTGCCACTTGGTGCTCATGGCAACAGTGACAAGTCTGCCCGTTGCCACCCAGGCTGGCTAGGGGAGTCCAGGGAGGGCAAGGTGACCACATCCCCCACAGTGCCCACATCCCTGTGTGGTACCCCTGGTCAGGGCTGTGTCTCAAGCTTTCCCTACAATGTCCAGCTAGGAAGGAGGGATCACATTCTTCAAACCTACACTTGAAGCACCACAGTTGTATCACAAACCTGCAGCAGAGCCAGGAGCACTGGGGGAACCCCTCTAAAGCATCAGCTGCTGGCTGACAGGGTTCAGCTAGGGGAGACCAGAGCCAAGGAAAGTCCCATGGAGGGACACCTGTGAGTGATGGATGGCTGAGGCTCCTATAAACAGCTCACATGGCCAAGGGTGTTCCTTGTAGAACCGAATGATTTGGGCTTGAAATTAATGGGTGGGTTGTCTCCTATGTGCTCTTCCTGTCCCTCTTCTGCTTGTGGATTGAAAGATGAAAGTCATTCTGCCCTCTCTGGGAGGGAGGAGTATTTCTGAAGCACCTCAAGCCATGGAGCCCCTCCTCTAGGTTAGTGTAACTGAGCTAATTGCAGATCTGCAGGGGGCAAGCAGGCAGTCCCTGCCACACAGGACACCCTAACTCCTGCTATGCTGAAAGGGACAAGTCTGCTAGAGCAGAGGTGTCTGGGGCTGGTGACACATTCCCCATGGGTCGTGGCAGCTCCTCTGGTGGCTGGGAAAGGACTTAATCCTGTACCCCTGCAGCAACGCAAACACCTCCCCAAAAAGGGCTGGATCCCAGGGTGATGGTGTGTACTATTTCTGGGAATGGGCATCCTTCATCCCGGGCACCCCTGAGCCAGACCCCATCCCAGGGGTGACAGTTCACCCTGCCACGTGCCTAGCACTGTGGCCTGGAGCACAGGGACTGTTCCTTGGGCCAGGGGTGGGTGCTGGGGCAGTGCCAGCCATCCCGGCCCCACCACACACCGCCGGGTTTCCTCTCGGCCGTGCCAGGCTCCTGCCAGCTGAGTTTGAGGTGAGGCATTAACACTGGTATCTCTGTTAATATTGCTATAAAGCAATAAAGGTAACTTGATTGCGGAAAGGCAGGGAGACCAGCGGGTTTGGAGCCGTTCCACAGCACCGCTATTAGAAAGCTCAAAATGAGAGTTATTAAATTACTGCCAGGTACTGCAGGTTTTTCCTAACAGGGAGACTTCAGCTTGGCTCGGAAACTTAAGCTCTGGCTTGTTCAGGTTAATTAAAAGAGAGCTGGACATCTTCCAGGGCCTTGCTTTTCATTCCTGATGGCCACCCCCTCCCCTCCAAGGCATGGGCAGAGTGTATCACAAGCACCCATGAGCATTACCCCACTGAGGGATGCTGAGGGGGCACTGGGCATCAGCCCTGGGCAGGGCTGACAGGCCAGGGATGTCCTGTAGGATGGTGATCTGAGTGTCACTTGGAGTCCCCTGGTGCCTTTGTGCCATCTGTCCTGGGATGCTGTTCCTGGACCCATGGAGCATGGCAGGTGGGGCTGGGATCCCTGCCCTTTTTCCCAGGTAGGGGCCTCAGGAAACCAACACGAGTAGCAGCCAGAGGTGTTTGTGATGCTTTGCATTTGCCCGTCACCCCTGGTCCCCAGCAAATTCCTGATTCCTTTATAGGGAAACAAGGGGCAAATGCAGTACAGTGAGAGAATGGCCGGTGGGAGGAAGGGGCCAGGCAGGCAAACAGTGCCCACGCTGCCCCTCTTCCCACCCTTTTTATTGCATTGCTCTCGGCATCTGTACTGCTGCACAACTGGCACTTAGGGATTCATGTGGCCTCCCATCACAGAGAGCAGGAAACACAGTGCAAACAGGCAAGAGAGGGCAATTTGGGCTGGATTTGGAGAGGATTGCCTTCTCTGACCAGAAGCAATTTTCCTTTCACCTGTGTTTAGTCATCCCTGCTGCTTCTTTGACTCCTGTCTCAGCCTCTGCAGGTATTTTCCTGCTCCCTTACAGGGGTGATGGAAAGTTTTCGGCAGCCCCCTCTCCTTACCCTGGAGCAGATCACCTGCAGAGTGGCTTTTGTGGGGCTGGGGGTGCAGGCAGGTGGCTGCTCTGCCTGGCCCCCTCTGGCTGGGATCTACAGACAGAGGAGCTGGGGACTCAGGGCTGCAATGACCCTCCCTCCCCCTGCCTGTCTTAGATTTCCTGGTGCCGAGGAGAGAGAAGAGAGTTTACCCAGCAGTTCAGGCCCAAAGAGCTCCCACTGTGTTCTTCCTGCATGGTTCTCTCCTGCTCTGCCTGACCTCCAAGCAGAGGAGGACAAAGCCAGTGGCATACCTGAGAGGGGCTGAGCTGGGTCCCCCCAGTTATTCCTGCTGTCCCTGGGAAAATGAAAAGCAGACAGGGACGTGTAGTGCAAGGAAGATGCATCCCACTGCCAATTGAGCACTCCAGATTGGAGGGTATGGGGTGACCCCCAAGCCAGGCTGCAGTGGTGGGGAAGGATCCTGTCTCCATCTCCTCCCCAAAACCAGCTTTGGGAGAGCAGGGAGGACTCCCAACTCTGTGACTCCTCCACCCACCCCAAAACTTCCAGGTGGCAGCGGGGTGCCTAGACTTGGGATCATCACCATGGAAGGGCTGGGGCCAGTTGCCCTGTGTCTGAGCACTCCCAGGTCCCCGGCAGGACAGCGGGAGGGGGCGGGTGAAGAGGGGTGCTGTAGCTGCTTGCCAGCCCCGGCAGCACCCGCCCCTCTGCTGCCCCGGCCAGGCTGCCGGAGGTGCGGATAAATGCTGCTCACAGCTCTGTTAGTGACTCAACCCCCCAAAACACTTCTTGGACTCATTTTCCCAGAGAGAGTTTAATGGGGTTTGTCGTGCCAAAACCCCAAGCTATGCCTCACTTTCATCCCCTAATGCAAGCCATATATCAAGAGACACTAACAGAGCAGGGAGGGTTTCTGACAAGGGGATCCTGGGAACAATCAGCCAATACCCCCCTCCCCAGCCTGCGCCCCCCTGTTTTGTGCATTCCTGGTAATGTAAATAGAGAGGCGAGCGCTCGCAGCCCTCCTCGGACCCGAGGAGCCCGTCTGGGGACGGCGCCAGCAGCTCTGCTGTCAGTCTGCTCTCGGGGGCTTTGGCTGGTACCGTTTGAAGTGTCTCAAGTATCAGCGTCAGCGTTGTGTCCCTGGGGAGAGCATCCCCGGGGCCAGCAGTGCCCCCGCACTTCCCTGTTGCATACACTCCGCAGTGAGGAGGTGGGAAGATCCAGCTCAGCCTAAATAGTCCCTTTTCCCCCCTGAAAAGCCACCCATCCTGCCAAAAATATCCTTCCTCCTTGCAAGCCATGAGATGAGGATGGAGGATGCAGCCCTGGCACTGACAGCATCCTGAGGGGCCCTCGGGACCCTGAGCCCCGTTGGGGTAGCAGCTGCCATGTCTGCCTCCTTCCACGAGCACACTGGGGTGCCTCCATCCCCCGGCTCTCATAAGGGGGAGATGCAGCTTCCTTGCTTCAGCGAGGTGGGGGTAGCTGATGCAGCAGGGCTCTCACACCCTATTTAGTGCAGCATTGGGTCCTGGGGAGCAGGTGGTGGTTTGACACTGAGAACCATCTCCAGGGTGGGTGGGTGCTCCTTTGTGGTGTTTTATGAGGCACGGGAAAACCCAGAAGACTAACTTTACTTTATTTAAACACCCATGTGTTTGTTTGCTGTGCATGTCAGCAGTATGGGATTAAGCTCTCCTGAAGGATGCTGGCCGTGTATGGCATTGTGTCACTTGGAGGGGACCTGCATGCCAGCCTGGACATGCAGTTTTGTTCCCACAAACTTCACTCACCATCCCAACAGAAACCCAAAGCTTCTTCAGGCAGGGCCAGGGAACCCAACTGGGCACACTTCCTCCTTCTAAGGGAAAAAAAAATTCAAGCCAAAAAGCCTCCCCTGGGAGAGTTTCCAAAACAAATCCCAAGCCTTGGCTCACCACACAAAAGCAGGAAACCTCCTGAAGGTTTTCCTTCAGCTTGTCTGGATTAGAATCCCCAACAGGATTGCAGCCAGGGTAAGGGACATGGGACCCAAGGTGCCACCAGTGCCAGTCTCTGACCCTAAGGGCAGGAGGAGCACACACAGCTGGGAGCATCAGGGTGCAGAGGAGGCTCATGTGCTCGGAGCAGGGTGGGCTCTGGCTATGATACACTCACAAAGTCCCAGGCCAGCAGGAGAAATCCTTGAGCTGGGTTTGGTGAGCACAGGCAGCCCATGGGACCATGTGTGCGTGGGAGGAGCTCCAAGGAGAGAAGGAGCTGGGATGGTGACAAGCGAGTGGGTTCACAATGAGGAGGGACCCCAGTGGGGATAGGGACACCTTGGGGCCACCTTTCTGTTCTCCAGCCTGCCAGGCAATGGGGACGGAGACTCAATGGAATGGAGCTGCTCCCCTCCATCATCCATATGTCCCCAGCAAGGCTGCAAGGGGGTCTCCCAAAGCAGGGAAGGGGTGTGATACCTCTGAGCTCCCTTCTGACTCTGTTGGGTGTCAGTAATCCAGCCAAGGCTGAGGAAAACAGGAGGAGGGCTGTGAATTCCTCCTGCAGTGATTGCTTAGGAAACATAGGAGAGGTTGCCCCTGGCTGCAGTCGAAGCACTCGTGGGGCAGGAACGGCACTGTCCCAACTCAGGGTTGAGCTAAAGCTGTTCTGAGAAAATGCCAGGTGAGGGCTGTCCCCATGTGGACACCTTGTCTCTGTGGGAGCCTTCCCCAGGGACCAGCCAGCGGATCAGAGTGGCATCGATCTGGCTGTCCCTGCCCTTGCCCTCTCCCACACTCCCGCGGGGAATCCTGCCATGGGGCCAGTGATGCTGGGTGGCCCTGGGGGACCCCAGGGAGCGCACGGGGGGAAGGGATCTGCCAGGGGTTTATTTGCTGGGACCAGCCCTCGGCGGCCCTGAGCTTTACGAGGCAGTCGATGCGGCTGCTTCCTTGCGAGCTGCAGCAATAAAGCTTGCCGGGGGGTCAGAGGTGATACCGACTGCTCTTAAGTGGCCAAAACCGGTGGTCTGTGATGGAAATTGAACTTCTAGAGCCATAATCAGAACCAGAGGGGTTAAATTCCGATGGCTAAATACCGAGGACTTAGCCTAAACATCTCTCCCATCTTGCTCAGTCTGTCCCAAACAGGATCCTGTAGCGTGCGGTTGTTTGGGCAAGGTCAGGCTGCTGGCAAGCGAGGTGTGTGTGCCACATCTCCCTGCTGCCTTGGGATCAGACATCACCAGGGCCACTGAATTTCCTCCATCTCAGTGCACTGTTGCACTAGGTAAACACCTCTGCAGTGCTTGGGAAACTCAGAGCGACCTGCAAATGGATGCAGAGTTAAGCATTTGCTGGTTTCAGAGGTCTCCAAAGCACCAGGATGAGGCTGATGCTGGAAACCTGAGCCCTGTAATTGTATTGTTCTCCCCGAGTGATATCTGAAGGGCTGGCTGGTTTGTTTGCATGTTTGTTTGTAGTGCAACTATCAAAGGAGGTCTCAGCAGTGATGAACGCTGCTTCTAAAAAAGGGCCTGCCCTGGAGCCAGCACCAGCCCTTCTCCAGGTCGAGCCACTACATGTCCCCATAAGCATAACCTGTCCTACCAGTGGCGGCTCCAGAGGCATACAGCATTCCTGTAGGAGTGGGGGATTGCCTGCCATGCCTGAAAACAGGTTCCAACATTGCTGAGCACTTCCAGGAGAACCCTGAGAAAGGCTCTCCGCAGGGGCCAAGCCATGGATAAGAAAGGATATTGCCAAAATGTGTCTGTGAATAGGCAGATGGAGCAGGGAAGTTGACAGAAACAGGGCTGAGCAGATCACCATTGTATTTCCTCAGTTGTGGAAAGCTGACAGACACTTCCTTCCCCCCTAGAAAAAGACACCAAAGAAATGCAAACATGACCCCACATCCCAAGGTCTGTGTGCCATCTAGAGCACAGCCCTTAGAGGAGACCTGGCTGGACCTCTCATGAGGTGATTTTCCTGTTGGCCAACCCAGTGGGGAGGAGGGAAAGCCCTCGGCAGCATGCACTGCACAAAGCCACCCCCCACCCCAACACGTGTCCAGGAATCCAGGCATCTCCACCTCACTAGGTCCTGGTTTGTACCTCCAGGCTGTGTGAACAGCCACTACTCCCTGTGGCAGGAGGTTAGCAGAGGGCCAGGCAGGCTGCTGAGCGTTAGCATCAGTGTGGTTTATTACGCTCATTAATGATGTGGAGAAGGCAGCGTGTTAGCAAAAACGTGACATATTTAGGTTAGTTAAGGCTGAAGGACTTTGCTGCTGTGGGAAAGGATTGCACGAAGATATATGACATTCACCATGGGCCTGTGTGAGATGATGCATCTTGGATAGACTAATCAAGATAATTCACATATATTGTCCTAAATTAATTATAGCCACTAAGTACAAGCCCAACGTGTCAATGCAGACAGCTCAATTAACAGCTCTTATTCAATATATGCTGATGGTCAAAAGAGCGAAGAAAAGATTACAATGCACAGAGAGCGTGGAGCAAAGCACTGGAAATATTGCAGTACTACTGCTTAAATAAACAGCTTTGCCAGCACGTGAGGGAGCAGAGGGTGAGGGTGATGGGCACAGGGCAGTGTGGAGAGTGGCTAAAAGGGGACAACAAGGGACCTTCTTTAGCCCTCTCTTCCTGATAACCTCTTAAAAACAGGATAGATCAAGTATATGAGGCAGATTTTTTAATAGCAAGAGAGGGGTGAAAAGAAAAGAGCTATTTTAGAAAGCAAGTACTGTGGGTGGAGCAGGAGCGGAGGCTCCCATTCATGCAGAGCAGTGATCCCAGGACTCAGTGCCCATGTGCTGGCCAGGGTGTGACTGTCCAAGGAGAAAAGGTGGAAAGAGGAGAAAGATGAGTCAAGCTCTGTGTACAGTGGGTGAGACAAGGACTGAGTGCTGCAACCTGGCTTGATGAAGGATGCAGAAAAGTTGCAGAGGGCTCAGGAATATGGGAAACTACCTTAGAGTGGGAGGTTGAGGCAGGCCCCTGCCTATTTTTCTATCACAGCCGAGGTCAAGATGTGACTCTATTGCAGTCAGCACATGCTGAAGGGAAGGAATTTCTTTCAGTCAAAAATACATAATGAAACCCCATGACCAGGACTGGTGCATGTCTTGCACCGTGGCAGGAACTCACTGGGGCTGGGAGACCTCTCTGTCACCCATTCCATGCAACTGAGCGGCTTCCTGCAGCCTCACTTCAGTCAGACTCCCTTTCCCTGGATTCTCATCAGAGAACCCTGACACCAGGTGCCCTGTGCCCTGAGGCAGAGGGTTTCATGCCTGATCCCAGCAGTGCTTATGGGAAATCTTTGGGCTGATTTCCCTCCTGTGAGACTCCAGCCAGCATCATGCAATCTCTTTTCATTCCTATTTCATGAGATGTGAATAATTAATGAGAAACACAATGCAGGGAGGATAAGATGAATATATATATGTATACATATACTCACACGCATGCATATATAGTGTTAGAAATAATCAAGGCTCAAATATATAGGGAATGTTGTGGTACAGCAGCCATGAAAATGTGGGGCAAAGAGCAGGAGCACAACAGAGAGTCATAAAAGGCAGATGGAGGGGGGTTGAGGGGTGTAGAGGACGGGATATAGGTGCTGTCTCCTATGGCAGCAGGAACCTCCAGCCTTCCCAAATAGCCCAGGGGCTCGTCACAGGCAGAGGGATCTCTCCCAGCTCTTCCCCAGAGCTGTGCAGTGCTCTGTGATGCCAAAGGGAGGGCGATGCCAAGGGCTACTCCTGCATTGTCCTGGGGAATTGGTGAGATCCTGGTGGGTGCCTGGCTGCAGTGGGAGGCAAAGCCCGAGGAAGGCTGAGAAGCAGCATCTCTGGGAGCTGGGATTTGGCATCCCTGACCAAACCACCCTCCACAGCCTCTCGGCAGCCATCCAAGCCCGTGCAGCCATTGCTGTGTCTGTGTGCAGTTGAGCCTCTCGCCATCCAAGGCCAGCAAACAGGCAACTGAATTGTATGTGTGAAACCCAGAGACTCTCCCTTCAAGTGCACAGAAAATCCCATCACCTGCTGCATCCGGCTCCCAGCCACCAGCCAGGCCTGACTAGTGCTAATTGGCAGTCATTAATTAGCCTTCCGGCAGGCTCTCACTCTGTGGACTTGCCGACAGAGCCCACTGTAACCTGTTGATGCAAGAAGAGAGCTGGTGTCCCCCTGCCCCGCACAGACTGCTGGAGCCTGTCCGGAGGAGGAGAGAATCCCCCAGCCTCAACCCAGTCTGGGGGATGGGGACAGGGAAAGGGATGGCTTTCCCTCACCCCCAGCTCTCTGGGGTTAGGCATCAGAGTCATGGAAAACCATGCCTTCCATGAAGCTTCCCTGAGCTAACCTGGAATGATCCTGTGGTGCAGCTCCTTGGCTGCTATTCCAGCTCAGAGCTGAGCCATGGCAGAATGGAAGTGGGGCAAAGGACAGACACAGGGGACAGGGAGAACTCAGAAGTTGGATGATGATGTAGCTGTGGGTGATGGTTCCTGAACACAGTCATCTGCATGGTCACACCTTCATTTGTCCAGGACATGGAGCACTTGGGAAATCCCCACAACCCTGGCCCACTCAAGGCATGTGGGGCCATGCCTCAACCCCAGCCATGAACTGGCTTCATGGTGGGACACAGATGGCATTTGCTCCCCATGACAGCCTGAGACCTGGGTGTTTTCCTCTTTGTCCCGGCCCTGGACTTCCAGCTTTTGAATTTGCTTCACCCCAAAAATACCGTGTTATAAATAAACCTCCAAGAGTCCTCCTCTGCAGAGTGTCCTACCCACTGCCAGCTCCCTTTTCCACTAGCTCATGCTCCCACCGCAGCAGGGACCATGTGCCAGGCTGGCATCACCAGCAGGACAAGGTTTGTCACCCCTTGGGCTCGCCCCATCCTGGCTGTACCTGCACCGGAGCTGGGGACAGGCTGGGGCAGCCGACGGCCAGTCTGGCCCATCCTGCCTTTTATCCACAGTCGGTGGCTCCGATTTCCCAGGTCTAATTTATCACCTCACTTTTTATAAATGGGTCATTTCCCATCCCCAACCCGAAAGACAATGGTGATGGGCCCTGGCACTGCGCCACGAGCTCCTTTCAACTTCATAGCGAGTTCATCAAAGGCCCGAGACACCATTTCCCCAAACAGTAAAAGTGTCAGGGAAAGAGGCGTGTTGGGAAGCCTCGGTGACAGCCAAGTGCTTAATTAGTGGTAATGCAGAGTTTACAGCCCCCCTCACTGCCTCCCCCCCGCCCCTTGTTTCTGGGAAGGGTGTGAAGGGTTAGACAGGTCTCTCTGCTGCTCAGTGACCCGTGACGTCCCTCCAGCAATATGGCGCTGGCAGAGGGGATGGGCACATCCCAGCCTGGCTGCTGGGATAAGGAGGAAGACAGGGAGAGATTTGCCCCTGTGGCACTCACTCAAGAGCATCCCCTAGGTCCCACTTGTGCTACAACCCACCCCAGCACCTATGGGTGACCTGCATCCACAGGCATTGTCTTGTCCCTGGCTGCTGGGTGACTGGGGAATATGTGGGAAAGACCCACTGCAGGGTCAGCAGTGGAAATGCTGTGTCCCACCCATCCATCCTCATCCCAGCCACAATCTCCTGGCTCCTGTGATGCCTTGCAGTCCCATGAGACCCAGTGGCAGAGCACTGGGCTGGTGCAGGAGGTTGCATACCACCCTTTCATTCTTCTCTTTCCTCTTTTTCGTTTTTCCCAGAAATCATCTTCCTGCCTGTCACATTCCCTGCCTCTCTCTGGGCTTTTTTTAATGTATCCTTTTGGCAACAGAGCAGACGGAGCTGAGCGTGGTGACTTTGGCACTCAAAGGCAGAGCATAAGTATTAACAGAGCTGATGGCATTACAGTGTTGGCACTCACCCTCTCACAGCTTCCCTAATAAAGCCGAACATCAGCCAGGACTTTTATCCACGATGGGACATTTAGCAGGGATTTGTCTCTGACTTCCACAGCTGCCAGACCCATCCTCTCATTGTTGACATTTCTGGGGGTCAAATTTTCCATCAGAAGTTGCCAAATACAGGTAAGGATCAGAAAGAAAATCAAGAGATTTGGTGATGAGAGGCTTTTTCCATTCTGTACATGGGTGCCCAGGGGTCCCAGGGGAGTGGATCACCTTGGGGAGCTGATCACCTGGGGAGCACTGCTGTCACTGCAAAGCTGGTGGTACAGGGAACTAGCAGAGAGGCCACTATGGTCACTTGGTCAGCGAAATACCACATCCTGCACTAGGATGAAGCTGGTGCCAACCAAAGCAGCACCTCTGTGCCTTGGTTTCATGCCTGTGAAGGTGCCAAATTACCCTCTGAGGACATGCATGCGGCCAATGGGGATGAACAAGGTGATGGGCTGTACCATGGCACTGCTTGCTCTCCAGGTTCTTCATCCCCCCAGGGCTGGAGCAGTGCTGTGCTGATAGAAAGCAGATAGAGAGCTGATTTTCATTAGGGAGGAGCACCAGGTTTCATGGTGGGGCCCTGCTCGCACCCAGCAGGGCTCTGATGCCAGCAGCTCTGCCCACTCCCCAGGCATGGTTCCCCATGCTGGGTGACAGTGGCATCTTCCCACCACCACCCCACAGCACACAGACAGGGCTGGCCCAAACCCTCGCTGGGATGGGATGAGACCTGTGATGGATCTCATCCCCACATGGAGGACTGTACCACCCTCAGCACAGAACATTCCTGCCTGGATGAGCCCACTAAGGGACCTGGCAGCTCCCTGGCACGTTCCACCAGGCCACAGTTCCCTGCTTCGCCTCCCTGGCCTCGAGTTCCTGAGTGCTGGGCTCTCCCCCCGCCACCCTCCTCGGCACGGCTGGGGCCTTGCAGCTACAACCAGGAAACTATAAAACTTTACAGAGTGCGGCTGGAGAGAAACAGGAATTGCTGCAGTGACTGCCAGAAGGGCCAACATTAGATTCACAAGATTTTCCAGGGCTTGGACTCGCCAGGAAGGGATTTATCCACCTAGGAGGAGTTGTAAAAACTAAAATTAAATTCTTCATCTTGGAAGGGGAGGGGGGAGAGAATGAAGAAACTACTTGACCTCCCCCCAAATGCTCTGCTGGAGGCCAGGAACCTGGGGGAATATGGAGCACCCACGGCTGCACCTGCCCAGCCCCTGGCTGAGGGGTCCTGGCACCACAGGGTCCCTGACACTGTTTGTCCTAGGGGCTGCATTCAGCACCCCTCCAGCATGACCATCCTTTAGGGCATAATCTGGAGGTCTATGTGGGTGCCATGGGGGACGGCTGAACTCAGTGTCCTCTCCTTGGCCCTGTTCCCCATTAGCCCACCCCATGTGCTGCCATACCTGCTGCAAGTGGAAGTGGTGCTGGGCATGATGTGGGAGCAGTCTGGGACTCCAGCAAGGAGTAAGCAGGGGTGTTCCACCTGGCATCCCACCAGCTTCATTGGGGTGGTTTTCCATGGTGTTCTGGCATTAGTAAGCAGTTAGAATGAAAAAAACCATACTGCCCTGTGGATTAGAAAGATGTGCCCCAGCATCGTGGGTAGCCATTGCAGGGGACAAAACAGTACCTGGCTGGGCCAGGAACTGCTGCTTTCTGATGTGGTGCAGCTGATTTGGGGACCACACCTAGCCCCCTCCTGCCAAAGGACAGCAGCTCCCCTCCTGTGCCAGGACCACCAGCTCTCAGCCTGGGGGTATTTTGGGACTCAGTATAGCCCCAGGTGCACCATTCTGCCTGTCAGCCTTTCCTGACCTCTCCTCCACGCTGGTGTGAGGTGGGTAGATCCTCCCTCACCACCCTTCTTCTCCCCATCCCACCAGGCTCACATGGAGATGGTGGGTAGGGGCACACCAGGGTCACCCAGCCACAGGCCTGCTGAACAGGCCCTGTCACCCACAGGCTGCTGGAGCAACACATCTCACATTCCTCTACACCTCCTCACTGGGTTTTCCCCAGTATAATGGTGCAAACTGATGCCTTTAGGAAAAGCCCACATTGCTGCAGGCTTTCAGGGCCATTTCCCATGTCAGGGGAGCCAGGATGGCCAGTACAGCATCCTGGACAATGTGCTGTGGAGAGGGTTGTGCAGTGACAGGCTCTTTTCAGGAATTCTGCACTCTTGGAGTGATGAATCTTATGTCACTGATCTCTTTACAGCTAGCTGAATCCTTGGAACCTCACTGCTGAGTAGCATGGGAAAGCATCCCAACACAGGGAGAAGTCAGGCTGCTCCTCCAGACATGTGGAGGCAAAGATCAAACAAGGCTCGCTTGGAAACCTCAGCAGAATTGTGCCAGAGGACACAAAGGATGTCCGGGTCATGCCAAAGCTGCAGCTCTGCCATTGCTGGCTCCCAGGGTAAGCCAGGCTGTGCTGGGGCCCCAGCAGGTCCATCTGCCTGGCTGGTGGAGCGAAGCATGGCATGCCAGAAATTTGTTTTGTACTCAACCTTTCAGGCTGGAAAGTCAAGGGAAACCTGAAGATGTGACGTTTATGTGCAAAATCCTGTCAGCTGAGTGCTGTTCACAGTGCCACGTCGCTGGCGTCCTGCCCCGTTGGGACACCCAGGTGCTGTTTTGCGGATGGGCTTTCAGGCAATTTTCCTTTTATTCCAACTTTTTTGCCCACAATAAATTTTACACCGAAAGCATGGAAGCACTGCTGAGAAAGTATGTATCGGGGAACGCTCTTTTGTTGCTTATTCTGGTTTTCTTTCTATTTTCCGCTTGTCACTGCCAGTGCAGGCTCTTAAAATAACTGGCTACTTTAAACCATGCTCCTTTGTTCCCTGGCTGAGCACCGCTGGCTGCCAGCTGGAGAGAGAGGGAGGTGAAGTGTCAGGGCCCTGTGGAGAGTTTCAAAGGAGGTTTGTGGTGATGGGGACAGTGTGTTACACCCCAAGTCCTCCAAGCTGCTCTCTCCCTTGTGACCGGCAGGCCCCTGTGTTGTGGGATTTCCCTGGGAAGCACTGAGTTTGCAGGTTCTCAGCTGGTCCCGTCTCTGCCACCACCCAAATTTCATCCACGTTCCAAGGGGGCAGCTGTGGGTCTGCACCCCAGCTTTGCAGCCTGCAGACATCCCCTGTGGACTCCTCACAGTTCTACCCAACTCCAGACCTCTGCCCTCAGGACTGCCCCTTTCCCACCCTCACACCGTCTGCTTTGCAGCAAATTGTTTAAACCATGAAAGCTCCTGAGCGCTGGAGGGAAGAGGTGGGATGGAGGCCACACAGCTCCCTTGACCCCAGTTAGTGTGGGAAAGAGCTACAGCAAAACTGGTTAGGAACTGGCAGCAAGCCCCAGGGGAAGCAACAGCTAAGCCTGGGCTTATCCCTCCCAAGCCAAGCGCCAGGGCAGCGGATGCAAATCCCAGGCAGGCCAGGAATTGCCTGGCACCTCTCCCAGGGTGTTTGCACCTCCATCCTCGGGCACCCTAGGAATGTGGTGTGACGGGGAGAGGGGATTCCTGCAGCCAGGGGGGAAACTGGGGTGGGGGTGCGGCCGGCCAGGGTGCTGCCAGCAGGCCGGGCTCCACCACCTGCAGGCACCGGGGCTGGGCCAGAGCCCGGCTTGGAAGTGCTACATCGGAGGCTTCTGCCATGCCTGGGCACGTCCCCACTTTGTTTATTCCTTTGACTTATTATTTTATTTGACTATTTATTCCTGGCTGCCTTTTTCTCACGGTGGCTGTGTTTATTTAGCACACCAGGCCTGGGGCCCGCCAGGCTCGTGCTGCTGCCGAGCACAGCCATAACCTGGGTGCAGCAAGTGCCACGACAGAAACGCCATGCTGAGGTTTCTCCCAAGGGCCTGGTGGAGTATTTACAATTGGTGGGACAGTGTTTTGAGGGGAAAGTGGGCAGTGGGCAAGAGTGTGGTCACGCATGCTTGCCACTGTTGATGCTGCCAGCATGCAGCCACACCAAAGGGCTCCAGCACCTGCATGCCTGGCCACCAACACAACCCAGTGGGCCTGTGGCAGCTGGGCCAAGCAGAGAAACTCTAGGCTGGAAGAAGGCACTTTTGGAAAGTACGAGGGTGGTCTGCAAAGTGATGCCATCTCCACACCATCGGTGATGGTCCTTGGGGACCCTGTCCCCACCAGCCTCCCAAGGTCCCCGGTGGTCCCAGAGCTTGAACTTCAGTGTGATGTGGAAATGCCTGCAAATCATCAGCCCTCCTTTCTCCCAGGCCCTGTGTGGCATCTCCCATGGTGACAGCCCCGTAGGACCCAAATCACTGGGTCCTCTTGGTGCTGAGGATGCTGCTGCGGCTGGGGGCCAGGGAGCCATGGCAACCCAGCAAGGATGGGGGTTGCCATGGCAATGAGAGGCACAGCATCCGGAGTCAGCTTTGGGCAAGGGATGCTCCAGGTGGGATGGGAAGCAGGACCAGGGTACTGCCCCAAGGTCAGGGAAGGCCAAAGCCTCACCTTAGAGTCCAGGAAAGCTGCTCTGCTCTGAGAGCTTCCCCTGGCCCACAGTGCCTGGTGGGGGTGGGCAGGTGAAGGCTGCTGGGGTTCAGGCTCTGTGCTTGGCCCTGCTGTGGTACCACTGTGTCCACTGCCACCATCATCTCTGGCTGCTCCCAGGCAGCCCCAGCAGGACATGGTGCTGGTTCCTGTTCAGTCCAGAGGAGCAGCCATCTTTGCAAGGCATGCAGGGTCAGGAGCGGCCTCCTGGATTTTTGCAGCCAGGTCTGCCAGCATCTCTTATTATGAGCATGAACCCCAAATATCTTGTCGCTTCATTTGGGGGTCTCTACCCTCCACCTGGGAATGTCTCTCTCGGGTCAGGCTGTGGCACAAAGGAGGTTTCAGCCCCTAAATCTCTGTGTTTGGAGATTATCTGCTTCCTGTGACTAAGGCAGGCACCCAGCTGACCCCAGCTCAGGGCTGAACATGCAAAGGGCCTCTGCACTGAGATTTCAGCTGCAGCCCCCTAAAATGTCCTAAAATGTCCTAGATGGGGCCAGGCTGCTAATTGCCCAGTTAGCAAAGGTGCCTGAGAGAGCAGTGGGCTGGGTGAAGGTGCTGCATCACCAGTTGACGACCCTGCCTTGTCCCCGCAGTCCCATGGCCACCCGCTCACCAGCGCAGCCCGTCCTGCTGCAGGGCTGGAAGGCAGTGAGGGGAAGGGGGCGATGGGAGGAGGAAATGGACCTCCCAGCTGGGAAGCACACGGGAGAGTGACATTTGCCAGACACTGATGCTGCTTTTGATAAAGAGCAGGGGGCAGTTTGCTGCCCACAGGCACCCATGTTTCCCACACCTCCCAGCAGCTGGGGGACAAACCTCGTCCCCCAGCCCTGGAGCCTTTGCCTCCCACAGAGCCGGAGTCACGCGAGGCTGGATGCCTTCCTTTCCCTTTCAGCCCCAATGGACTGCAGAGCAGGGGGGAAAAGGCAAAAATCCTGATTTTTATTTATTTTTTTGTGCAGCATTTGTCAGCACCTGATGACAAAGGGCAGAACTGGACAGTGTCACTTGGACAGCATCAGCATGTCTGCAACACGCACCCTGCAACAATATGGACAGAACTTGCTCTGCAAACACACAAGCGTCATCAGATTTTCCCAAGGGCACATCCACAGTGCAGGAATGAGCCCAGAAGCCAGGATGACAGCCACCCTTCCTTCTCCTGCTGCCTCCCAGGGCTCCAGCACCCAGCAGGCCCTTTCCCCCTGCAGAAATAGTGGCTGAGCTCTGCTGCAAGCGCACGCCAGCGAAAGGGGCTGGCGGCCGCTGGCAGCCGCTTCCAGCGATTCCACCCTGGAGCTTGTGGCTGAGCTTTAGATCTGCTAAGCCTGCTTCAAACTTTGCACTGGGAGAAGTGATTTGTCTGCAAATGTTATGTGGTTAAAATAAATGCAGAGAATTTTAATCCTGGGAATTTGGAAAGTAGGAGATTTAAAATAACAAAACCCTTTCATATGGCACTTAATCCGAAATTAGCTGGGTTTTAAGTTTTACAGCAGTAGCTGATCATTCCTCGGCCACCTCCCGCTTGGCGTGGGAAGGGGGGGCTCCCCAGATTCCCGGAGCAGGGGGCAGTGGGGGCTTCAGGATGGGCTTTCCCGGCCCTGCCATGCCTGGCAGTGTCAGGGCGGTGCCGGAGTAGTGACGGCACTCTTTTTTTTTTGTTGACGTGGAATGGATCTCCCACAGCTACTTAAGGTTTTAATTGCCCTGTGATTAAAGTTTTCATTACTAAGCAATTAGCACCTGAAATTTTAAGTGCTGAAGTGTTTAACTGCATCCTGAAGCTGCCAGAGGTGAGGGGTGGTGGATGTGGGTGGGAGGGGAGAAGGTTTTGAAGTAGGGACCATGAGCAGCAGAAGGTAGCTTCCTTGCTGGGCCCAAACGGGCTGGCACGGGTGCTGCCGGCCACCCCGACCCGCTGGCAGCACCAAACTCCTGGCAGCACAGGGAGGAGCTCCCGGAGGGGCAAGCGCAGAGGAAGCCTGGGAAGGAGACAGGCTGGAGCCGGCGCTGGTCTGGCGAGGAACACACCGGCTGGGCGAGCTGGCACCCAGCAGTGCTCCCTGCCCTGAGAACTGGGCCCCACGGGGCTCCCCTTGCACTGGGGAAGGCACAAGGGAACCCCCCAGCAGCCGCATGACTGACCCAGATGTCTGCTCAGTTGTCACCCCTCCAAGTGCAGCTCTTTGGACAGAGGGCTTGGAGACGTCACTTGATGCCATGATGGCCCCTACTACAATGATATCCAGCCCAGAAACATGGGGAAATCCCCACTCAGCTTCCCACATCCCCAGCACAGCTGCACTCCAGGTGAGCAGACAATGGAGGCCTCTTTCAGGGCTTTTTCTTGCATTCATCCAGTTCCACCCTTCAAACACATGTCCCCATACTTACCTTGTGGCAATGCACTCCTGGGACTGGCTGCCTGGTGAGGAATGTACTCCCTTCTGTTTGTTTTTAGACTCTTGCTGGATAATTTCATTTGATACCCCTTAGATCTTCTGAGAAAATAGGAATAATTGTTCCCTAATCATCTTTCCTTATGAAATTGCAGCTGAGGTTGCTGCATGCAAAGGAGATGAGGGGCTGGTGCAGCAGGCAGGGTGCGTGGGTGCACCCGTGTGCGGGGCCATGGTCTGACACACACCGTGCACTGTGCCCGTGTGGCATGGACCCGTCACCGGAGCACATCAGGCTGTGTTTGGAACTGGGGAGTGAAAGTCAGGCTTGCTCCAGCAGGATGGAGTCTCTGGGTGAGAAATTTCTTACACAGAGAGGTCTGGGCTGGGAGGTTTGTCCTCTGAACCTTCCATGGCCGTTGCTGCTTTTCGAGGTTTTCCTTTCATGTCTGCCACTCCCTGTCTGCACAGGAATGCCTCCCAGGGACACCATGAGCACCACAGCTTTTCCGTGCAGGCTGGAGGCTATTCTAAGGCAGAGCTTCACTAACTCAGGTCAGTGCTGCAGACAAACTCCCCTGCCTGTCCCACAGCCCCACGTTTCATCTCTCAACCCATCCCTGTCCACATCTTGCCGACACAGTGCTCGTTGCAGCCCTATTCAGATCCAGCCGTCACCCCGAGGTGCCAAGGGAGGGAATCAGGGTTGAGTGTATGTGCAGGGACATAGTGTGGCTGGGAGCTGCCCGTGTTTACACAGACATGCCAATCCCGCAGCCACGCCATCACCCTGTCCCTCGGGGGCCACAGCAGCGCCATCCTCAGCACCGAGTCCGTGCCCAAGCAGGCGGGTTGGCACTAAAGACCCAGCGCCTGCCAGCAAATACCACGCAGTTACCACAGTTATTTGGTATTGTGCAGACGTCGGAGCCCTGCCAGCGCTGCTCCCCAGGCTGCCCACCAGCTGCAGCACACAGGCAGCCACCAGGGCTCCCTGGGCAGTGAGCTGCCCTGAAATGCTCAGCCCCCCAGCCGGGACCGCAGCGCTGCAGCCGCCGGCACCAGGGATCCTGAGGCCCCGGGGAGAGGCCGGCTGGCAGCACCAGCCCAGGGGGAGCGACTGGGGGCTCATTAATTACAGCACGTGGGGAGCGACGCGATTGTATGGAGCATCCTCCCCCGGCCCGCGCACCCCCGCTGCCTGCTCCAATTTCTCATCCTATTCTGAAATAAATTCCTTTCGGGCTGAAATTTGCCAGGCATGGCTTGGCTCCAAGGGGAATTCTTGGAGAAAGTTTAAGTAAAATTGGTTCAGCCATTTTTGAGTTATTCAAGTGTGAATAAGCAATTTCCTCATGTGCTCCGTTCAGAAATTTTGTGCTCGGGTAACTCAGACCTCTGGAACTGCAGAATAAACGAGGTTTCTGCATCTCACTAAGCTGGCAGGGAGGGATTTCCTGGGAGTGACTTCACAGGGAGACAGCAAATCTTCCCACCCTGAGCCTGGCCTTTGGTTAAGATTCTCAGCATCCCCACCAGTCCCTAGCCCTCTTCTTCCCCACTGATGCTGCATTATACTCCCGTGCCTGTGTTAACAATGCCAGCTTCATCATTCACTTCTCTGCTGCTTATCTCCTTGAGTGACAGCATGTCCAAAGCAACAACTTTGGCTTCTTTGCTCAAACTTTGGCATTTTCCACAAAGTGAAATCCCTTTACTGCTGCTTTGCTCCCCAGCCACTTCCCTTTACCTGGAGAGTGCAATTACCCACTGGCTGCATCTCCTGTCCCTCACAGAGACTTGTCACAATCATATTTCATATGTCCTGTCTTAAATGAGCACCCTGGCTCTCTTGGGCAAGACTTTTCCTTCAGGAACCATGCCCAGTGGTGCTGGGGCACTGTGGCAGTCCTCAGGGCACAGCATTCTGGCAAGACTCCCTGCAGTTCCCAGAGAATGCCAACATTCCTGCAGCAGGAATCAGTCATCTCCGAATTTTCAGCTGCCCAGGCAGAGCTCAGGTCTCTGCCAGCCTCGCCAGCCAGGACTTGGGAAACCAAATCCTTCCAGGACATGGAAGTAAAATGCCCATCCACAGCTTTGGTGGGAGTGTACAGCAAAAAGCAGAGGGGATGTGCTCTGCAGCTGTCCTCACGGAGGAGAGGTCAACCATAGCCAGCCCTGATAACCTCCCAAATTCCTTCTCCTGCCAGCAGCCAAGGGGAAGGTGGCCAGGAGTGTGGTCTTTTGGCCTCCCCACTGCACCAGTGCAGGGCCATGGCTGGGGCTGCACGGCAAGGGAGTTTCTGGGGCAGGTTTCTGGGGCAGGAGCACTGTGAGGAGGTGCCGCTTGCAGATGGCAGGTGTCTGCAGGGACAGCCCAGGTGGCTCTGCCAGGGGGACAAAGCTGCCCAGGGTGAAGCAACCAGCCATGCATCCCACTGCTCCTGGACCTGCTGGAGTTCCAGCCACTCCCAGAGACCAGGGGCATGAGCATTTCCCAACATCAGGGGCTTAGGGGATTTTGCTAAGCCCAAGTGAAGCCTCCCCAGATATCTGAGGGGCAGATGCAGCGCAGAGGGCCAGGACAGGTCGCAGCTTGTGTCCCACACCCATCATGGCAAATATGTGTCTGTCCTGAAGGATGTGGAAGTGCCAGCCCCAACAACCAGGACAGTGTGTGTGTAAACACCATCCCAAGGGAGCAGAGTCTGTCCCAGACAGGGCCCCAAGAGCTTCCATAAAAAAGTCAGGGCTGAGGGGAAAGAAGACTGAGGCAGCCACAGACTTGGAAGCTGCGGATGCATGCACAGTAATGCACCTTCTCCCACGAGGAATGTGATGGGGGAAGTACCTTGTGGGTAGGGGTAGGGGTCCTGGGAGAGGTCACTTCAGGGTGCTCTCTGTATGGTTTCAGCTTGGCCAGGATCACAACATTCATCCCAGTCTGTGTGGTGGGAATTGTGATGTGGATAGGGTGGGGAGGCTTATGATACAGTGAGATGGGATGAGTGAGGTAGGATGGGATGTATGGGATGAGCTGGAGGAGAATGGGGTGAGATGGGTTGGCAAAGGGTGGGATGCATGAGAGACAGGATGGGACTGTGGAGAATGGGATGGCAATGGGTGGCATAGGTAAACCAGGTTGCCAGTAGTGTGGCACAGAGGGACCCAGGATCCCGTCATCAAACACGCTACCAGGCTCACGCACTCACCCGTACCCGGAGGGGCGGGGGACAGGGCTGAGTGGGCCGAGGGTCTAGGGAGCAGGCCCAGAGCGCGGCCCCTTTAAGAGCCCAGTTCCGCGGGCGGCCGCTGGGTGGGGCGCGCTCCCCGCCCTGCGCCTCCCGCGCCAGGGGGCGGGGCTTCAGGGGGGCGCGCCGAGCAGCGCCCGCCCCCTCCAATTCATCTTTCCGCTGAGGCTCCGCCCCCGCTGCAGCACCGCCCAATCGGCGCCGCGCTCGCCGTCGCCAGGGGCGCCGGGTTGCCAGGGGCGGGGTGATTGGCGGACAGGCCCCGCCCCGTTCGGCTCAGCAGCGGCGGCGGCGGCGGCGGCGCCAGAGCGCGAGCGTGGCGCGGCGGCGAGAGGAGCCGCGCGTGGCGCCGAGCTCGGGACTGCCCGGCGGGGCCGCCCGCACCGCCCCCGCCATGGCCGCGGCCCGCCCGGGGGCCCCCCCGCCGCCGCCGCCGCTGCTCCCCCTCCTGCTGCTCCTGCTGCTCCCCGGTGGCCGCCGCGCTCTGGAAGGTGAGTACCGGGCGGGCGTGCCCGTCCGCCGCACCGGGGCCCGGGCGATCGCGCACGGGTGCACGCATCCTCCAGGATGTCCCAGGCCCGTCGTGGCTCAGCGCGACTCGTCGTCGCGCCGTGGATGCCCGGTTGTACCCGCGGAGAGCTCGCCGCCGCAGCCCCGCTCCCAGCGCTTAGCCGCCCTCAGTAGGTTTCAGAGTCAACGCCCCGTGGAGCCGAGCCCGGCGCGGCAGAGCCGCGGCATCCGCGGCCGGCGGCTGCTGGCAGGGAGCGCTGGCTCTTTGGATACTCGGTTCACGTTTCGAGGCTTTTCGCCACGACCGAGAGGGCTGGAAAATTAATATTTCTTTCAGTGGAAGCTCGCAGCGTGCCAGAACTGATGGGGCCGCGGAAGGAGTGTCCGTGTGCCGTGTCCGGCTCCATCCCTTCCCTGGCAGGGCTCGCCGCGCCCGCTGCCTTAACCCCCGAACCTCCAGCGTGGGACCTCCGGGGCGAGTGGCCACGCGTGCCGCATCTGCCCTCGACCGGGTCTGCGCTCCGCGGCTCGCCCACCCTCGAGCTCTGATGGAGTTGGGAATAGAACGGGGAGTAATTCTCTTCTCCTTGGAGAGTGAACCCAGGTCCGCGGGGCAGCGCCGTTGCACCCCCAGTTTTGAGCGAGGAAAGAGGCTTTTGGCCCCTCTGGGGTACTGGGGTTTCACGGGTGGACAAGGCTGGTCGCACCGGAGAGAAGAGGGCCCGGACGGGTGTTTGTCTCGGCACAAAGTGTCCGGGGCTCCAGCCGGAGTGCCAGGGGCGGCGGCGTTCCGGTGTCCGGTAACCGAACCCGCTGCCGGAGCGGCCGGAGGGGACTGGGAAGGGAGGGACGGAAGGGAGATCCCCCGGTCGCAGCGGAGCTGTGGGTGCCCCCGCCCGGGCAGGGGGCGGCGGGGGCTGCTCGGAGGCGGTGTCGTGCTTCGGGCTCCCGCTGCCGTCGCCCCGCGTTGCGAGGTTCGGGCTGCGGCGCCGGGGGTGGTCGTGGGCAGGAGCCCTCCCCCGTTGCGGTGGCTGGGGGATGTCTTTCCTTTAGCTTTGGGCTTTGTAGAAAGTTTGGGGGGCGCTTGTTGTTCGCGTTCCTTTTCAGTCTCCTTCCGTGCGATTTTTTTGTTTTTTCTTTAAAAGGAGAAAAAAAATTAAAACCCCTCGTCCTTGTTACGTTGTAGGAATCAAAGCTGTGGGCCTGCCGTGGGCTCCCGGCTAAGCGGGAACTCCGCGGCAGGAGAGGAAAGGGGGAAGCCACCGGCACTCAGCCCTCGCGGGATGGAGGTTCCCGAGTACCCGCCCGGGGATCCCTGCCTTCTGGAGAGGTGCCGGAGGATGAAGTTGTGGGCAGGGAACCCGGCGGGGCCCCACGCTTGCGGATAGCCCCGCCGCGCTTGAGGGTAGCCCCTCGCAACCTGCTTCCCATCAGCGGTTTAGGAATTTGGGAAAAATAGTTGGCGTGGGGGCTGGCACCACCAGTGTGTATCACCTGGGGACAGTCCCTCCAGTTCCCGGGGAGACAGGGAGCTCCAGCTTCTCCCCCACTGCCGTCCGGGGATGGAGCAGAGCGAAGAGTCGAATGCAGAGAAAATAAACAGCCCCTGTTGAGGAATCACTGGGTTTTTTTCAGCTTCCTCAATGTGTGGAGGGGTCAGGGGCTGAACACGCCGCCTGAGGTCAGGGCCCAGCTGGGTACCAGCCCGGTGGGACCACTTTGGGGCTGGCTGGCAGCTGCCCAGTAGTTTTTGGGCTGGCCCCGATTCCCCGTGGGATGGTCTCTCTCTCTCTCTCTNTTTTTTTTTTTTTATTTTTTTGCTTTGCTTTGCCCTTGTTCAAGCTGGAGGGAAAGTTGCAGCTGGCCTGGAGAGCCTTCTGCCTTGCCCAGCTTAGGGAAACCGCTGCTTGTAGCAGGGTCAGCAAGCTCCCACTCTTCTGCTACATTTGGCATTTCTGTCCGCGCTCAACGCTGTTTCCTGATGGGGACTGGCGCGTTCCAGAGGTTACTGTAAATCTCATGTGCACGTTTGTTTGGATATTTTAGTGCTGATCATAAATCTGGCATGGCCATAAATCTGTATGCACGTCCTGCAGACAACGGCAGCGAGCGGTCCCCAGACCCAGCCGCTTTACCGTCCCCTCCGAGATGCAACGGGCTGGGCTTGCGGCTGGTACCGGGCTGGAAGGGCAGGGGGCTTTGGGGCTGGATAGCGCTCCCCATTCCCGAGGGGATGGCGGGGAGTTGGGTTTCTTTACAAGGCCTCACGGGGGTGGAGGAGAAAAGCCGCGCTCGGCAGCAGCTCAGTGAGGGCTTTGTGCTGCCGAGGAGAAAATGGTTTCTCTCCAGATCCTGTAAGTGCGCTGGGTCTGTTTGAAGTCACAATGTGTTTTTCTTCTCCGGTTCAGCAGTCCCCAGGCCGGCTGCAGAAGGAATGCTCTATCCGGGGGCAACAGCGGATCCTTTCTCCAGCACAGGGGTTTGAGCCGAGATGTTTGTCCCAGCGGGGCTGTGGGAACAGAGGCCCTGTGGGGAGTGGATGCGGTGGAACAGCATGGGGAATGTGCTGCGTTCCAGGCCCTTGCAGACCATCCAGGGGTAAAATCCAAGGCTTCAAAACACCCTGGCCCAAGGGAGCATGGATAGCCACAGACTGGATCTGCCTGTCGTCCTGGGGGTGCAAGTAGACTGGGACAGGGACCTGCTCTCCCTAGGAGCCACTCTCCCAGGCTGTTTCTGTCCTGAGCAGCCTCTCTGGATTCAGGACTCCATTTAAAGTTGGAGTTTCCCTTGTGCTTCCCTGTGAACTCCCATGGAGAAGCCGTGTAGTTTGCTACACACAGTCCCGAGCAGACTTGGGACTGCCAAACCCTACAATGCAGCAGGATGTCGAGGGGGGGTTTTCTTTATCTGGGCACTTCGCAGACCCCAGCTGGGTCTTACACAGATTGACCACGCTCCTCTCTGCACCGGCAAACTGCTGCTTAATTGCCCCTTGTGCTGGAGCTACAAGGTATTTTCTTGGCAGAGAGATCTTCTTTCTGTTTAATTACTTTTCACTGAAATTGCATGTTTCTTGGCGGGACAAAGGGTGAAGTTGGCCCTGCTGTTTTATGGATGTTTGGGGTAGGGCTGTGAGAGAAAGTGGATCGTGGGGCTCCACAACACTCGCTGGATTCATTAAATCTCCCGTTCCTCGGTGAAAGCTGCGCTGGAGGAAGCCTTCCCGTCCGTGCTCCTGAGGAGGGGAGGAGAAGTGCTTTCCTTTGTGTTAAGCGGAGCATGCGGAGAGCTGGGGAGAGGGAAAACTTGGAGCGCCAGGGTCCATTTGTGGCCCCACGTTTCTCCCTCAGTGTACAGCAAGGCTGTGGCTGCCAGGCCATGCCTGCCCAGCCCTTGCAATTGGGAATAGCGGCCTCTGGTTTTTAAGGAATGAACCGAAACTCCTTGTTTTGTTATGATGACTTACTGCAAGAGATATTTGGGGAAACCAGTTTGTTGCATTTTCTTTCCATGAGCCGTTTGCTGCTGCTGCTGCTGGAGCAGGGGAGCTTGGCGTTTAATTAAAACAGCCCCAGCAATCTGAATCACAGACTTGCATGTTTTTAAAATTGTAGCTGTTCCTGTTGTGCTGAGTCAAACTGGTTTGTCAGGATTAAGCGTCTCCGCCTGGGAGCTGTGCTGGGGGAAGGGTGCTGGGGCGGCCCCGGGGTCGGAATCCCCATTCCCAGCTGGTGCAGACCACAGGGTGGGTGTCAGCCTCCCCCGGAGAAGAACCCTGGGAAAGGGGGACTATACCCAAGGGCTGCGGTGGAGCTGATGGTTGCCGTTGCCACAAGCTTCTCAGTGGTTGAAACCATAATGAGCTGCTGTTGTTTCTGGGTCCAGCATGTTCCCATGAAGCATTTGGGGGATGATGGGTTTGGGGGTGTCCCTCCATGGACAGGAATCCCCTTGCAGAGCCCCATGCCCCGGGGGATGGGCCGCCATCGTGAAGGCCAGGCAGCCTGTTGCAGTGACACTCCCACCCAACTACAACCGTCCCATTTGAAGTCATGTTTTGTTTTTTAACTGCATTTTTTTTGTTGTTGTTGTTGCTCCAAACCCAGCCCTGTGCAGTGGCTGGGCGGTGCTGGCAGCAGGGCATGGACCATTCCCTCACAGAGTTGAGCCCCAAGTGGGAGCCATTTTGTAGGGAGGGCAGGTGGGCATCCTGCCTGTGAAAGGACAGGCTTGGCACTGTTGGTGAAGCCATATCCTCTTGCGCTTAGGGACCATTATCACCCACCTTCAGCAAGGCCACGGAGGAGTCATGGAGCTGAGCTTGGGAGTGCGGCAACATCCCCTTTCCACGGGGCCATGTCCCTTTCCTTTCCCACAGTGCCACCATTCCCAGAGGGGCTGCATCCTTCCCCTGGTGCCTGCTTTCCCCTCAGCACAGCTCAGCCCTCCAGTCTGTGCTCCCTGAGTCGTGAGGTAGTGAGCCCAGTGCTGTCTTCGCATGGCCGCCCCGCTGAAGAGGAATGGGAGCCATCTTGAGCAGAGGCTGGAGTGCAGCGGCAGGGCTGAGCGCAGGCCCCATGGCCGCTCTCCATGCACGTGCCAGCGTGTGCTGCCTGAGGGTCCCACGCTGGGACAGGGGGGAGGATTTTTCTGGGGGGGTTCTCCTTATTTTATTTTTGCCCATTGCTAAGCCCTGCTGCGCTGCGGGGCCTGGCGTTTCTCATGCATGTGGCAGGAGCTGTTGACAAACACCTGTTTCTCGGCCCCCTCCCCAGGAATGCCCCGGGGGGCCCTGCGGGGGCTGCGGTGCCGAAGGCTGGGCAGCAGGGATGTCCCCTCCCGGGAGAGCCCTCCCCCAGGATTCTCCTGCCCAGCAGCAGCTGCAGGGGGATTTGAGCCTCCCTGTTCCTCTGTGAGGTGTGGCTGTTGCTCAGGGATGCCGAAATCCATCCCTGTCCCGGAGAAGGGACGCTGCTGTCCCTATGTCCCCTGCACCCAGTCCTGCATCTCTGGGGTACTCAGTGCCTGCCCAGCAAGGGCTGGGGCGCAGGGGGACCCCGCAGGGAGGGGGGACGCGCACATGCGGCGTGCTATCCGAGGCCTTTTTTTATTAATGAGAAAAATGTGCAGGGCTTGAACGATCGCCAGGAACAGATTTATTCTAGTTCCCCAGAAATTAAACCGAAATGAAGGAGCGAGTCAGCCCGGCCCGGCACCCCCTCCTGACTCTGTGCTTGTTTTAACTTTGGAAGAATCTGACTTTGGGGGTGGGGGAGGTGGAGGAGGGAGGGGGGGGGGCAATATTTGGGTTTAAGCAGTTCCAGATGGGTTTGGTGCTCTCGGAGAGCTGAGGAAGCGAGCAGAGAGCAGCGTGGAGATTTGGGTAACTGCCCCAGGCAGTAGAGAGGAGGGAGATCTTGGCAGAAACTCCCACTCTGCACTGCCGGGATGGGATGGAGCTTGGCAGCCGAGCTACCCGTCTGTGGGGCGAGCCTTTGGATGTGCACAGAGTAACCTTTTTTGGGGAAGGGGTGGGGTTTTTTTGCCTTTTAAATATCATTACTCCTTCTCTGGGCACTTTCCAAAAGTACAACCTGGAAAAAAACGGAGCTGGAGGGGAAGAGGGGCCTTTTGGATCTCAGCCTGACGCAAACAGTTGCCCTGCAGAGGCAGGTCTGCAGTACTGACTGCCTTTTCTTCTTTCCCCTGGGGACTTCGGGGCTCTTCATCCACCCGCACAAACCCAGCTCAGCTTGGTGGCCCCGTGGGGACACCTGCCCCATGAAACCATGGCCACAGGGCAGTGGGGTCACAGAGAGAGGTGGCAGGAATGTCCCCATCATAACATGTCCTGGAAATAAGGGTGGCTTTGCAGGCTGATTTGCTGTCTATGTCCTAGTCAATGGCATTCGTGTCGAACAGGTCTGGCATCTCCTGATCAGATGAGTTATTTCTGTGGCAGCAGAGAACGGTGGCATGGCCATTCCTGCTGGGGATGGCGACCTATGTCCTGCCTGCTGGCTGTGGAGCTCCTGCCTGCCTGGCGTGGCTGGTCACATTGTCCATATGGCAGAGAGCTGCAGCAGGCAGCCCCTTCCCCTGGGCCAAGCAGGGACATTCCTGTCCCAAGTGGGCAGTCTGGCAGCAGGCAAGGATGAGAGGCTCTCTGTGGGATCTGTCCATTCCCCTTTGCACACAGCCTGGCACAGCAAAAGCATCTTTTCCCCCTGGACAAGCTGGAGCAGCAAGCACCAGGGCACACCCACCACGTGGGCACGGATGGAAGCTCTTCCTTGGCCAAGCTGACCCTGGCGTAGCACACTGGGCTCTGACATCCGAAATCCCCGTGGTATTAATAGAACAGTAATTGCAGTGCAGGGCTGGGCTCGGGCAGCTGGCTCCTGTCCTCTCCCAGTGTCAGTACGGCCTTTCTGCAGGACCAGGGCCTGGCAGCGGGACCTGGCAGGCTTTGGGCAGCCTGCTGCACGTGTCCTTGGTGTGCAGCTGGAGGGTGGAAGCTGCTGTCCTGCAAAAGTCTGAGGCTTCAAATGCTGTGCTTTAGAAGGTGGGTGCACACAGTGTGATGCTGGCGGATCCTGGAGCCCAGCCTGGCATGGCTCTGCTCATAAAATGGCAGAAATCTGCCCTTCCCACCTTGATCCAATACGTGACCAGGCAGAAAGGAGCACCCATCCCTCCCTGCATCCCAGCCACTGCCACTTGATCTGCCTTTTGCAGAGCTGGCACCTGTCCTCCCTCACATGCTTCAGTCTGTCTCACAGCCATCAGGAAACAGCTCCTGGTGAGGAGCACGTGGCCGGAAAACCCTCTTCAGCCAGTTAGCGGGTGGTGGGTTGGTGACAGGGCAGGACTGGATGGAGGGAGAATTCCTTTCCCCCTCTGCCCCATGTGCCAGGCAGCTCCCAGTCATCTGGGATCTGGATCTGGCCGATGCAGAAGGTGCAGGACATTGGGATCGGATGGGCAGGACTGTGAGAGAGA
This sequence comes from Cyanoderma ruficeps, assembly GCA_008694505.1. Taxonomy (NCBI): domain Eukaryota; kingdom Metazoa; phylum Chordata; class Aves; order Passeriformes; family Timaliidae; genus Cyanoderma; species Cyanoderma ruficeps. The sequence goes on along the minus strand of VZDJ01000301.1, from coordinate 3,256,406 downwards.
TGCAGAAGGCCAGTGGCTCAGAGCCTTGGGACCGTCTCCTGGCTTGAGGTTAATACCCCAGTGTAGGTGTGGGATTGGGAAATGAAGGATGCATCCTTGGAGCATTGTTGGAATTGGAGTTCTGGGCTCTGCTGTGAGCTTACCATGGTGCTGGCAGGGCTGGAACTGGCAGTGGCGAGTGATGCTAGGACTGGCAGTGCTGCCCACCCCTGGCTGGGCTCTCTGGGCAGGGGCTGCCTGGCTTGGTGTGTGCATGCGCCCTTTGTACGCAGAGGGGCCTTAATCTCACTTGGGGCCTCTGGGCCCTGCCATAATGCAGAAATAATGAGTCTATTATTAAGTGCCCACAGTACTTCTTCACTCTGGTGGCTCGCCTCCAGCAGCAGGCAGAACCTGCCCCGCTTGAAGTGGATGTGTCATCATTTGCCTCAGCAAATCCGATCCCCTTTGATGATGGGCCAAACGCCCTTGGCATGAAGGGCCACAGCTGTGATACAGGCCCCTTTTTTTTCTTTCTTCCCCTCCTCTCTTCCCTTTGTTCCCAGTTCATTGACAAGTCGCTGGCTTGCCTCGGACCTGGGACAAGTGGACATTGGTGGCCATGGGTGGTCAGAGCCCCTGTGCCTCCCTGGAGAGGGATGGAGTGGGGGGCCAGCTCCCATGGCAGCCTCGCGTCTCCCCCCTCAGCGCTGGGGAGCAGCAGGCGCCCTGCTCGTCATAAGGACAGGTTCCCAGCGTGGGCGGTGATAGGGAGTGCTCCAGCCCTTCCCTTGGGCTGAACCGCACTGCCTGGCCTGCCCAGCCTGACAGTCGAGGAGGGCAAGGGTGGGACCAGCACAGCCCCCTGGCTTTGCGCTGGGCACTAAGGTAGGTAGGTGTGCAGGGGGTCCCCAGAAGAGATGGGATTCCTGAGGGAAGATGAGAGCGTGTGAGTTGTGCAGCATGCTGGCAGCGCTGCCAGCCCTAGCAGACAGTGGCAGAAACTAGCAGACAGTGCCTACCAGAACCTTCCCCAGGCTCCCAAACCCCGTGCATGGAACCTCCACCATGGGTACCCCCTGGCCACCAAGGGTGCCTGCTGGTGCCCTGCCTGATGCCTCCCACGCTGGCTGCAGCCTTCCTCCCTGCTCTCCTGGCTCTTGACTGCATCAGCAAGAGCCTCTCCTCCCTGCAGTGCAGCTCCAACACAAGGGGCTGCCAAGTGCCAAAACCTCCCAGCATGCCGCCTCCTTTTCTCCAAAGCTGCTGTCTGTGGTGTGCTCCATCCACGAAGCACGTTGGCCGAGTGGGACAGGAGAGCTTCCTAAATGCAGGCAGCATGTGGAGTCCCCTAGCCTTGGAGCAGGGACATCCCCTGTCTGGGAGGAGGATGGCCACAGGGTTTAGCTGGGGTCAGAGGGGGAAGAACCCTCCTGGAGGAGGAGGAGGGATCTGGGTGAGCCACATGCTTCAAGAAAACGTGTTGCGGGGTCTCCCAGACCTGACGCGCTCACAGGGCGCTCCTGTGGCTCAGCTTTTGTGTACGGAACGCTTGTCAGCGGGAAAAGTGCAACCTCAGGTTCTCTCCCACAGGCAGCTCTTTGTTCCCAGATAAAGGACCGTACACCAAAGGCCCTTTGTGCCGCTGCTCAGAACAGTGCTGGGATTAATTGTACCGATAGGTGCTTGAATGGGGAGCACACAAGGCCACTCACTCCTGGTGTAATTATCTTCAAAACTGAGAAAGAAATTAAAATATGCAGAGATGCCCCTTTTGGTAGCTTTTTGACTAGCAGGCAGTCTCCAAGATTAAAAGTGCATCTCTAAACATGCTAGCTTTCCTTCCAGAGGAGAAAATCATGGCAGTGAGGGGAAGAGGCATCTGGCACCACTGTTAGCAGCCACTGTGGTGAAAGCCAAGCCATGTCCCAGAGCAAATGGCCAGCCACTGATGGCATCTGCAGGAACTCAGCGTGGGGCAAGTGGCCACAATAAGGCTGGTCCAGGCCACTTGCCCCTTGCTGAGCTCCTGCAGACACCGTTGTGCATAGCTCACTGAGAGCATGGGCACATTGCAGAACAGGTTCCTCTGTTTGCAGAGAGGCTGCATGGGTGTCTTTACTAACTTTTCTCCCTTGCCTTCTTCCAGGATGCTCTGGACTGACATGAGCTGCCGTCTCATTGGAGCAAAGAGTTGGCATCTATATTGCCAGTGTATCCCAATAAAAGCCATTAGCCCATGTACTCAAAGGAGAGAGCGCTCAAAGTGGGGCTTGTTGGTGGAGACGATTGAGTCTTCCCCAGTGGCTTCATCTTGAAAGAATTTTGATATTTCCCCCCCTTTTCTGGCTCAGCCATCGCTGCCGCGCACGTCTGCCGCTCAACAGCGCGAGACGGGCTCTCTGGGCCTCTTAAGGGGGGAGTTCAAACATTTTCGCTGGCCTCAGACCATGCATGCTGCATTCCTGAGCCTCAGCACCGGGAGAAAGAGGTCCCTGGCTCCAGATGGGTCCTTGCCAGGGCTTCAAACACCTAGTGAACTATTGGGAACTCTGTGGAGGTGATGGGAGGGCTGCTGGGAAGGGACTGCTCATCTTGGCAGCTCAGGGTGTGCTGGGGAGGAGATGTGCAGGGCAGGGAGGAGACAGCGAGAATGATGCTCATAGCCCTGTCCAAGGAGTAAGAATCTTTCCCTGTCCTGGGATCCTACTCTGCCATGGAACTCCTCCTTCTATGTGGAGTCAGCCCTGGCCAGCTGCGTTTGCTGAGCATAGCAAGGCTCCTGCTCCATCCCTTGCTTTTGCCCAGCTGAAGGTAAGGAGAGGACAACTCCCAGCGCTACAGACAGTGATAAAGCAAGCCTTAGGGTGACTTCCCACCTGGAGAAATTGGGAGCCAATTTCCCGTTGACTAATGGGACCAGGCTCTTGCTGTGGTGTGCGGGATTGAAGTGGCTTTGACTCACTGTTCAGCCAGCCCTGACACCGTTCACGTCCCTCCACAGCACCTGTAAAACTGAACTGCGCCTGGAAATCACCGGTGACACTTCTCAACCTGCCTCTGGCACCATGGGCTGGAGGGAGAGAGTGGCTGGTTGATCCTGAACCACTGAAGCCCAGTGCTTGAGCTCTCCAGCCCTGGACACTCTTACAGGCCCTTTCATGGGGGGGCAGTGCTTGGTGTGCCCCAGTGGTTTTGGGAGAGAGAAGCAGGTTCAGGGCCAGGCCACGGTGAGAGCACTGTGGCACCTTTAGGGGCTGAGAGCACTTGCTGCACCTCAGGTCAGGATGTGCCACCAGCCCTTGGACCATGCAGCACAGAAGCCCACAGCATCTTCCACCCATGATCTTCTCAATGGCAGGCTGGAAGGGTCTGGGAGGCTCCACTGACCCCACCTGAGTCACTCCTGGGGCTGCAGGAAACCCCCTCTGCCCTCTGTGCTCAGCCTGTTTCCTTTAGCTGAGTTGCTCAGTGATTTTTTTTATTATTATTTCCCTTCCTCACTCTTTCTGTGTGGTTTACGTGGCTCTCACGCCAACAGACGGCTTGGCTCTGTCAGTTTTTTCTCTCCGCTGGTCAGATGGCAGATGCTGCCAAATTAGGATGCAGGCAGCGAGCCTCCTGTCCAAGCTGAGGTTCTGCCCACGGCCAACACTTGAGGGGAAGGACGCTGCCAGAGGGGACAACTACCATGGCAAGGGCTTCCTACGTGGGGCCTGCTGCTGTGCAGGGGAGTTCCCGCATACCCTGGACAGGTTTGGGAAGCAAACACCCACCATGGTCTGGTCAGCCAAAGCTATGCTGTGGCTTGCCACAGCATCCTTGTGTCGCTCTATTTGCGGGCACACCCTGCCACCCAGATCCCCATCTTGCCAGCCTGACTCACTGCCACAGCCGCTCATCCATCAGCAGCCCCAGCCCTGAGAACACAGGGCATCCTTCCCCCACTCCTCCTGCAGAAACACCCCCCAGCCGGCCATACCGGCAGCAGGGCCCTGCACTGGCTGGACCTGCACAGAGTATCTCCACTGGGAGTTGGCAGCCCCACACTGTGAGCGCTGAGCACACGCTTGGCTCTGCTCACCGCCAGCATGGCGTGTCTGGGCCCTCTCAGCACCGCTGTGCCCTTATTAGGGCAGCCAGCACAGGACCTGTCCCTCACAGAGATGGGGGCAGCCCCCATCTGGAACCTGCTCCCCCATCATCTGGCACTGCCCGCCTGCCCTGGCAGCCACCCCATGCAGGGGTCTGGGAAGCACAGCAGTGTCTGCAGTGGTCTTGTGGCCGTGCAGAGCCATGCTTGGGATCCTGCTGGGGTTCAGTAAGTGATGGTGTGGGATATGGGAAGGTAGAGAGATAGTGGCTTGCTGGGTAGTGCCATGGGACTGAGCAGAGGACTGAGCCGAGGTGCACAGTGTCCCACCCCTCTTGTATTACCTGCTTGACAGAGGGCTTCTTCCTTCTCTCCCTTTGTTTTTGCCAGATGCTCCTAGTTTGTGTTGAGAAACAGCAAATAACTACTGCTCAGTAACCATCTCTGCATTGGTGTCAGTTGTAGATACTGCCCCTCTGCACCTTTCCCGATGGGGAGCTGGCACCATGCGAGGTTTTCTTCCCTCTGTCCCCAGTGCCATGTCCACTGCTAGTGCCACCAGCCCACAATGGGACTGTGTATTTGTTCCAGGTGAACAGCCTGGGCAAGAAGCAGTCTTGCTGGTTCCAGCTGGGAACCTGGCAAGCCACAAGGCAGGTCAGATAGCCCACGTGTCCCCAAATGTGCTTGTTTATCTGTGCTGCGGTGGCACCCACAGCCTGTGCTCCCAGCCTGTCTGTGGGCGCTGGCTTGGGAGCTCCTGGCGGGTCTCCCCGGGGTGGGACACGGGAAGAAGGTGTTTACCTCCAGTCGGGCTTCATCTGAAACCCTGCGATGCGTGAATGCTTCCTTCCTCCTCCACACTTCCTCCCTGGTTGGGTCAGCCTAGGGTTTTTCTGGGGTGGAAGGAAAGAGGCGGACATTGCCTCTTGTTGTGGGGCTGAACCATGGTGCTGGCACAACTGTGCTGCCCTGGCACGTCCTTGTGCCCCAGCTGGCGATAGTGAGCAGTTCCCAGCCCGCTGCTGGGACTAGGAGAGCCATGGCTCCCTGCCCTTTGTCTTGAGCCCAGTGGGCCGAGAAGTGGATGGATGGATGGATGGATGGGCAGCCCTTGGGGAGCTGCATGGGATTTGGGATGGGGCCATACTTGCAGCTGGGGAGGGGGAGGCCCTCATCAGGGCGGTGTTTTGGTGCTGGTCCTGGGTCCTGCTCAGTGCAGGCAACAAAGCCCCCCTGAGCATACCAGGGTCTCCAGGCATTTCCACCCCTCTTCTGCCAAACTCCCGCTAGGCAGAAGAAGGTCCAGAGGACCCAGGGGTGCCGGGGTGCCTGCTCCCCTCCAAACAGCCTAAGGGCCATCCCTGGAGCAGGGCTCACAGGGCCAGCAGTTCACAGAGGGGCCATGGGCCCCTGAGCATGTCGGCGTGCTCTCGTCCTTGTGTTTCGCTCCTGGTTTTTGCGCGTGGTGCTCTCGCGGAGCCACGCGGCTCTGCCTGGGATTAGCGACAGCTGCCTGCAATTGCAGCTCTTCCCAGACAAGCGTCTCGCTCCCCCAAGGCTGGGGCTGGGGCTGTTTGGGGAATGCTGCCGGGGTGGTTTGTCTTGTAGTCTGCTCCAGGAATGTTGGCCAGACGGTCAAATTCTTCTCCCCTCTTGTAAAATGAGTGATGTGGGGCGTCTCTGGGAGAGCAGCCTGCCAGTCCCTCCTCCTCTGGATAAACCTGCCTGGCCCGCACCACCCTGTCATGGGAACGGGCCCTTTCAACCCCAGCCACATTAAATACGCACCCTGCCAAAGCAGAGGGGGAGGGTGTGAATGGGGTGCCTGGCCTTCCTCCTTTGGCACCCCCTGCACTGCCTGGGGGGCACGTTTGGCCATGCTAGTGGCTGGGGATGGCAGCCTGTCCTCATCTCCCCCTTGCCACCTGGCCAGCTCCTCATCCTGCCACTTGCCTGCTCCAGCACAGCTCTCCAGGGACGCCTCGCTCTTCCTGTTCTCTTGACAGGAGAAGAGAAATCTGGAGTCTGTCTGCACTACTCCCCCTCCTTCCACCATGTCTCACCCCCCAAGTTGCTGTTTTCCACAGAAATGTCAGGCTCAGCTCTCTTCTCCCCCACTCCTGTTTTGTTTCCCCTCTAATCTTGGCCTTCATTTCCAATTACTTCTTTCTTTCCTTTCTCTCCAGAGACCCTGATGGACACAAAGTGGGTGACCTCTGAGTTGGCATGGACAACTCATCCGGAGACAGGGGTAAGTTTGGAATCAGTCCTGGTCCTGACCTCCAAAGGGCAGAGCTGGCCCTGGCCCCATGGGAATCATGGTTGCTCACCAGTGCCTTTGTGAAGCTGGCTGCATCTTTCTCCTTCCCTCCTGTGCATATCCTCGCCTCATGAAGCCATCTCCTCTTGACTCCGTGCCAGCGGAGTGGGAGTGCCGTGGTCCCTGGCCTGGGTTGCTCTTAGTCACCTTGATGACCAGGAGGGTTGTGACGGGTGGAGGTGCAGCTGCTTCTCTTCCCTGTTGCCTGTTCCCCCCCACCCTGTGCCATTCACTGTGTGTCTGTGGCACTGATGTCCCTGGCTGAGGACCTAACCCTTTCCCTCTCAATCACAGTGGGAAGAAGTCAGTGGCTATGACGAGGCCATGAACCCTATCCGCACGTACCAGGTCTGCAATGTACGGGAGGCCAACCAGAACAACTGGCTGCGTACCAAATTCATCCAGCGCCAGGATGTCCAGCGCGTCTATGTGGAGCTGAAATTCACTGTGCGGGACTGCAACAGCATCCCCAACATCCCTGGCTCCTGCAAAGAGACCTTCAACCTCTTCTATTATGAGTCAGATACAGATTCTGCCTCTGCAAACAGCCCTTTCTGGATGGAGAACCCCTATATCAAAGTGGATACAATTGCCCCAGATGAGAGCTTCTCCAAGCTGGAGTCTGGGCGCGTGAACACCAAGGTGCGCAGCTTTGGCCCTCTCTCCAAGAATGGTTTTTACCTTGCCTTCCAAGACCTGGGGGCCTGCATGTCCCTCATCTCTGTCCGGGCTTTCTACAAGAAATGCTCCAACACCATTGCTGGCTTTGCTGTCTTCCCGGAGACTTTAACGGGAGCTGAGCCCACTTCCCTGGTCATCGCACCGGGCACCTGTATCCCCAATGCGGTGGAGGTGTCTGTGCCCCTAAAGCTGTACTGCAACGGCGATGGCGAGTGGATGGTACCCGTGGGAGCGTGTACGTGTGCTGCTGGATATGAGCCCACCATGAAGGATACCCAGTGTCAAGGTATGTGCATGGCACAGTGATCGTGGCTTTTGTCCCCATGGGTGCGTTGATGTGGAGAAGGTGGTTTTGCATTGAGCTCGGTCTGGTTTTGGAGGCTTTTCCTTGATGAGTGAGCAGGGTGATATCTCAGAGGGGTGGTCTGCAGTTTGACTCAGAAGCCTCAAAATCTTAGGGGTCTGGACTCCTGGGTCTTAAAATCTTAGTGGTCTGGACTCATGCAGTGTCTCCTGGGACACACTGGTGAGCAACCACCAGTGCTACCGTCTGTGGGATGCATCTCCTTGCACAGAGCTGCAGCTCAAGGCATGGTGCTCAGCAGGAATCCAGCACATTTAAGCCCTTGAGCATTACCAAAATCGCTCTTTCATCGCTGGTGCCGTATCCAGCATCTTCCCTGTCTCCCTCCTGCAGTGCTCGGGGCTGGGGCGGGTGATTGTTCTTGGCAAGTGTGATTTCACGCTGCTTGTGTGGAGGCACTCAGAAGCCCTGGTGGTGAACAGGGCTCCACTGCGGGAGAAGCCATGCTGATGCATGCTCCCCCTGCCAGTGCTGAAAGCTAGCAGCAGGGATGGTAGGGACCAGCACAAAGGCAGGACATCTGAAGCTCCTTGTCCTTGCTGGAAGGGAAGGAAACATATTCCTCACGTGGTGATGTTGGGGATGGAGAGCCACCCTAGCAACGGGACAGCTCTGTGTGGGTCCTGCAGCTGCCATGCTCTCCCACGATAGCTTTGGTGTTGCTGTTTCACCCCAGTTCGGGTGTGTTGATAAGGAAAAATCTGTCTGGATGAATGTTGCACTCCCTTGGGGTGATTTTTTTCTTGGGAGCTGTCTCTGGCAGGCAGGACCCTGCCCTGGGGTGGCTGGGGTTTAGGGCAGAAAGTTTACTGTTCCCCTTGGCTGCAGGCATTGTACAGGGAGTGGGATGCTGGCTGGGCCCCCAGCACTGGATGCCTTGTTCCCACTGATGACGGGATGCTTGGCGCCGGCCCTTGGCTCTTGTCAGGGGTCTTGTGATTTGGGATGGCCTGTGACGTGGGGCTGGGGCCAGGCTGGCCTCCCCATTGGCTTTGGGAGCAGCGTAGCTGACAGCCATGCTGCTGTGGCTAGTTAGGGAGAGGTCAGTCTCCACGGGCTACAGCTCTGCCAGAACCTCCAGCACCGTGAGTGCCAGCACTGCTCTGACTTCAGTGCTACAGCCCCCTGCATCAGTCTTGTGAGCAGCCAATCTGGCTCCTCCTGAGCAGATGGACACCAGTGCCAGGCATCCATCCGCACTGTAGACTGCACTGAGGTCCGTGCTTCTGGGGAGCTGCTCTCCTTCTTGCTTGGACTGCGAGATCTTAGACCATACATGATGTTGGCTCTTTCCCAGCAGATCGTGAGGTTTGGGCACAAGGTGACAGAGTTTCCAGCCACTATCAGGGCTGTGCTGAGAGGGGACATCCCAAGGCAGGACAGAGCTCCTCAGATTAGGCTCAGGAGCCTGGGGCAATGTCCTGTCTCCACATTCCCAAGCTGGACAGACTCCCATGTGGCAGCTTTCCCAGCGCCTTTGATTTCCCACCAAGCCCCAGCTTCTGCTGCAGTAGGCAGGGAAGCCATGCTGGGCCGTGGGCACGTCTCCATCCGGCAGCCTGTCTTCTCGCTGGGCAGAAGCGGCGGTGTCCTCACATTTCTCTGGGAAAGTTGCGCTGCGCTTGTAGGATCAGATTTTCCGCCATATGATCGTGTGTTTTAAGTGGAAACAGCTGAAGAAGGGCTGCGAGAAGCCGGAGCTGCAGCTCCTTTTCTCCTCTTGGCTGGATGTTCCCTTACCCCATTTCCACAGTCCAGCACCACCAGTAAGTCCCTGAGCCTGTGTCACGGGCAGCAGTGTGGACGCAGCCCCCAAAGCTGGGGTTTCATCACTCCCTCCCCAGGGAGTCCACAGGGGCTTCACCATGCGGGTGAGCAGTGCTCCAGAGTGCCAGATGGCATTTTAATAAATAACAATACCCAATTACTGCTTAGATGGGATAAGCCCTGTTGTAAATCTCCCCTTTTTCCCAGACTTTCAGTGGCCTTTGAAGACCTCCTCCTCCTCCTCCTCCTCCTCTTTATCTCCATCCAGAGCCAAGATTAGAGCTTGCATTCAGACCTGTTATAATGCAGCTTGTATCCTGGTCCCTTGGGAGCAGAGGGCTCATCCTGCCCGACTGAAGACAGTTTCTTTGGCATGCTTTGTAAGGCGATACGCCGGGCTGGTACCTGGCGCTCTACTCCTAAGTTGCCACAGCATTGATTTGGCATCTCATTCTCAGCCTCATTATCTTTATTTAATTAGCACATGGCCCTTCTGGGGGTTGTGCTGCTTCCCACACACTCCCTACCACAAGAGCTGCAGAGGCAGCTCTTGGAGGGCAAGGAGGAGCTGCTGGCCAGGGAGGGGGGCAAAGGCTCCCACATACCTCGGTGGGCTGGGGTGCACTGCATTCACACCCCAAGCCCTGCAACCCCTGGGGTTTAGCCTTTCTCCCAGCCCCATCCCTTCTCCTTTTGGTTAGGAGGCACCCAAACAGTTCAGGGGATTTGGTGTCAAGAGGCTCCCCAAAAATGCTCCCAGGCATGTGCTCCATGGATTTGTTGGGATTTGCACCTCTTGTGTTGCTTGTTGTTGACTTCACACAAAGACAGAAAGGCTTCTGTGCCAGGGTGAGCAGTGAGCCCCCTCTTTGCATGTCCCCTCTGCTCATGGAGGAGCCCAGGAGGAGGACCACAGTGCCCCCAGAGCCTGCACCCCACTTGGGAGAGGAACTGAGTCTGTGTGGTGCAGTGTGGAGAAACCCCAACCTTAGGAGGTGACAGTGTCCAGCATGACACCACACTTTCCTGAGACCCGTTTCTCAGTCGTCTTGATGTTTCTTTTCTCGTGGCACCAGGCACTGAACATTTGGGCACAATCAGTAAGTGAGTGCAGGTCAGGCTGGGCCCAAAATCAGGATTTTTGCAAAAATAAATTTCCCTTGCAATCAGTGACTAATGAAAACATCACCCTGAATTAAATAAAAAAAATTGCCAAGCAAGCATTGCACTTGCCAACTGTTTGCAGCTTTGCATTGCAACATGGGCTTGCTGCATGAAACCCAGGAAGTGAAACTGCCTGGGATTAATTGCCCGGGATTCCAGATCAAAGGCAGCAGCAGGGAAGGCAGGGAGAGCTGCCGGTTTACAGCCAGGCAGCTCCACAATGGGTTACTTGTAACACAGTCGAGGAAATCTGCCCCTGCTGTCCTGCCTGTGACCCACTGTGGCTCAAGAGGCAGCTTTGCTTATTGATTTTTTTTTTCTTTTCTTAAAAAAAAAGGAAAAAAATTGTTTTCCTGCCTGTTCCTTGAATGCCACTTCAAACCCCCAAGGGCTCTTTCCCTTCTCTCCCTTCAGATTTACTCCATTCACTTTTGGACTGCGCTAGTGTGAAATATTTTCACCCAAAGGGTGATTATTTTACTTTTTTTTAAATAACTGCCTTTTAAGAGAGACTTAAAAACAGAGTTACTGCCTCGGCTGTAGCCAGGCTGTTGCTTCCACAGCTCTGCTCCATCTGTAGCCACTTACGACAGCGAGAAGGGAGCGAGCTGTGCAGGTTCATAAAGCACAGATCGTCCCGAACAAACCTGACTGCTGCCTCTAAAGAAATTACAGGGTTGATGGGCAAGGGGATATGATCAGTTTAATTTATCTAGGCTCAGGCGAGGCATCCTGCTTCAGTCCTACAGGGAGAGAAATAGCTGGAAGGATGCTGGAATATTGTAGTGTGAATGGGAAGCAGTCGAAACATGAAACATGGTAGTTTGGGGCTGGTTTTTCCCAATGTGTCATGGCTATCCCTGCCTTCCCCAAGGGAGGAGACCCCAAAGTTTTGGGGATGCATGCGTGGTTCATTGCTGCTTGCCTGCATCCCATGCAATAATGGAGGCTGCCTACGGGATGAGTCATTGCTCTCTGCTGCTGCCAGAAGGGTTTTATTTCGGTGTTTTTTTCAGCTCCCTTCCTTGAACTTTATTCACCAGGGTGGGGATTGTATTTGGGAATAAGTACCCTCCTCTTCCCACAGCTCTGTGCTACAGCTCTTTGAGACAGGATCAGGCCCTGGAGGTGGGTGGCTGATGAAAATCCTGGAGGGGCTGCCAGCAGCAGCCGGATGGCCGGGTTTGCCATGCCGGGTGTGCGATGCCTCACAGGGGGTGAGGGGCAGCTTTACAGCAGGGCTCTGTTACTGTCCTCCTCCCTCCCACACCCCACACAAATCCCTTCTGTGGCTGATCCCCGCTGTCAGGCCAGAATGCCTCTCCCTCCTATCAAACCAGCAGCTCCTCTTCAGACCAGGGAGCTCCGCTCCGGTTCCCTGACCTGTTATCCTGTGGCTGTCACTGACTGTCATGTTCTCCCCAGAAGTGACCGCAACACAGCACCAGGAGATGTGATCTGTGTGCAGAGCTTCGGAGTTGTTATTTTATTTGAGGACACTTCAGCAGGAAAAGTGCTTATGCAGAGCTCTCGGTAGGGACAAGGGAGCCTGGCTTCCCAGCTCCGGCTGGATGGAGTCACGTTCCCACTCCAGAGCTCCCAGGCTCGTTCCGCAGCGTGCCGGCCAAGACAGTGGTTGTTGTACAGGCAGTTTCTTGCAGAGAAGAGATGACACAGCGGCTTATCCACCAGGGACCTGGGATCAGCTTTCAGCTCGGTTACAGCCTTCAATTGTGGCGGCTGAGAGCTGTCACGCTGCCACCGAGGTCTTTATGCTCTGATTTATTAAGCAGGGCTGGAAACTTAAACACTGGAGTGCATCTGGGCCTCAGTCCCTCTCCTGCTCTTCCTCTTCTTAACAGAGCTGGTTCATGGCTCGTACCCCTCCTGCTAGGGTGGTAGGAGGATGCAAATAAAAGGCTTTCATCCCTTGTGCCTGCACTGGGCACTACTGAGGGGTGACAGGCAGCTGCTAAAGGACAGCTCTGCCTGTCCCTTCCTCCTGTGTTTGGGAGGCCACTATCACCTCCATGCCCATAACCCACTGGGCACCAGCTGGCATTTCTTGTGCAGGAGACCAAGTGCCCTCATCCTTCCCGCATCCTTTACAAGCACCTGGCAGTCCTTAGCTGCCATGCCATGCTTGGGCTGTCAGCTTCACACAAGCTCTGGTTGCTCCGGCTTCACTCTCCCCGCAACAAGCCTGTTATGGGGGTTTTGTCCCTGATGGATCTGGGCTCCTCTCCATAACCAAAGCATGTTTGGCAGCTTTCTGAGCCCAGAGCATTCCTGTCCAAGAGGTTTCAGTCATCTCTCATTCCTCAACAATCTGGTTCCTTATGTGTGAATCTGCATCCACCCAGTTTGAACTGCCTGGGACTCCAGCTGGGGTGGGTCTGCCTATGCCAAGGCTGCTCTGTGAACTCTGGGCCTCTGCTGTCCACATAAAGACACATTTTCTTGTGTCCTGGTTGTCCAGGGCTGGGAAGACAGAAGCCCTGGACCTGCTTCCCATTGTTTGCCAAGGAGAAGATCTGTGCATTCTTTGCCTTCCAGCCTGCACAGTCGGGACAGGCAAAGCTTTCATTTCCATAGGGAAGGCCCAGAGGCTGGGTGAACTCAGGTCAAGGAGCTGGAGTCAGTTGAGCCATGTAGTCAGTCCTGTTTTGACCAAAGAAGAGTCTCATTGCCGGAAGGTTCGCACCCTGGGAGCAGGAAGCAGCTCCTGACACCCATCCAGGCAGAGGGGCTGGAGATCAGGCAGTTGTCTCTGTGAGGGGCTGCTCTCACATCCCCCTGGCCAGGAGCACTGTACTGGAGCAGGGCTTCTCCCGTGGGGTTGGTGCTGCTTGGTGCCTGGACAAACCAGGGACCCAAGACAGCACCTGGAGCTGTGTGCAGGTCTCTGTGGGGCTGGCCCGGCAGCATGTGACTCACAGCACTCCACGCCCCGTGTGGGGCTGCAACCAGCCAGAAAACTTCCACAGAGGGTGTCGGGAGATGCCTCATAGCAGGAAACTTCCACTTGCCACAGCCTGGTGAAGCACCAGGAAACATCCCCCTGTTTTCAGGATGATGTGTGACAGGCGTGGGAGGTGGGAGGGTTATGTGCCCTCGGAGCTTCCCTAACATGGTGGAGTGAGGAGGACGTGCCCTCCTTCGGGACCGTCAGTGCTGATGCTGCCCTGGCTGTGGCAAACAGGGTGATGCCGAAGCAGAGCCGGCGCCAGTGGGTCTCTCACCTCATCCAGCTGCAAACACAGAGCACAGAATCATCTTCCTTGGGCAGCAATGTGATAAATTGGGCTATTTTGAGGTGTGGGTCAGGTTCCCGAGCTGCTCTGCTCCTCGGCTCAAGTGCTGTTAATCCTTTCACGTGGCCCTCATTACAAATAAACACCTTGCGGTGCCAATCGGGCCATATCCCAGGACTTGTGGCTCCTTGAAGGACCCTGATCGGAAGCGGAGGAGGGAGGTGGCAGTGATGCTGAAGCAGCTCTTCAGCCAAGGACCTGCAGGAATGTTTTCATCTCGCTCAGCACTCCACTTGAGCCGACCTCGTGAGGTGCCGCCGCCCCGGGACTGAGAAGTGGCTCAAGAGCCTGAGGCGGAAGGTTTGGGGCTGAGTGGCTGATTTTGGGTGGTGGAGGCCTCTCGCAGGGGCTGCTGCAGACAGGACTGAGGAATTCTTTCCTTCCCAGCTGTATTTCCCCGGAGGATGGACCTGGCACTATGAAGGTTGCCAGGCTTGGAAACCAGCATGGCCTTCCTCCATGGAAGGGAGTATGGTAATACCCTTGGGAAGGGCAGTGAAGAAACAAAACTGAGGAATGGAGTTCCTGGATGGACCTGCCCCGTTCCCTCTTACTGCTGGTGGTGACCAACTCTTCCCACCTTCAATTACCTCGGGTCTGCTGCTGGAGCACAGCATTTCCTGGCAGAGCTGTGCCTGGGCTGTCTGGTGCTTCCAGCAGCCCACTCTTCTCACCCTTCCCAGCCATGCGCTCTTGGGCATGGCTGATGGTGGTGGAAAGGCTCGTAGGGGCCTGAGGTCTTCAAGCCACTGATCAAAGATTTGGCAGAGCAGCGAGGAAAGGACTACCCAGCTATGGTGGGAGCAGTGAATGTTTTCTGGGTTCACTTTATAACTCAGTGAATGTTTTCTGGGTTCACTTTATAACTCAGTCTTAGAACCAGGTCTTTTTTTTCTTTCCTCCAGCGTGTGGCCCAGGAACCTTCAAGTCTAAGCAAGGGGAAGGTCCCTGCTCTCCCTGCCCTCCCAACAGCCGGACCACCTCTGGAGCAGCAATGGTCTGCACTTGTCGAAACGGCTTTTTCCGGGCAGACACAGACCCCGCAGACAGCGCCTGCACCAGTGAGTCCTGCTCTGGGCAAGGAGGGGAGGCAAGGGAAGCTGTGGAGGTGATGGGGTTCTGTGTTTGGGGTATGTGCTGTGCCCATGCCAGGGGTGAGCTGGCCATAAAGACACACCACCCCGCCTCTCACATTTCCCTGCAGGTGTCCCCTCAGCCCCCCGCAATGTCATCTCCAACGTGAACGAGACGTCGCTGGGGCTGGAGTGGAGCGAGCCGCAGGACACGGGCGGGCGGGATGACCTGCTCTACAACGTCATCTGCAAGAAGTGCAGCGTGGAGCGGCGCCTGTGCACCCGCTGCGACGACAACGTGGAGTTCGTGCCACGCCAGCTCGGCCTCACTGAGCGACGCATCTACATCAGCAACCTGATGGCCCACACCCAGTACACCTTCGAGATCCAGGCCGTGAACGGCATCTCCAACAAGAGTCCCTACCCTCCCCATTTCGCCTCTGTCAACATCACCACCAACCAGGCAGGTCAGTGGAGCCACCAGGGAACAGGGGCTGTATCTCCTCCACAGAGCGGAGTGGAGCAGAGATTTCTTTCTGACAGCCTGGGAGGCTGCAGTCCTTTGTGGTGCTGCCTAACTGGCCCTCCAGGCCTGCATCTAATCCCCTGGGTAAGCTGTCCTCTCTGTTTAAAGCATGTCCCCAGAGGAGATGAGATCAGAATGCATGCAAGTGGAGAAGACTGGGGCTGGCAGATGCTCCAGAGAGCTCTGGATCTCCTAGACCTACCCCAGAGATGCTGTGCCTGCTGTGAGGGGAGGAAGAAGGAAATGAGATTTCTCTCCTGTGTGCCTGGGAAGGCTCAGCACCAGCCCAAGCCTTTGCAGGCAGCCAAGTGCTCTGCCATTCTCTCCTTCCTCCCGCTCTGGCCCCACTCCAGTGTGCTGGTAATCTCCAGCCACTATGCACTGATCTGATTTCACAGGTCTTGCTGCTGGGGTGGAGCACAGAGCTCCTGGCAAGTGGAGGAGGAGAGGGAGCCCCAGTTTGGTCTGGCAGGGTCCTTCCCCAGAGCAGTTTGCAGCTAGGCATGGGGTGAACCATGACCTCAGTGCTATTTCTGAGGCTCCCCTTGGTGTTGAGATCACACCTCCTTATGGAGACTCGGCCGAGGCCAGTCTCAAAGCTTTTTCATGCCTTTCCACCAAGATTATCCAAGCAGGTTGCAGGCAGAGCATCCCCTACACTGTGTGGGATGATGTAGGGGGAAACCTGGCACAGGTGGCTCATTCCTTCCCTGCCCTCCTTCCTAGCCCCATCTGCCGTGCCGACGATGCACCTGCACAGCAGCACTGGGAACAGCATGACGCTTTCATGGACTCCCCCAGAGAGACCCAATGGCATCATTCTGGACTACGAGATCAAGTACTCAGAGAAGGTAAAGCAGGAGCAGCCTTTTCCCTCCTCCAGGCCTTCTAGTTGGCCATCACACCATGTCAAAGGGGGTCCCTGCAGACATGGTTCCTGGGGGATGTGGGAGCCGGCAAATGAAGGGTGGCTTCACAGACGTGACACCCACATCTCCCCTACAGCAAGGCCAGAATGATGGCATCGCCAACACAGTCACCAGCCAGAAGAACTCGGTGCGGCTGGACGGGCTGAAGGCCAATGCCCGGTACATGGTGCAGGTCCGGGCGCGCACCGTGGCGGGATACGGCCGCTACAGCCTCCCCACGGAGTTCCAGACAACTGCGGAGGGCGGTAGGTACCAGCACTGGGCTGCCTCCATCGCCCAGCCCTCCCATGTGTGCGCTTCTCCCAGCTTGACTTTGATTCTGCCTGCCCCTCCATCAGGTTCCACTAGCAAGACTTTCCAGGAGCTGCCTCTGATCGTGGGATCGGCCACTGCAGGGCTGGTGTTCGTCATTGTGGTGGTGGTGATTGCTATCGTCTGCTTCAGGTACTGGCTTTTCAGGGAAGAGCACTCCAAATCTGGGTTTGGGGGTTGCTCATGTCTGCCACAGAGCTTTCCCCCTTACCTGTGGGCAGAGCTCTGGCAGCTCCAGTCACCAAGTGAAGGGCTGGACTAACCACACGTGGGTCCCAGAGCAGGGGTCCTGTGGGAGGATTGTGCCTTTGTTTCCCCAGCATGAGCTGGGCTCTCCCCAGGCTCCTGCCATGCACACAGAACAACTAGGCCATCTCCTCCCATTGCGCCTCGGGTGGAAGGATGGCTCTGCACACAGGATGCCAGAGGGAAGGCTCTCTGGCATAGGCTGTCTGTGCTGGGATTTGGAAGTTGGCAGTGAATGTCTTTGCCCCATCAGGAAAGGGATGGTTACTGAACACCTCCTCTCGTCTCCTTTGGGCAGGAAGCAGCGCAACAACACCGACCCCGAGTACACAGAGAAGCTGCAGCAATATGGTGAGTATGAGAGCCCAGCAAATGGACTCTGCCTGCCCTCCCCCAATTCCTGTCCCATGCAAAGGGGCAGCCTTTGCTAACAAAGAGTAGGGTGACAGCCAGCCAAGTGGCTTGACATTTGTCACCCCTGCTGCGTCCCTCCTGGTGATGACTTCTGCCCTTGCAGTTACCCCTGGGATGAAGGTGTACATTGACCCTTTCACCTATGAGGACCCAAATGAAGCTGTCCGGGAATTTGCCAAAGAGATTGACATCTCCTGTGTGAAAATCGAGGAGGTCATTGGAGCAGGCAAGTCCTGGGGCTGGGCACAGCAGGTGCTGAGACTGCTGCCTCTCACCCTGTCTTGTGGCTCACCATGCTGCTCCCCTCTCTCCTTCCCACCACAGGGGAGTTTGGTGAGGTGTGCCGTGGGCGCCTGAAGCTGCCTGGCCGCCGTGAGATCTTTGTGGCCATCAAGACACTGAAAGTGGGCTACACGGAGCGGCAGCGGCGTGACTTCCTGAGCGAGGCCAGCATCATGGGCCAGTTTGACCACCCCAACATCATCCACTTGGAGGGGGTGGTGACCAAGAGCCGCCCTGTCATGATCATCACGGAATTCATGGAGAACTGTGCGCTTGACTCCTTCCTCCGGGTGAGCATCCATCCCCTCCTGCCCTGGGCTGGGGGCTGCAGTGCATGGGGGGACAGCAGCTCTAGCCCTTCTCCATCTCTCTACATTGTCATGCTGGTGTCCCCAGGGTTAAGCTCTTCACAGACATCATGAGTGGGAGAAGAGGGGTTGCTCTAGGGAGGTGATGGTAGCATATTGGGACCCGTCCTCTATCTGCTGAGGGTGTTGCAAACCCCTCTGATCTCTCCTCTGGCAGCTGAATGATGGGCAGTTCACAGTCATCCAGCTTGTGGGAATGATGCGAGGCATCGCCGCTGGCATGAAGTACCTTTCGGAGATGAACTACGTGCATCGGGATCTGGCTGCCCGCAACATCCTGGTCAACAGCAACTTGGTCTGCAAAGTGTCTGACTTCGGGCTCTCTCGCTTTCTGGAGGATGACCCAGCTGACCCCACCTACACCAGCTCCTTGGTAGGGGACACTCATGAGGGATCCACTGATCTGGGGGTGAGGGGAAACACCTCAGTTTTGCACTTAATTGTGGAGCTGTGTATCCATGCAGGGGGGCAAGATCCCAATCAGATGGACAGCTCCTGAGGCCATCGCCTACCGCAAATTCACTTCAGCTAGCGACGTGTGGAGCTACGGCATCGTCATGTGGGAAGTGATGTCCTATGGCGAGCGACCCTACTGGGACATGTCCAACCAGGATGTAAGTGCTCTCTGGGGAGTAGGGAACCGGGAGCTGTAGGCTGCCTGTGGGAGCCCAGGTGGCTCACAACCTGCCTCTGCCTATCTCTCTGCAGGTGATCAATGCCGTGGAGCAGGATTACCGCCTGCCACCCCCCATGGACTGCCCCACTGCACTGCACCAGCTGATGCTGGACTGCTGGGTGCGGGACCGCAACCTAAGGCCCAAATTTGCACAGATCGTCAACACGCTGGACAAGCTCATCCGCAATGCTGCCAGCCTGAAGGTCATCGCCAGCGTCCAGTCTGGGTCAGTGACATCCTTGTTTCCAGCCAGCACTTACTGCAATTCCAGGGAACACTGGAATGGTTGGGAATAGAGCTGTGGGAGGGCAGGGATAAGAAATGTCCCTTGCTTCCAGTTACACCTCTCCATCCCCTGCTCCCTGTGACCTGTGGCTCTCTTGTCCTTTAGCATCTCCCAACCACTCCTGGACCGCACTGTCCCAGATTACACCACCTTCACCACCGTGGGAGACTGGCTGGATGCCATCAAAATGGGACGGTACAAGGAGAACTTTGTCAATGCTGGGTTTGCCTCCTTTGACCTGGTGGCACAGATGACTGCAGAGTAAGTCCCTGCTTGGAGGGGAGGAGGGAGAAGACTGGGACTGGGGCTGCTGCACACTGTCCCTTGCCTATCTGACAGCCACCTCCTCCCACCTGGGCGTGTGGTGGGCTGAATTAAGGACTGAGATTCAGCATCCAATCCCAACAGAGTTCAGGTTTAGGATTTGGCATCCAGTCCCCTCTGGTATTAGAGGGAGCACTGGAGCTTGGCAGAGGGTTGTAATGATGGATAGGTCCCTTGCCCCAGTGAGGCAGGGCCACGTTGATGTTGCTGGTGGCTGGGGGCTGAGCTTTCACCTTTTCCTTGCAGGGACCTGCTGAGGATAGGGGTGACGCTAGCAGGGCACCAGAAGAAGATCCTGAGCAGCATTCAGGACATGAGGCTGCAGATGAACCAGACGCTCCCAGTGCAGGTTTGACCGCAGGGGATTCTGCATTGGAACGGACCAAGGGAACCTGCCAAAAAGGTTCAGTTTGCGGTGCAGCCCAGCTTCCTGTTTTCCCCTCCACATGGCGCTCCTCTGCCTCGGACGGTCGCCTGGGACGGGATGGGATGGGACACCCTTCCCTGGATCGAAGGCACTCATGCTGAGAGGGAGCCCAGCTTTTCGTCCCGTGTCCTGGAATGGCGAGGCAGCAACACATCTTCATATTGAAGATGGATTATGGGACAGAGATGGCACATCCCACTTCCCACCCTGTCTTGGTGCTCATCGGTTTGAAGAGTTGTTCTGCTTCTTGGATTTCTTTTCACCCTGTTTTCCTCCCAGTCTTCACTTCCCTCACCTCCCCAAGGCCACAGACTGTTGACCCCTCCGCTGAGTCCGTCAGACACGTCCGAAGCCTTCCCTAACTCTGTTCCCCACATGGAAGCAGCCAGGGGAGGCCGAGCCAACGACAGGGCTGGGGCCACCAGCCCCAGACAATCACTCCTCTCCTCCAGCCCTGGCAAGCCCTCCGCCCAAGGGTCTGCACTGGAACACGTCCGAAGGGAAGGCTTCGCTCCCTTTCTTGGCTTTGCACGCCAGAACCCGAACCCGATTTACTATGCAGGGAGTTAGGCAAAAAAAAAAANAAAAAAAAAAAAAAAAGAAAGAAAAAAAAAGAGATATATTAAATAAAGGTAAGAGGGAGCAGAAAGGGGAGGGAGGGGGACCAGGTGCCCGGCTCCTCATCTCTTACCCTCTTGGTTCTCCTGGCCGGCTCTGGACTGCAGAGCGAGGCCAATCAGCACGTTTGCACAGGGACCCTCCGCCCCCGGACCGACGGCAGCCGCGCCCCCCCAGGGGCCGGAGAGCAGGGCTGGGGTGGGGGCTGCGCCGGGGGCCGCGGCTCCCCCAGCCTCCTCTTTTATGCAGAAGGAGCAGGTGCCGCCGGTGAGGCTGCCCGCTCCTGACACACGCTGTGATTGCTGCCAAAAGACTCACTCACCTTTCCCTGAGGATTCACTGCAGCCCGGTTCCTCCGAGCCGAGGGAGAGACTCCCAGCGTGCCTGAGTGTGCGTGAGTGTGTGCATGCGTGCGTGGGTGTGTGCTGGCCGCAGGACTGTGGGAGGCAATGGGCAGAATAAAGGCAATAAGAATTTTACCCGAGTTTCCTTTGCTCGATCGCGCTCTCATTGGATGGGCCCGGCTGCCTGCAGCTTCGCTGCCCACCAGGGTCATCCTCCTCCTCCTGGCCGACCCCAAGCTGGCTGTGTGCCCCTTTCTGCTCTCCCCTTCTCTTGCTGTCATATTTTCAGGTTGTCTGACATGGACCAAGCAGTGATGCTGTACAAACCCTGTGGTGCTGGGAGACCCAGCAAGCTCCCCATGGGGCACATAGGGTGAAGGCTCTGAGTCCCAGGTCAGAGCCAGTCAGGAAACTCTAATGTACTAGAGATACTCAGAATTTTTTTCCCCTATACCCTCCTCAAGTCAGGCTGGAACTGTGGGAACCAAACACGGAATGTGAAAACCAAGCAGGGAACAGCCATGTGCACTGCTCATCCAATGCCAGAGGGTCCCCACAGCTCCAGGGCTTCTCCATAGGGCACTGCCCCTCCCCTGCTCCCTCTGGGCAGTCTGGCCCTCAGCAGGAGGGTTTCAGCAGCCCCTGGCACTCCTGGATTACTGGCCTCACTTCTCTAGAAAATGGCTTTTGAGCAGGGGGGAGCTCACCAGGTGAACAGACCAGCTGCAGGTGGCAAGGTAACTCTCTGGGAGAGCAGATCTGCTGGGGCCCATGCCCTCAGTCTAGGGGAGATTTGTCCACAATAAGCAAGTGGAACCCCAGTTACTCATCCTGGGTTTCTCAGGTCCCCCTCAGCTGCAGTACACCTCGTTGACTGGCCTTTGGGGTGCTTAGCTGGCAGTCCAGAGGGGCAAGTGGTCTCTCCCCAAAGTGAGGGGGTGCACTCCTATGCTCCCCAATGCTTGGCCCTGATCCCCTCCTCCCCAGGCTGACAGGGCAGGTGCTGTTTTTCCCCTTTCCTTGGAACAGGCCGGCCCTTGGGTTTCTCATTAACCCTGTCCTCCTCCACAGGGTAAATAAGTCCAGGAGAACAGGTGGCAGCAGGTCTTGCAGGAGAAATGGTCTCCCCACACCCCACCATCTCCTTTGTGACATTTATCTGGGATGTTGGCTGACAGGGACACCGCAGCCCCATTTTGCTGGGGTTTCCCATCTTGGCTTGCTCCCTACCCTGGCTGCTCCCCAGCCCTGCCATGGTGGGACCCCAAACAGCAGCACTGGACACCCTCTCCCCTCTCCCAGATCAGGAAGAGAATCCTGGCATTGAGAGGCTTTTAAGAGCAAGTGGCTGAAGACATATGAGAGCCTGTTTAGGGCCTGGTAACCCCCCTCAGCCCCCCCATGCAGAAGCACAATGGGGCACAGGGGCTGCCCCTGCCTTCCTTGCCCCCAGCCCCTGCTGCTGCAAAGTTTGGGGTCCCACCAACCCTGGTGCATCTCAGACATCCCCATCTCAGCCCTCCATCCTGGCCTGGCTTTGCTCATTTTAAACAAACCCCTTCACCCGCCCTTCTCTATGCACACCCTGCTCTCGTGGGGCAGGACTCACCATCCCTGCAGCCAGCCCTGGGTCTCACCCCAGCCACAGGGGTGCACCCAGCAGCTCTCCACATCCTGTACCTGCCTCCTCCCTTTCCATACAGATCTGGGGAAAAGCTGTGTTCCATGGTGAAAGAAAAGCAACAGCGAAAAACAGCAGCCAGGGAAATCAATGCGAGCGTGCGTTTGTAAAAATATTTTTTAACGGAAAGACTTTTTTTCAATTAAATTATTTAAGGAATTTTATGGAGGTCTGTGGTGCCTGCGTGGTTCTTGGAGGGCTCTGGGTGGCAGGGAGCCCTGTGCTGGGCAGGTGAGGGTGTGTTTGGGCACTGTGTGTGTAAAAGTGGGTCCGTGGCAGTGAGCAGGAGGCACGTAACCCCACGTGGGTGCCAGCCCAGTCCAGTATCCCCCCAAAAGATGCTCCCTGCCTCTTCCTGGCACAGCCAATGGGTGAGGACATTTTGAGAGGCTGAGTGAACCAGATGATGGTCCTAGGGCTGCCAGCCCTCGGGTGCCGCTGCGGGAACATCCTGGGGCCATGGGGATGGGAGCAGCGTGGGGTGGCCCTTGGGGAGCCTGGTGGCCAGGCTGGGCTGGGGGAAGGCAAGCCCTGCCTGCACCCCTGGCTGTGCTCTGACTGCGCCCTGTGCTTCCCCCCTCCCAGCCCGTGCAAAAGAGCCTTTTGTGCTGCTGGGTTTTTTCCCCCCTTTTAATTCCTAACCAAGAGATTAAGGGAAGACAAAGGCTACGATTGTTCCCGCTCTGCAGAGAGCTGGAAAGTTCGGGGAGGGGGGATCGTCCCTTTCCAGACAGACCCAGAGGAGGGGGACATGCGCCCCAGGTGGAGGGGCCGGGACGGGGGAACACCCTGGGAGCGGCGGTGGGGGGTCCCAGGGGCACAGCCGAGATGAAGGCACACTGGGTGTTAAGGGGAGCCCTGCTGGGGTGGCCCGGGGGCTCAGGGCTCCAGCAGGAGGGTGGGAGGCTATCTGCAGCAGAGGAGGAGGAGGAAGGCTGAGGAGGATGGGTTGGCCGGCTCGGCGGCTGCTTGGCGTTTCCCCTGCTAACTCTTGGCTGACACCTCAACAACTTGGCAGGGAGAGGATCCCGCAGCCCCGTCAGCCGCCCGGGGCCGGCACAGCTGGAAGGGATCACGGCTCGGCATGGCTCGGCACAGCTTGGCACAGCATGTCTGTGACCTGGCAGGCCAGCACGAGGCATGGGGCGGTGAAGGCACGGGCTTTCTCCACAACCTCCACCATGCCTTGTCTCCGCGGCCACCCTCTGCCCAAGGGAATGGCCACGCAGGGGGACACATCCTGAACCCACTCAGCCAAGATGGGCCGGACACCGGCCAGGCCGGTCATTGCCTCATGGCTGGAGCCAAGGACACACCATGACCCGGAAAGGGGCTGTCCCCACAGCACAAGGGACAGGACCCAGCACATTTTCCCATGCTCACAAGAAGCTATGAAACACCCACGAACACCCCAGTTCTGCTCCTTCTGTTTCCCGTTAAGATTATTTATTGGTAATTTTTAAGACCACTTACAGACTCTGTTCACGTGCCAGGACCCTACACGGCTTTTTCCCAGGGCTTTTTTTTTAATTATAAAAAAAAAAAAACCCAAATTGTTTTAATCATTTTCTTTCCATTCCTTCCTTCCAGTCTCCTTTGGTTGCTAGCAGAGGACTTGCACATGGTGCAGTATCCGTCCTCATCTGCCACTACCACAGCCTGTCCTCCCTGCCCACTGCTGCTGGGGCTGCAGCCCCATCCCTCATCAGGGCTGAGTGTCCCCACAGGGGGACCATGGGGGACAAGCCCCCAGAAGCTGCCAACCAGCCTGGGATGTTATGGAAAAGAGGATCTGAAGGCTGGGGGGTGCCTTGGGGAGCAGGAGGCAGCTCTCTTGCAGATACCTGGGAGCTGACATCGTCTTTGGCAGCACAGCCAGTGAGCAAATGCACGTGCATCCATCACCCCACGCCTGTCAGCCGTGTTTGGGGAGCAGAATCTGACCCAGCACTGGACCAGGAGGCAAAAAGCAGCTTTGGGTTATTTAACAAGACCAGGGCAATGCCTTGACTCCGTGCGGTCTAGGAAAGGCTGGATCTCCAGGGGAAATCAGACGGAAAGCAATGGTGGCCTTGCTGGTAGGGCTGGTGCCAAGGGCTGCATTGCTCCCACCAAGTGCTGCCCTGGCTGGAAATGCTGGCTCCTTCGGGAATGAGGGGAGCAAAGGACTGCTGCATGGCTGGAAATGAGAGGGAGTGATACCCCCATCCCTGCTAACTTGCCTTACCCAGGTTTCACTAGCCAACACTCCTGCCCAGTCCTGAAGTATCACAGATATTGATGCCTGTGTCCCACATGGCAGCATTACCCATGCCACTGCCCACCCAGCCCTTCCTGCCACCTAAATCTGGCATCTCCAGATGAGGAGACCCTTCACCCTGCCCCAGTCCCCAAACAACCACAGCCCAGCTGCTGCTGAGCCCCCTTGTTGCCCCTCTCCCGCTTTGATCTCCCTCGGAGCCAGGGCCAGTATCGCCGGCGGGGCCGGGGGCCGCCCCGGGTGTCAGACTGGTTCAGCCACACATTTCTGGCTAATGAGAAATTTCCTCTCCCCGGCACTCGGCCAGGTTTTTTTTTAGCTCCGGTATCACTACCCCACCTCTGCCTCCGCCACGGCAGCCTGAGTCAGGGGGGGCCGGGCCACCTCCCGCACTCTGGCTTCAGCCACCGCCACGGTGCTTGCACCCTCTCCCCATGCCTTCCCCTGAGGATGGCGTGACCCGGAGCCTGGCAAAACCAAAACTCCGATGACCCATCCTGTTGCAAGAGCCAAACACTCCACAGTGACGCCCTGAACCCGGGCACTGCCCTGAAGGCGGGGTGGTGGGTGGGCTGAGCCTGGGGAGGGGGTCGCTGCAGCAGCGGGTGGGGAGTTGGGCTCACCCTGCTGTGCCCCACCGTCCCAGCTGCCCGGGTCCGTGCTCGGGGAGCCACAGCTCGGGGCATCTGGGGAAGTTCAAAGGGAAACGGAAAAGCAGGAGTTCCTGCTGTGTGTGAGGGTTTGGGCTTGGATCCCCACTCCAGTGTCACAGCCTGAAGACATTTAATGCCATTAACGGGTTTTCTCGCTCTGAACTCGCTAATGAGCCTGCGTGGGAAGCAGCAGGGACCGAGGGCCTCCAAACTGGGGCAGTGAAGAGAGAGAGTAGCTCCTAGCAGAGCGTATTGAGGGGAGAGGCAACCATCATCCACCCTTAACTCCCCACGTTGAGTCCTGCTCCCCAGCCAGCCCCACTGACCTCCAGCACATCCCTGCCACCCCAGCAGCCCCACACTGGTGCCTGGAAAGAAAGGTGTCTCATGCCACCACCTTAAGGGGTGGGTCAGCTTCTGCCACCTCCCTAGTGTAGTTTCCCCCATCCCAGTGT
Organism: Cyanoderma ruficeps; assembly: GCA_008694505.1. Classification (NCBI taxonomy): domain Eukaryota; kingdom Metazoa; phylum Chordata; class Aves; order Passeriformes; family Timaliidae; genus Cyanoderma; species Cyanoderma ruficeps. The sequence goes on along the minus strand of VZDJ01000301.1, from coordinate 3,230,847 downwards.
CCCCATTGTCACCCAGGTGGGGAACCACGACTGCACCCCGGGAGGGTGAAGCTGAAACCATGACCCATCCCCAGGGCGGTGAGTCAGGCTGTGCCAGGTGATTTCTGCTGGAAAGCACCTTTCAGCACCCTCCACATTCCTGTCCCTATCCCTGTTCCTGTCCCTGTGCCTGGCCCCATCCCCCCAATGGCACAGAAGGACCCCATCCCACAGGAGGCACTGATAGAGAGGAGGAAGGTAGAAGCTCCATGGAAGTGGTGGATGTTTCACAGCCCAGCCTTGCAGGAAGCAGAGCAGGAGGATGAGCCAAGCCTGGGGCAGGAACACTGGAGCAGGAGTGCCGAGGTGTGTGAGCCAGCGTCATCAGAGCTGTGCAAACAAACACACGGGACTGCAAGGACAGGGGAGAGCCAGGCAGAGGGATGGGGAGGGCCCATCCCGTAACACCCTCAGCTCTGGGGCTCATGGGGTCAAGGACCCACGTGATGGAGCCATGGCACAGCACATCTGGTGGCTGGTATGAGGCAGAAGCTGTCCCTGACAGTGTGATGGTAGTCGTGCCGTGGTCCCACCATTGTCCTGTCACCCCTTGGGCCCAGGCAGCAGGCAAGGGACAGGGTGCATGGGGCTCCCGTTCTCATGCTCCCGGCGGGTGGGCAGTGGGTGATGGACGAGGCACGTCCCGGCCTCCACGCCGAGATAATCCCGTCCCTGCCGGCCCGCGGCCCGCATTTATCTTGCGCCAGGGCTGACGTCACCCTCCAAGACCCCAGCCAAGGAGGCCTCACTGCTCTTCCTGGCTTTTCCCAGGGACAAGGGGCTTTGGGCCCCTCGCCCCGGGCTGCGAGCAGGTGGATTTATGACTGCAGCCATGCTCCGGCATCCAGGGGACAGGAGAGGCAACGAGACCTTTATAGCTTTAATACACCTTTCTGACAGTGAAGTTTAAATGGCCTCGTAAACCCCCTTGTCACCCACCCCCAGCAGAAGGCAGCAGTTTATTAGGGCTGTAATTCTTCTCCTGGCATTCCATCAGTGTCCTTTTAATCTGCACTTGGGGTTTTTTTTTTTATTTCTGCTTAATACCAGCAGCTGTAAATGCTGTTAGGGATCATCTTGTGCAGGGACCCTCTGGGGGGAGACCGGGCACGGGGGCATGGATACAATGGAGCAGGGGGAGCTGGAGGCTGGGACAGCCCAGTTCCAACTGAGGGGTCAAAGTGGTGAAGAGGAGACAAATGTTCCTGCTCCAAGCACATGCCTCCTCTGCAAAGCAGGCCCAGGCAGGATGCATCCATGATGCAAGGAAAGCCTTTCCAGGGAAGCTTGGGATTTCAGCAGCAGAGCCGGCCGGGAGCTAATCCTTTGTGCCAGGCTTTCCATTTTCATCTCATTAACTCCCGCTCTCTGTGCCGCTGCCCTCTCAGTTTTTCTGGCGGGGAGATAAGTCTCCGTGCTCGGTGCGGTGAATCCTCCGCGCCTGCTCGCCCAACGCTCCCGGTTGCGCTGACGCTGGCAGGCAGCTTCCATCCAATTACAGCAGGGTGAAGCTCATTTTAATTGCATAGAGCAACTGGGATTACGCAGACTTTATCTCCTAATTCCCTCTTTATCTCTTAACTTCACCCTCACTGCTTGCATTGAAGGCAGGACAGCTTGTGCCGGGGTTTGCAATTTCTGAAGTACCCTTTCCCCCTGCACCAACCCCTTGCCCAGATGGGGTTGGCCCCAAAATGCCCCTAAATGCTGATGTTGGGGAAGCCTCTGTTCTCCGTGGAGCCATAGCCTCCAGATATCCCTTCAGTATTTGGGGAGTCAAGCCCACTTGCTGGGGCATGGCACCCTTTACACAGGCTGTTTGTCACATATCACCTGGAGGCAGAGACTCTCTAGGAGAGGCTGAGATGGGTACAGCGTGAGTAAAGGGCTTTTCCTCTCTACAGCCCATGATAGCAGGTGCCCAGCACCACTGCTGAGGCTTCTGCAGTGCTCAGGGGGTCCCTGTGAGGGAGGGACGGGTTGCTTGCCACCAAAAATGCACACTGAGGACAGCAAGAATCTCAGCCAGCTTCTTGGGGACTCTTGAGGAGCTTTTATCTGCTCTGTGCACTTAACCAGGATGAAAGCTTCTGCAGGGCTCTGGGGGCTTGTTAATGGAGTCGAAAGATGTTTTTTAATCTCTCCAGGTATGAATAGCACCCATGGGTCCCTGACTCTCCCTACAAAGGGCAGCCCCCACCATTCCTCTCTGCAGCAGGAGCCGAGAGAACTATGGTACTCTGCTCTTCCCACCCCTATTTATTCAGCCCCTGAGACATCCCTGGGTTCCCCCCAGCCACCCTGGCTTGAGCATCCAGCAACACCCTCTTGGAGTGCGGACATGTCCACCCGGACCCAGAACGAGCTCTTGAGATAGCGAGATAGCCAGAGGCTGCCCCGGATGGGGCACTTGGCAGGGCTGGCCCCGATAACAAGCCAGCAGCTGGTCCCCTCTCCCTGAAACGTTTCCTTGTTGGTTTGATGTCTCTTGGCTTCACCAAGCACCAGGTGCCAGGCTCACTCTGCTGCAGGTGGGTAAACTGAGGCAGCAGGGCAGGGGTCAGGTGCCTGGGTTAGCAAGCTCTGCATCAGCACAGCTGGGTGTTAATTAGATACCATTAGCACACGCTAATTAATGTAATTCCAATGACCCACAATTCTGGAGCCTGAGAGCTGCTCCTCACCCTGTGCCATTGCTGTGAACAGCTGTGCCCCTGCCATGACTGGTGGCAGCAGGAAGGGGACCAACCAGGCAGCCACCGATGGCAGTGCCGGTGTCACGCTACCAAGGCCCTCCCAGGGCTCCTTCCTGCAGGCTGGCACGCTCCTAGCCCCCACTCCCCAGGCACTGCCAACACAAGCCAGACCCAGCAGATCGGGCATTTCGGGTGCTGGCAGAAACATACTAAACCTGTCAGTTTTGACAGCAGGAGTGCCCCAAATAACCATCTCCTTGGCATCCTGTTGGCTGCCCTTCCTCATGGATGGGGGACCGAGCACACTGGGGGGCCAGGGGCTTTGGCGCGGGGGCTGTGGCAGCGAAAGGGTGACTCTTAATCCGGCGGCAGCTGCGGGGCCCAGGCTTGCTTGTTCAAGGGATATGGCAGCTCGGTCAACAATCCCTGGCCCGTTTGGGGGGGGATTAGCAGCCCCCCGGGGAGGGAAGGGGCCCACATGAATATTGGGCGGGTGGGAACACAGCCCAGTGGGAACAAAGCCAGACAGGGAGGCAGCAGGGAGCAGGCACCCGCCATCCCTAGGCGTCCCCAAGGTGGGGGACAGGGGCTTGAGGACTGTCCCTGTCCCCATTCTACTTTCACACTTCAGAGTGCTGACAGGAGGGAGCTCTGGTTATCATCCCACGCCACCCCAGTATGATAACCCTGCACCAGTGTCCAGCCACCCCCTTGACCCCATGTCCATCCTCATGTCCCACCATGGCAAACCCCAGAGGGAGGTGGCACAGGAAGTGCCCAAACGCTGGCATTTGGGAGCTCCTGGCAAACAAGGGCAAATGTGTAAACTAGTTCTTGTTTGCCACGGGTCGGACAGCTGGGGATAATCCAGGCTGGAGGAGGCCACAGGGTATGAAGCCAGCCAGGAGGGGAGCGGGACTGTCTCGAACCCCCAGTGGCGATGGGAGCCTCCCACACATCCAGGGCCAGTCTCAGACCATTAAAACACCTGTGGATTCAAACAGAGAGGTGCCAGCTCCTGCCTAAGCAGCAGGTAGGACCCGTGAGAGAGGAAGAGGACAGTTAGGCTTGGTGACATCCAACCCTATGTTTCCTACATGCTCCACACCTCTCCATTCCCTCTGCATTCTGCTGTGCCCCATGCTTGGTCCTTGGTACAGGGACTCTTTGTCCTGCGTTTTGGGTTAGTGATGTGCAAGGTCTCTGGGAGCAGCCCTGCAACCCTCAGTGTTTGCTGAGGTGAGCCTCAGGACCATGTCTGCCCTGGGCTCCTCACTGGGGAGCAGAAAACCTCTCCAGGGCAACTCCCTTGTGGACTGAGAGGGTCCCCAGGGTGAGTGCAGGTCCCATTGATGCCTTAAGTTGGGGCCACAAAGGCAGCTGAGACTGGAGCGTGCACCCAGGGCGAGGTGTCCTGGAATAAACCCCCACCCCTGGGGTCATGTGCTGGGTACATGTTTGGGTACATGAACACGTGTAGCTGGGTGCTCCCTGGGGCCTCCCTCACCCCATTCCCCACGGGTGCTGAGCAGGGGCCACTTTTCTGCTCCGTTAGCCATGGCTGTGCCGGCACATAATGACATGGTAATTGTGAGCAGAGGCTCGGCCACACGCACTGCCCAGCTCGCTGGCCAACCCTCCCAAACCTGGGGTAGCTGCTGCCCAGGGGATCCCACCATCTGCCCCCTCACCTGCCCATGGGACCCCCATGTCTGGCTCCCTTCGAGACTTGCCCCAGCGGTAGTGTGGGGGGGAAACCCCCCCGCAGGCTGCGGTCACCTCGTCGCTTGGGAGCTGGGAAACCTGTTCTTCCCCGTGGTGTTTACACGGGTAAGAGGGGTCCTCTGCCGCTGCACATCGCATTTTCTGCTTGGTCACTTCCATCTGTGTCCCCGCATAATGATTTTTTCTGCTACATTAATTTAACACACTGCGGCGAGCCGAGGCGCTGGGACCCCGGGCTGCTTAATTGTGTCAAAGGAAAGGCTCCTGCTTTCATTGGCAACCGGGGCTGCTCCGGGGTGGGTGTCTCTGCGGGGGGGTGGGAAGGGGTCTCAGGGTGGTCGTAGGGGCTGGAGGGAGGCAGCAGTGGAAGGGTGTGGGGTGTCAGAGGGGTTGGTGTGAGCCCCCCAGCCCTGGGGCAGGCACCAAGTCCTGGCTCAGGCTGTCTGTTGGGGGCTCTGAGGTGAGGGTGAGGGGTCCTGGGGACTCTAAACTTCCCTTCCAAAGAGCCTGGCTCCATGGGCATCTCACATCATCCCTTTACATGTTGCAGCAGGATGGCAGCAGCACATCCCGGTGCCCAATTCTCTGCTTGGGGCCGGTAGTCCCCGCCCGGGGCCGGCGGGAGCCAGAGGGTTAAGTGATGTTTGTGTTGGCTGAATGAGGCGGGAGCCGAACAAGCCCCCACAAATGGAGGTGAAGGGCTGCCCAGACGGGATGTGACAACCCGATTTCAGGGCTGTCAGCCCCAGCATGGTGGGCATTGAGCGGGAACATTCCTCCCCGACACTCCCTGCTCCCCTGGCTCCAGCACCGAGACACCGACAAAGGCATCGGGCAGCCCCTGCCCACCTCGCCCCACCATCTGGGGTGCCATGGGGTATCCATGGGGCACTGCGGAGCTCGAGGAGCCCCCCTCAGAGGGGGATGCCGGGAGGCCCCCTCGCCCCCCCCCCCCCCNCATTGTGGCGAGGGGCTGGAAAGGTCTCGGCCCACCCCAGCGGGCGCCTTTGTGCTGTGCGGACCCCCGGGGGCTCATTTCCATCCCGCCCGGGCGCTCGCCTCCTTCCTTTCAGTGCCGGCAGGCCTTGCTCCCTGCTCCACCAGCGTGCCCGAGCTTGCAGCAGCGGTGCCAAGCGCACAGCTGTGCCCCAGCCCGCCACTGTCCCCATCCCGGGATTTCGTGCCTCATCCCGGTGTGCTGAGCTGTCGTGAGTGCCGCTACCCCGTGCGGTGGTCGCTGAGTGCTCTGTCCTTGTCCTGCTCAGGGTCTGTGCACACCTGCACAGGGGTGTGTCCACTCTTGAACAGGCTGCCGCTATCAAGGGGGTCTGTGTGCTTCCCCCATGCACAGTTGCACCCATTGGTGCACACCTGCCCACCCACCCGCGGCCGGCTCCCGCTATGTGTACCCCACTCTGCCCTTTTCACACCCCCATGCACACCCCCTACCCCCAGGGTCCCCCAAATTCCCCCATCCCAGCTGAGCGGGGTGCCTGGGGCGGGCAGGCTGCTCCATCCAGCCCAGCGCAGCCAGACCCCATGACACAGGCATACCGGGAGCTACTCTGGGCTCCCCACAGCTCCCAGCATCCTCCCTGCACACCCAGTTGAGGGATCACCCCATCGCCAACACAGCCACATCCCCCGCCAGACCCCAGGGACCCAGCCCAGTGCAGTCTCCAGCAGTGCCCGTTTGCTGGAACTGGTGTTTTATTATCCTACTCAACACCTGCGGATCAATGCCAATCCGCATTTTATTTGGTTTTGGAGTCATAAAGGTGAATTGACCCAGCTGCACCTCTGCAACTGCTCTCCCCTGCTGCCAGGTGCAGGGTGGAAGAGAAGGGCAGGGACAGGGGACTCCGGGACACAGTGCCCATCCCTCGGTCGTGCCCAAGGGAGATGGGGTTGCTCTTTTCTCGTGCTTTTTGTGACTGGAAAATCTCCTCGGGGGCCCCCGGCGGTGACCTCTTCCTGGGCGCAGCGCTAAGCCCTTTGTAATGGGATTTTGTGGCAGAACCGGCAAATTAGGGGCGAAGTGAATGTGTTAAGCTGCTGGTTTCTTTCTGGCGGTTCCCCCTCCCCAGCCCACGCCGGCCGGAGTTCGAACAAAGGCGAGGAGCTCTGCTTTTATCTCGGGTCCTTAGAAGTCAGAGCTGTACAGGGCTGTGCTTCCCCCTCCGGAACAGGCAGGCTGGGATAGAGATGGGGACGTGGATGTGCAGAGCTCGGGGCTCCGGCAAAGAAGCGTGGGAGGGACACACTGCAAGTTGTGCCAACACATTGGCTATGGCGATAGATTTAGGGAAGGAGCACAAAAGGACTCATCTCCAGATCAGGGAGATACGACACTGAGGAGTCCCTGTGGCATGGGACCCCTCAGCACCCAAGACAGGGAACAGCAGTGGGAAGGCAGCTAGGGTTGGGAAATGTATGGGTCTGGCCCAGCATGAAGATGGTCCCCGGGCCATGCTGGGGCTCAGCAGCGGTAGGATCCGCCTCTGCTTCAGAGTTAATGTTGTTACAGCGCAAAGGCTTCGTTAACACTGAGAAATACAAGTCATAAATACTTGTTAAAATCCCACATCACTGATGGGATTGGCAGCCGGTGTGTGCCCTTTCACTTCTTGTGCCCCAACTATCCCGGGGTCCCTTTGCCTCCCTGAGAGAGGGCAGGGAGTTCTTTCTGCCCCTTGAAAGAGAAGGATGGGCAACTCCCAGCCTGGGGAATCTCTGTCAGCCACAGCCATCCCCACCAGGAGGTCTCCTTTCAAGGGTGCCTCAGCATCCCTTCCCCTTAGGATGAGGGCTGCTCCCGTGGGACCTGCCCTGCTGCCCTGGGTGTCCCTCAGCACCCTTAGGCAGGAACAAAGTAATGTGGGTCTGGGCGGGAAGGATGTTGCTTTGACACTCCAAAAGCCCCCAAATGCAGGCAGGGAGGAGGCAGGGGACAGTGTGCTGCCCCCAGGGCCCCCATAAGGGCCTGATTTATTGCTGTCTCTTGAAGGATGCCATTAAGACAGCGTCCGGAGCTGAGAGCACAGCTGCCAGAGCAGATCAGCGCCTGATTAATGTTGGGCAACTTTTTATATTGTCAGATAATTATCCCCAAACTGTATGACTTTTCTGCTAAGTGGCAGCACTTAATTGCATTTTTAATTACACTGCCATCACCGCAACCCCTCTGCGGGATGCAGGGATGCTGGGAGCCAGGCAGAAGCACGGTAGGGGGCCTGGGACCCTTTGCAGAGGCCATGGCAGGGGCATCCCACTCCCACAGAACCCTCCTGGCACGGGACACACAGCTGTGGCATCCCCAAGCCGTGAGTGCTCTAGGCAGCGAGGTTTTGGAGTGATCCTTCTTGGTGCTCCCCAAGGTGGGGGGCACATGGGGTGCAGAAAATGCGAGACTAAGGCAGGGTGCCCCCTTTGCACTCCATGAGCTTTGAGGGATCGCCATTGCCTGCAGCCCCCCATCCCCATCCGGCTGGGGGCAGCTCAAGGTCTGGCTTCTCCTGCTTCACAGGCAGGGATGGGTCAGGGGTCAATACATTTAAAATTCCTCCTCGATCTCAAACTCCAGAGAGCAGCCGGCAGACAGCGGCTGCATGGGGAGCACCCACCGGCACCCCGGGCAGGCAGAACACGTGTGGGCAGAAGAGGCCAGCTGTGTCTGTGTGTGTGAGTCCATGTGTGTTCATGTGTGTGCATTTTTGGGGGGTGCACGTGCACATAGACCACCTGTGTGTGTGCCTGTGGATTTGGGGGCGTGCATGCGCGCACATAAGTGCCCTTGTGTGCACATGCACACATCTGCTGGTGTGCACAGCTGGCTGTGTTGGTGTGTGTGTATTGGTGTACATGTGCTGCTGTGTCCAAACATGGAGGTCTGTGCACACCTGTGAGCCTGTCTGTGCATGTCTGAGTGCCTGGAGGAGGAGGAGGTGCCTGTGTCTGTCCGCGCTGGGACATCAGTGCCTTGTGTAGTCCTCTGTGTGTGTGTGTGTGCAGAAGTGGCCTGTGGCTGCACACCTGGGTGTGCGGACACCCCTTTGTCCCCACCCAGCTGGTTCTGCCATCTGGAGTGGCTGCCGTGGGTCCTGACTCTGTCCCCCACCCCAGCCATGCCAGACCTCCCAGGGAGACTCCCCAGCTGACCCCATGGGCTCCCCACCACCCTCGGGGCTTCAGGTGCAGGAAGCACCTGCAGGTCACAGCAACTCCTCTCCCTCACCCGTCCCTCCCTGGGACAGTGACACTCCCAGTGCTGCGAGGGGCGCAGCCTGGGACCCCCAGCACTGCAGGACTGCCAGACCCCTCTGCTGTGTCCCCTAGGGCCAGGGGCCAGCTGGGGCTGTTCCTGCCAGGGTACAAGGTGCTGCTGCTGGGCAACCCCCACTCCACATCCCTCCCCACCAGCCGGACGCTGGGCAGTGCTGGGAGGAAATCCAGGCGTTATCGGGCAGCCGGCTGCAGCCCTTGCCGTGGCCTCTGGCCTGAAATTTCCTGGCATGGCCATCACAACAGAATTTATCCCGGACTGTGCCTTCCTCACCAAGGTGGGGTCCAGACAAGCTTCCCCTTGACACCTCAGTGATGTGGAGATGTGGTTGATCAGGGCCCCCACATCCCTGTCAAACCAGTGAAGAGGAAGAAACATGGATTTTGATGGGAAAGGAGCCAGTCCTAAGCCCCGCCTTGGTGCTCTTCTATGCCCCTCACACACACAAGGTACACAGACTGGGGCAAGAATTGGGCTTGGGGAGTAATAAGCCCCCCTGAAAGGCATCCTGCCCCCAGCAGCCCCCCTACAAGCCCCTCTTATCTTCATGGCAGCTGGATGGGGTCTTACCAGAGAGAGGCTGAAATTTCCAGGAAAAAATGTAAATAAAGGTCCCTGTCCTGCCTGTCCCCCTTATCTCAGGAATCCGGAGCGCGCCGGGGCTGTTCTCTCAGCCATATTTTATCCCAGCCACCCCTGCTGGCCACGAACCAAAGCAACAATGATGGAGATGTGTAAGAGACTTAAAGATCACAGTTGCCTTAAACATTGTCAAGGCCACAGAATGGAGGGACGCTGTGTCTTGGGGCCCACCAGGACCCCAGGACCACGGAAGCCCCAAAACACACTGGGCTGGGGTCACTTTCCCATCCCACATGGCTGGGGGTTCACAGGATGGTCAGAGGTTTGGTACTTCAGGTTTCAACACGTACCACCCAGCCATGGGGGTTCCAGGATGGGAAAGCTTTCGGGCTCCCGTTGCCCACCTGATGTCCCCAAGCAGCAGGGTCAGGGCTCAGCGCTTCCCCTCCCTGCTCCCAGATCAGCTGCTAATGATGTCTCCTGACCCTGCTCGAAAAGAACGTAAATTATTCAGCTTCTCATCAGGGCAATTAAATTAGCTAGTCATTGCAGGCCATGAATATTTCAGGGGGGCAGGGGCTGGGGAGCTGGGGGGGCCAGGGGTGACAGGGCTGAGCCCCATTCCTTGGCCATGAGGTGCAGTGAGTGTGTCCATTTTCAGACCACGGGGCACAGAGGGAGTGGGGTGTAGTGGTCGGGGCTTTCTGGGCAGGGGTCTTGAAGTCTGGTGCCCAGATGTCTGGGTCCCAGGTGGGCAGCCTGTCCTCTTGCCCCGTCCGTCTGGGTTACTTTCCCTGCTGCTGACAGAGGCCAGGTGCCAGCAGCCAGCTCCTGCCCCACTCCCAGAGCACCTCCTACAGCCCACATTGCCCCCCTTTTTCAGGAGGGACACCTGGGGGTTGGTGGCACTGCAAGGGGCTGCCTCCACCCTAGAGATCCCAAATCCCCCCTGCCTTCCCCTTGCCCCAGGCTGTGCCAACTCCTGCTCGCTACCCTTCCCAGAGCCTGCGGGTTCTCCGTCAGGATTTCTCTTTCCTTTCTTCCTCGCACTGAACAATTAATAATTTATCCCATAATAAAAGAGGAAACAGTTAATGAGATGAAAACAAGCCAGAAACATCTGCTGGGGCTGCTTTCATCGCCTCCCCGGGCCGCCTGCGCAGGAAGCGGGGGCGGGAGGGGGACGGGGGCGCTGGGGGGGCCACGGCAGCAGGAGGCTGTCCCCGCACACAGCCTTCCTTGCCACGGCCCCCTCCTCCTCCAGGACCCTCAGGCCTGGCACTCTTTCCCCACTGCACCATCAAAACCTGGGTAAGAGCTGCCAGGCTTGGGTCTCAAACAGCACTGGGGGTCTTGCCATGGGGGTGTCATCCTAAAAAGGGCAGTGAAGCCTACTGGTCTGATGCTGCCCAGTGTCCCCAGAGATGTCCCTGACTGCTGAGAGGGGACAGGATTGTCCCCTCAGTTCCCTCTGTCCCCAGCCCCCCATGCCCAGCTGTAGTTCATTACTGGTGATCTGATCTCCAGTGAGTGGGGCTGCCCCCAGGACCTGATACTATCGGGGTAGCAACACAACCCCAAACCCTCCTGGGGTGCCAGGGGGGACACGTGGGGATGGGGCAGGGCACACTGCCAGCAAAGGGGACTGCAGGGCTGACCCCATGACTCAGTGATTTGCTGAGATTTATGGAGTCCAAGGAGGAAGCTTATTTTGGGACCGCTTATTTCGGAACTGTGGCTTCATGGCATGTGATGAGAGGTGTGAGGGGACATGCCTGGGATGCAGTGGAGATGCAGGGTGCTGGGGAAAGGGGGGGCAGGGAGAGGGGGCACTGAGAGCAGGAAGGGGACAGGCAGGGAAGGGGAAGGGGAAGGCGGCAATGCCCAGAGGCTGCTGACATGCGGCCAAGACCCAGACTGGAAGAAAGACAGCCCCGACCAGCCCCACCATCAGCTTGGTAATGGGAGGGGACTGTGAGGGCCCCATGGAGGCACCCTGTGCTGCAGGGATGGGGCTGGGGTGGGGGTTTGGGCAGGGGCAGAGGGGCTTGTGCAGGATGCTGCCGCCTGCCTCTGTTTCCAATTTAGCTGATCCTCACCCCGATCCCTGCAGCTCCCTAATCTGTTTGTCTTCCAAAGCCGTTAAGTTAATTCCGATCCCAGCAAAATCCCACGGCTTTCATCCCAGCCCACCCTCCAGCTCCATGAGTCTGGCAGGGGCATGGCGGGCAGCTGCCAGATGCTGCCAGTGTCCAGCACGGAGTCCCTTCCATCATGAAGGAGCTGGAACTCGTTCCTGCAGGCTCCCAGACCAGTCTCCAGCAGCCCCATGGTCCCTCCTGAGGCCGGGTGCCGCTAAGGGCCATCATGGGGACAGGCGGCTGTGATGACAGCTGGGGAGATGGCCTGTCCCTCTGCCAGCCCGGACAGGCACCCGGCCCCGTTCTGAGAGGTGCCGCGGAAAAACTGACATCAGCATCAGCCTGCAGGAATTCGGCCTCTCTGGCCCATCCCAGCTGGGGACAGGGACAGAGACAGGGGCCTCTGCCACGCACCACAGCAAGCTTGAGCAATGTGAAGTAGGAGGGGGGTGGTATAAGCCCCCTTCTTTGCTGTACCCCTTCCCGGGGGCCAGGAGCAGCCCAGAGGGTCTGTGGGTATCCCCAGGGTGCAGCCACTGACTCTGCTTCCTGTAAGCACAGCCCCCTTCAAGCTCTGACTGCAGAGAACAGCCAGCTCATCACACTGGTGACACCTCCTGTGCCAGTCAGGGACAGTGATTGGGCCTGAATTCCTCAGGATCTCAGCGAGGAGAAAGAAAGTTCTAATCCCTTCCCAGATGCTTTGGGGCTTCTGATATGGTTATGGCATGGTCACCCCTTGGTCCATTCTGTCCCCCACCCCACAGGATATGCCTGGTGGTGATGAGGAACTTGCGGAGAGATGGTGACACCCCTCAGTTGCCTCCGTGCTGGAGACCCCGACATCCTGCTCCCCTCCCCCAGTCACACTCCATCATCTCCTCATTCCCAGTCCGGGTAATTGGTGGCCTGGTGACAGACGGGCTCATTAACAGCTTAATTTCGGCTTCATCTCTTCCTGCCTGACCCCCAGCCCAGGTGGAGACTGGCCCAGCGGGGTGCCAGGATGGACACCCGGAGGCCGCACTGCTGCACCCCATGGGGACACCCATGGGAGCTGGTGGGAGAGCAAAGAAGGGCACAACAGGGGCTGGCAGCCCTGCCCTGGGCAGCCCACATGGCCTTGGCTCTCCGACATCGGGGTGCATGGGGGGATCCTCATTCCTTGGCATGGGGGGACCCCCATTTGTCGGCATGGGGACAGTGACCCCCTGCTCCTTGCCCCACTGGGATGGGCAGGGATACCACCATGGCAGGTGCTGGCAGGTGCCGGCCGTTTCCCACCTTCCTGGCCTCACCCTGTCCTTGTTTGCTTCCATAACGGCGGCAGCCTTTCGGCTCCTTTGTGCCGGCGGATAACAGGAATCGCCGCTGCCTCTGAAGTACCGGCCACCGGCTCACACCCCAAAGTGGGCAGCAGGATGTGGGCATGTGAACAAGGAGTCCAGGCCAGGGCACGGGCAGGAGTGCAGGCAGACCTGCAATCAGTAGGTGTGGGCATGGGGTGCAGGCGGGTTTCGCACCCCCACTGCTCTTGTGGTTTGCCTTCGGGTCCATATTGCAGCCCATGAGCCCATCCCCATCACCCCAGCACCAGGGCAGTGCACAAAACCCTGTCCCTGTCCCCCTCCCAAAAAAAGCAGCTGGCAGCAGCCCACAATGGCTGATGTGGGGCCCCCAAAGGCTGCCCCACCGGATGGAGGCCTGGCTGCCTTTCAAAGGCGCTTGTGTTGTATAATTTATCGGCAGGAGATAACAGACAAGCGGCTAACGAAGGAGGAGGCTGTACCCCTGCTCTGGGGAGTCTGGAACCACAAGCATTGGTGCTGCCAGGATCCATCACACTGAGGGCACACACACCTCCCTGGCTGAGGTGTAGGTCCCATTTTGTTTTGGGGGTGTCCCAAGGCAGAGCCAGAGATGGTCCCACTCTGTGCCCTCATTTGGAGCTGCTGCCTGCCTTGCAAAGAGACCCCAGGGAGTACTGCATGACCAGAGCAAGGGGAGCTTGGGTCCAGTATTTGAGGGGTTCTTCACCCCAGGGACAAAGGGACTTCCCAGCATGAGGGAAGGGCAGCAGGCATAGAGGGGCACAGGGCAGGGAAGGGGAAGCACCTGGGCACTGGGGAAGCACCTGGCGCCAGATCTGAGTAGAGTTTGTTTAATCCCAGATAAGGAGGCAACACCAGGGACCTGGCTGGCAAACGGGCACTCCCTGGGCAACAGCAGCAAAGGCAGTGCTGACCCCCCAGCCCCCTCCAGCACCTGCGCCAGGACTGTCTGTTCAGCCCCGGCTGCTCAGGGCTGCGTTAGCTGGGTACGTGAATCCCTCTGGCCACCCACACTCCTGTGGCACTGCATGGCATGGCACATGGCACGGGGTCAGCGAAGCAGCCGGCACACGGCACAGCCAGGGCAGATGGACATGGAGTGCAGGGAAAAGCAAGGTGCCCCATCTTCTGCCAACCCAGGCCAGATTTGCACCAGGGCCAGCAACCCCCCTGGCCATTCCTGCCCCCAGGGTTGCGTGGGCACAGGGCCAAGGAGGAGGCTTAGGGACAAAGATCGTTCTTGGCATCATGGTCCTGCTACACAGCCAGTGCCTGGGAGGTTCAGGGCTGTGCCAGCCTCCTGCTGCCACTCTGATCCTGTGGCATCTGTGGGGCATCTGGAAACCCACCCCCTGCTTCCCCATCTGGCCCTGCAGGTGGCTGCGTGCCCATGACCCTGCCCAGGGTGGGGGCTCACTTGTGCCCTGTCCCACAAGGGCAGGGAGGCAGACGGCAGTGCTGGCTGGCAGGTCACTGGGCAGCAGCACCCCTGGGGGCTGCCTCGCCGGCTGGTGAGCACAGTCCCAGCTGCCTGCTGGCCTGTACCAAGTGTTCCAGGTCTCAGCAGGGGCAGACAGGCACAGCTAGGGGGGATTAGCCCTTTGTGTCACCCCGCAGTGGCCCTGAGAGCATCCAAGCAGGGGGCACAGCTGTGCCATGGCCCTCCAGCCTGAATCACACCAGGATCCCAACGGGTACCCCTGAGTACAGAAGGCGCTGGCACATGGACCCCTCCCCGAAGAACAGCCCTGGCCCCCACACCACCCTGCCCCGGCCGGCTGGTGTCCGCCAGGCAGATCACATCCCTCCAGGGCGGCACACTGAGGATTCTGGAAAGGGCAACTGGGAATACTGGTGAGCCTGGCTGCGGTAGGACGCCCTCTGATCCAGCACACCATGGGGCTGTCCTGCCATGTTCGGTGTGCTGCTGCCACCCCCTGGCAACCTGCACAGCCTCGGGTGTCCCCCACAGCCCCTCACGCAGGGGTGTCCAGGTCCCCTGCACCAGCCCCGTCCTGCCCCCCAAACAAGCGGGCACGCGGGATGCAGGATGCCAGGCGGGCACCGTAACTCTGGGGAAGGGTCCACACCTCTCACCTTGGGCCAGAGGGGAGCCGGTCTACGGCCACCACATTCTGGCAGGGGGGAGGTTTCTGCCCCTCCCCGAGCCAGGGTGGACAGAGTGGGGAGGGGGCTGCGGGGCTTGGGGGCGTTACCCACCCCGGCGGTGAATAGGAGCAGCCGAGGTTCCGTCCCAGCGCATTAAGACTGTCCCCGCTGAGTGCCACCGCCGCGGGGTGACCCCGCCGTGAACCGCCCACGCTCCCCCGACGAGCCACCAGACCCCTGGCACCAGCACCCCCCTTCACGCCAGTGTCCCCCGCTGCGTGTCACCGCACTGCCCCGTTCCGCTGCCTGCGCCTCAGGCATGCGTGAGGATGCGCTGGCACCGTGTCACGGAGGGGACATGCCATGGAGAGGTCACACCTGTGTCTGGGGACCACGGGCATCTTGTGACAGGCCGTCCAGTGAGGATGCTGGGGCACCTCGGCTCTGGGTGCCATCCCGCATCACGACCTGGAAATGTCTGGCCCCCGGGCACAACATGGGCTATGTCCCCACGAAGCCACCTCGCTGCAGGCATAGGGGCCACGCACGGGGAGCCATATCCCGTAGATGTCCCCACTCACGACCTCGTGGTCCCTAAGGAGATGGTGGCATGTGACGTACACACAGCGCCGTGCCACCTGCCGTCCTCAGTGCCCATCTCACCGGGACACCTTCAGGCTCCACCAGTCTTCCCTGTACCACATCTGGGCGGACACACGCTGCCCAAACGAGGCGCAGGGTCCCCACCACCAAGCGTGGAAGAATTTGTTCAGGCAGGCTGGCGGTGGCATCCGTGGAACGGGGAGGACAGGGCTGAACTCTTGAACCCGCACCGACCAGATGCCAAGCATGGAGCACCCCGTGGTGCCAAACGTGTGAGCCGCCCCCGGCCGTGCCAGACCCCCCTGCTCCCCTCACGGTTCATCGGCAGGACACGGGGGACGCTGTCACACGGCCCGCCCCGCCATGGCTGGCGGTCGAGGAGGAAGGAGCCGATGGGGCCTGCAGCCCCAAGACCCATCGCTGGCTGAGTCCGCGCAGCTCATCACACCGATGTCCAGCTCCGATCGGGAGGCGCGGGTGAAGCCCCTCTGTCCCATGCGGCGGGGGTGGAACGTGGGCTGCAAGAGCCGCGCGGGACATGCCGGACCCCTCCCAGGACATCCCTGACCCCTTCCGGGACACTCCGGACACCTCCTGGGACATCCCTGACCCCTCCCGGGACACTCCGGACACCTCTCGGGACACACCGAACCCCTCCCAGGACTCCCCGTGTCCGCCGCGCGGGGGCGCTGCCGTGCCCGCTCCGTACCGGGGGCGGGGCCGCGGCGCGCGGATCCCTCCGCGGCCTCGCAGCGCCCCCTGCCGGCCGTTTCGGGAGGCGGGGCACGAGGACCGCGCGCGCTCCCGCCGGCCCCGGGGGTCCTGGCGGGGAAGTGATCCCGCCCACCGTGAAGCTACTTCCGCCCCGCTTTTGGCGGCGGGATTGCGTCATCAGTGTGCGCCATCAGTGTGCGCCGGGCGGGAGCGGCGCCGGGAGCGGAGCTGTTGCCATGGCCGGGATCCTCTTCGAGGACATCTTCGACGTGAAGGACATCGATCCAGAGGGCAAGAAGTTCGACCGCGGTGAGTTGGGCCCCGGCCCGCTTCTCCCGGTCCCCCGTCCGCCCGTCCCGCCGGCGCTGGCCCCTCCGCGTGTTGCCAGCCCCCAGAGTGGCCCGCTTCCCCAGGGCTTCCCCAGCCCGGCTGCTGTGCCCTCCGCACCCCCGCGGGCCCCGTGCCTTGCACTCCGCCCCACTGTGTTCTTCTCCCTGCCCGTGCACACCTCCCTCAGCTGCCGGGTCCGGCATCCTCCCAAACCCATCCGAAAACGGCTCCGGTGTCAGCCTGGGGTGGGAAGACGACCCAGTTCTCACTTCATCCTCGGAGATCTTCTTTGTCTTGGTCCCTGACTCTGTTGCTCTCCCCAGTGTCGCGCCTGCACTGCGAGAGCGAGTCCTTCAAGATGGATCTCATCCTGGACGTGAACATCCAGATCTATCCCGTGGACCTCGGTGAGCCATCGGGCTGCTAGCACAGGGCGAGTCAGCTTGGCTGGGCGAGATTAGAGAGGATGGAACCAGAAATTGCTGTGATCAAGGAATAAGCTGCCTCGGGCTTCCTTACCCCTGTTTTGTCCCCAGGTAACAGGAGATTCAGGGCACTCTCAGTGTACTGAGGCTAAACTGGGTTTCTGGTTCACCTCCCTGTGTGTATTTGGACTCGCCTCTGTCCCTTTCCCCACAGATGCTGTCTGGGGAAGCTGCTACAGCTGATGGTAACCAGGCTTTAAGAGAGACTTCCTGAAATTAACTTCTGCAGCTAAATACGCTAAATGCGTGGAAAAGAGAATATAACCCTCGATAAAACACAGAAGGGCAGAAGCTGATGCTGCAGGGGGCTCATGTACCTGCCCAGGGTCCAGCCAAGCCCTCTAGGGGAATATAAGTGAATATCTTGTTGTGTCCCCTGAAAACACCAGCAGTGGTATCCTTGTGACTCTGGTTTCCTCCATGATGTGGGGAACAAGGAGACACAGGATCCAGTGTGACCTTTCACACATTCCCTACAATCCTGTTGGAGGACTGGCAGCAGGGACAGAGCTTGTTTAGCACCCCCTGCCAGGGTGGCCGCTTGCCATCACCCTGAGTTCTGGCTGTGTGTGCTGCTGCTCTGGTTGTGCTCTAACCTTCTCACTGCTCCTCTGGCCTCCTCGCAGGGGACAAGTTCCGCCTGGTCATCGCCAGCACCTTGTATGAGGATGGCACCCTGGATGATGGAGAGTACAACCCCACAGATGACCGGCCATCCAGGTACAGGGCCCAGCTGGGACCCGTGTGGGCAGGGACGAGGGAAAAAGGCAAGTGCTGAGGTTGAATGTTTCAGCTTGAACACTAGGAGGAATTCCTTCATGGAGGGGGTGATTAAACATTGGAATGGGCTGCCCAGGAGGATGGTGGAGTCACTATCCCTAGCGCTGTTTAAAGAAAGACTGGAGGTGGCACTCGTGCCGTGGTCTGGGTGGTTGACAAGGTGGTGTTCAGTCACCGGTTGGACTTGATGATCTGAGAAACCTTTTCCAATCTAATTGACTCTGTAACTGTGAGGTACCTTCTCCCAGAGGACACTGAGCTGGGGGAACGGCCAGGTTTGATTCCTTGCTGACCTCAGGCTGTGCTGTTTTAGGGCAGACCAGTTTGAGTACGTGATGTACGGCAAGGTGTACCGGATCGAGGGGGACGAGACCTCCACGGAGGCGGCCACACGCCTGTGAGTGCCTGTCGAGAGTGGGGGGACACAGTGCCCAGGGCTGGGGGGCGCTGGGATCTTGGCTCAGGTCTCCCATGGGATTCCCTGCTCTCACTACTCCTCTCCCTCCTCTCCTCCCACCTCAGCTCTGCCTATGTGTCCTATGGGGGGCTGCTCATGCGGCTGCAGGGAGACGCAAACAACCTGCACGGGTTTGAGGTGGACTCTCGCGTTTACCTGCTGATGAAGAAGCTGGCCTTCTAGCACACCTCCATGGGCTGCCACACAGACATCCAGCTGGAGCCCTGAGAGCTCACGTTCTGCTCCAGCATCCATGCTGCCCAGCTTCTTCAGAGCCAGGGAGGTGGGAGCAGTCCCCCTCCTCATCCCAGTGTCTTCTGACTCCTGCTGGGATCCACATCTCTGTGAGGAGAGAGGTGCCTGACATCTGAGTGGGCACCATGCTGAGTGCTCCAGTCTTGCCTGATGGCATCTCCTCACCTTCACCTGTGCTCCACAGCCCTGGCTCTGGCCAGGAGCAACAGGACTGGGACAGCTGCCTGCCTGCCTCTGGGGACTGGAGACCATTGCCTCAGGAACCATCCTGAGGCAGGCTGCCTTGGTTTTGATTAAACTGGGATGTTTTCTAGACTTGGCTGTGTTTGCTGAGAGACAAGGCTGGCAGGGAGTCCAAACCTGCGGCAGGTGGGTACAGAGAGGAGGAGTGGCAGCTCAGGCCCCGTGCAGGGCCGTGCCGGGGGATCCTGCAGCACTGGCAGGTGCTGCAGGTGGGAGCAGAACTGGGAGCATGTCCCAGAGGAGCTGGATTCTGCCCCAAGCCCGGGCACAAGAACACACACAGCTCTTTAGAAAAATAGCTCTTTAATCGAAAAGCATTCACAGTAGAGGTGCCTGCCCGGATGGGAGCAGGGCTTGTGCCTGCTGGCACACGAGTGTCACTGTTTGCCTCCATGTGGTGCACAGTAGACAAAGACTTGAGGAACAGGTGCCAACCCTTTCCCTCTGGGCATCTTCCTGGGCACCCAGAACACAGCTTAGTGTCCTGCAGGATTGCTCCAGCATCACTTTGTGCTTGAACCCTGTGTGCAGCCTCATCAAGCCCCACATGGAGGGTCTCTGCTGTCCCCCTGTCCTTGCTTGCACAAGACCTTGGCCAGGTCGTAGAAGAAGAAGCGCAACTTGCCCTGTACCAGCTTCCGGTAGGTGAGGAAAATGCTGGAGATGTGGGTCTGCTCCATGGAGTGTGGGGAGCAGCTCGGCTCCCAGTGTCCTGCCTGAGGGGCGAGAGTGGGACAGAGAGGTGACAAACACTGTTTCATCCAGCCCAGCTGGCACCTGTGGTGGTCTGGCTTATGTGGGGAGGTCTCACCTCCCAGCTGAAGGTCTGCAGGAGCAGGAAGAAGGAGTTGGCGTGTCGGTAAAGCTGGCTCAGCTGCCTGGCCCCACACTCATCGCTCACCTGGCCCTGGGCCCCTGCTGCAGCACCCACCAGCAGGGCCAGGTCACACAGGATCTCCCGCCGCTTGGTCTCGTTCTGGGGGAGCAGACAGTGACCCCCAGGGCCTCGTTGCTTCCTGTGCTCACCTGAGGTCTGGATGGGGTCCTCTACCCTCCCTGTGCCACCAGATATGCCTACAAGCATCTTGTTCAGCATTTCTGGTGCTTGTGCCAACCCAAGGTTCCTTCTCCAGTCCTGTTAGCACACCAGCGCCAGCACCCTCCTCCCAGCCCCTCTCACCGATTTGGATTTCCACTGCTGGAAAGTGAAGTCCACCAAGGGCAGCACTGCAGGGCAGCTGAGTGCAGACAGAGCCTGGCACTGGCCCTAATGAGGAGAGAGGTCAAGGTGAGGTGCCAGGAACTGTGCATGTCCCTGGCCTTGGGTTTTATGGGGGACTGTATCCTCACCACTCTCTTTTCCATGTCCTTGGCCTCCACAATGTATTTCTGGATAAGCCTGTTGTCACAGACCAGGCGTGTCGGGGTGGCATGGTCCTCTTTCACGTGCAGGAGGAAGGATGTGAGGAGGAGCAGTCCTGGAGGAGATGGGTTTGCCTTGTGCACTGTGCCAGCCTCCCTGGGCAGTGCCAGCCCAGGGCCAAGCCTGCAGTGGCAAGTCCTCTCCCCAGCCCTTTGGCGGCCCCGTGGTGAGGATTCAGGGAGGTGTGAGTGGCTGAGGAGGGCCCGGTGCTGCTCTCCAGTCAGCCAGCAAGGGGTGCCCAGTGCTCACGGGGGAGAGCCGGGGTTTCCGTGCCAGTGGTGTGTGCCAAGGGGCCGCACAGCCATGTCTGCCAGGTTTTTCAGCCGTGCTCCAGGCAAGGAAACGGGGCTGTACTCCCTGTGCAGACCAGGGCCAGCCCTCCAGATCCCTGCCAAGAGCAATTCCAGGCGTCATGTGCACTTCGGGGAATCCCGGCCTGCAGTGTCCCACAGGGAACATCTGTTCCTGGCCGCTGCCCTGGCTGAGTGCTCCCCTGCCGGCACTGCCTTCCCCAGAGCCGCTGCACACCGCTGTGCCCAGCAGCTGCCCATCCTGCCAGCTTCTCCAGTGCCCTCCTTGCATCCTCCTGCCGGCCTCACTCCCTGCCCTGGCACTACACCTGTCCCCAAAAATCCTCAGTGCAGCATGGAGAGATGCTTGGTTGCTCTCACATGCTGGCAGTGGCCAGGTCCAACCAGCCCAGAGCTACCCTTAGAGTTTGATGCCCATCTGTGGGATTCATCATGCAGGGGACACTGTGGCTGTGGGGCCATAGTGTCCACTGTCCCTTCCTGCGTACCCAGTCCCCCCTTTTAGCCACGCACTCACTGTTCAGCTCCATGCTCGGCTGGGGGCTTCGGCCCCGCATCTTCCACCCTGGGGCCTGCAGCTGCTCCCTGGCTCCCGTCCCCCTTCCATGGAGGGCAGTGGTGGCGCGGGTTCCCCGCGAGCCGCCCAGCCAGGACGGAGGGCCGGAGGCCGGGAGCGGCCCTGGGACAGCACGGCGCGGCTCTGTGGCTCCGGCCTGGCCGCCCAGCCGAGGCAGCACGATTTCCTGTTGTGTCGCCGCTGACCTTCCAGCAAAATCACAGCAGGGGCCCCGGGCCCGGGGGAAGGCTTCCTGCCTCCGGCCGCTTCCTCCCTTGGCTCGGGGCACGGGAAGGGCGTCCCTGGGCGCCCTCCGTGGCTGCTCACCTGCCCCCAGGCCTGAGCGCTCAGCAGTCAGCACCTCAGTGGTCAGAGCCTCAGCTGTGCCTGTCCAGGGGTAGAGGGTGGCCCTGGTACCTGCAGAAGGGATGGTGTCAGTGACCCTGCACTGGACGATCCCGGGAACATCGGCCCTAATGTGGTGCTGCTCCTGGCTGTGGAAGCCAGGTATGAAAGCCACCAAAACCCTCTCCCAGGGGTGGACCATAATCCTGGTGGCCCTCTCCCAGAGGTGGAATTCATCCATGGTGACCTTTATGCTATTAGACCCCATCCCTGTTGACCCTCACACAGAGGCATGCTCTGACCCCTGCCTCCATCAGAGGTGACTCAGGGAGCTGGAGATCCCTGGGATGGCTGTGGTTCATGGGATCCCTCTGAGCTGGGGAGGGCGATGGGTCACAGGAGTCTTGGCTAGTGCATGGCCCCAGGGCTGTTTCACCAGGGATATTGGTTGGGAGTGGGCTGGGTGAGGCATCCACAGATGTCCCCTCCCTGGGTAGGAGAAGCACCAGGGGCCTGTTCAGCACCATGCACTGGCATGGCTGTGACATTCCCTGGCAAAGTCAGCTCTCCCTGGGCACTGTGGCAGGGGGTGCACATCCCCATGCCCATGCGTGTGTCCCCCACTACTGCACACGTGTGCACTCCCACCACGTGCACCCTCAAGGCACAGGTGCACTTCCCTGGCACAAGTCCGGGCATGCCCTCAGATAACCCTCCATCCTGGCAACCCCCCACAGCTTCCCTTTGGAGGACACCCCCTCCCTGCACACATCCTCTCGCTCCCGGGCTCCCTGCAGCTCGGATGTTTCCTTCTCACACCCCGGCTCTCGCACACTCTCACACGTTCCCACCCCCGTCCCTGTGGACAGCAGTTCCCGGCAGCGCCTGGCTGGGTGACAACAGTTAAAGTAAACACCTCAGCCCCATTCCACCTGCCCCGTGCCCTGCTCAGCCCACAACAGCCCACCTTGCAGAGTGCCTGGATGGAGGGTCCAGCAGTTGCCACGACTCCAGGGATAAGACTGGCCAGCCCGGTTTGCCTGGGCACAGCTGAAAACGGGACCTGTGAGCACCGGGGTCAAACACCTCCAGGCTTCCCCTACGGCCGTGGCCCTTCTATGCGGACGTGACAAGGTGCAACCATGCCCGCAATCACTCCCGTCAACACCCTCAGCCCCTCTGCCAGCTCTGGCTTCAGGCCCGCTGCCGTCCCCATGTCAGTCCCTGCCATGCCCCCACCATGTCCCTTCCCTGTCCCTCCCTGGGTGCAAAGTCATTGGCGATGCCAGGCTGGAGAGCTGCGGTGCCCTGCATTCCTTCTTGATTAGGCAAACAAACCCGTCAGGGGAAACTGGAGAGCAACTGGAAACTGGAGGTCTAATGAACCCCCCACGGGCAGCCTAAGGTGCCCACAATAGTCCCTTTACTCCAAAATATTCCTTTCAACAATGTCAGAAGCTGGCAGGCAGCATGAGCCTGTGCCCGTGGGCAGCCTGGTATTCCTCTGCTGGAAAGGGCAATGCCAGCATTTGCTGTCTGCGCCAGGGGGGCTGAGGATGTGCGGGAGGGCCCCTGTTTCTGGCCCCAGCCCGATCCCACGGATGCTTCGTGCTGTAGAGGGAGAGAGTGTGGGGGCAGTAAGTGAGGCACAGGGACCCCAGAGGGACACGGGGTCACCAGCCAGGCAGCACGGCCTGTGGCAGGGGACAGGAAGCCAGGCGGGGGCCGCGGGGCTGCACAGCTGGCCGGATCCCGGTGCCAAGATTCCCACCTCTCCTTACAGGGTGCAAAGTGCTGGGAATCCCGCTGCAGGGACAGCCGTTCGCACCCACTTTGCCAAGGTGCTGAAGACAGCAGGAGGTGACAGGAGTCAGGGAAGGGGGGTAAGAGGAGGAAGATGTCGGGGTGGGGGGGAGTGGTTCGGTGGCACAGCTGCTGTCCCTGCAGGCCACCCAGATGTGCTCGGCGGGCACCCCCAGGATGTCAGCTAGCATGGGAAGCAAACCTGGCCTTCCAGGGGCAGGGAGGGGGGTCCCAGCCCCCTTTGAAGCCCCCATAAAAGGGTCTGGCATAAAGGAAAGAGAAAGTCAAAGGAACAAAGAGAGCGGCTAATCCCGGCGTGAGCAAACAGCCCCGTTTGCTCAGGGCACAGCTGGCTCCGGGGCCAGGGAAAGGAGCACAGCGGGGCTCTACGGGTGCCAGGCAGCGGGGGACCCGCTACCCGGGCTGCCCCTCCCCGAGCACGGGCAGTCCCCCGGAGCAGCGTCCCTCCTGGACCCTCCGGGCTTTTTTGTTACATATGCAAATTGCCAATAAACATCCGTGGGCAAATCCTACTCCCAGTGCAACCCGGTCCTTTCGCTGCTCCCAGACAGCCGTCCCAGGAGAACACCCGCGCAGCCGAGTGAACGGACTTGCAAGGGGCACCTTGGCCGGGATACAGCTGCTTGGGGGTGAAGGATGGCAGGGTTTTACTTTTCCCAATTTTCAGCAAGTCACATGCTGCCCAGCACAAACCCCTCGGTGCTGCCCACAAGATGTCCATGGAGGAAACCCTCCTTGCCTTGGGCAAGGGCACCTAATGCCAGTATTGCCTCTGGGGCGATTCTTCCTCTACCATCCCGCTTCTCTGCCAAGCTTCCCACTCCGGTGGGGTGCACGGAGTGTGCTGGGAGGGCACCTCGTCCCTCCGCCTCCATCCCATGGAGAGGAGAAGGGGTTAATGCCAGGCAGCCGAGCCGCAGGTGGGCGCAAGAATGAAATTCCTTCTCGCTGTCCTGCGAAGTCTGGGCACAAATATTTGCCTGCATGTCCGGTGGGGAGGGGGGAGACCACCATCGCTTCTGGGAGCTTCTAATCCCCATGCCAAACAAGGCCCCCACATGCCCCACCTTCCTCCTTCTGGGGTCACCCTGCAAAGCCTTTGAGGAGGGGACATTTGGGGTCAGGGGGACACTAGCACCTTTGGGTGCTCCTGTGTGCAGGAGCTCTATGGGGTTGACCAGGCACTGGGAACAGTTATCTTGTTCAGGGACACTGCCAGGATCTGCTTGGCATGGCAGATGAGACTGTTTTGGGGTTTCCATTCTGCTCCCTAAGCCGTGGCCACCACAGCAGGATGAGATGAAGGCAAGCCATCCCCGCCATGTCAGCAACGCACCCTCCGTAATAAATTCCATGTGTTCACAGACAGAAAATAGCCAACTTCCCCCACTCCATTGCCCCCCCAAACTGCATCCCCCTTCAGTACCTACCACCCCAAAACTCCCTCTATCCCCAGAACCCCCTGGCCTTCATCTGGGATGGCCCAGCCCGGCAAGTCGCCTACCAGTTGTGCAAATATTGCTAGAGCAGCTGTAATCCCTGTGTCCAACGTGAATTATGAGATATTTCCACCCATTACGACAGCCCCCCCACCCCCCGCCCCGCCGCGTGTGTGAGGCCGGGGAGGATTAGACACGGCACAAGCCACGCTCAGCACAAAGCTTTGGGGAGGCTGAAGGCTCTCTGCATCCCACAACGGGGCGGGGCAGTCGAGGGGGGCTCTTTTTGGAGAGAGGGAGTGCCCCACATGCCTCCTCATCTTCAGGCTTATGCCTGGAGGGGGTGTTGGGGTGCCCAGAAGGCAGTGGGAGGCTGTGAGAAGGGGGACCCAGGGCTTGCAGTTTCACCATGACCCCATCCCTGGGGAACAGAGGCTCCTTCCTGTCGCCCTGAGCCGGGCTCGTGTTCAAAGCCGCGAGCAGGCAGCAGCTAATGAGGGCAGACAATGGAAGCTGCGTAGGGCAGAGCTCGGGTGAGGGCCTGCTGAGACACCCCCCACGCCAGGCATGGCACAGCCCTGGCACCACGATCCTCTGGAATACTCCGTGGGACCCTCACCACTGGGCAGGGCATGTCCCCACAAAGCCCCTGCAGAACTACAGGCTGTTCTGTAGGGCACTGTTGGGATGCCTCGCCTGTATTTGCCTGGGACAGGAGACACCCCACGGGACCATCACCCCCCCACCAGGGACAAGCCAGTGCCTACCCTGGGAAGAAGAGGTGGTGGAGGGGTGAAGGTGCCAGGCTTGAGGCTGCCCATGGCCAGCCATCCCCATCGTGGTGCAGCCCAGCTGCCTGCAGCTGGCAGCCCCGTTGGGGATGTACCAGTGCCAGGCCCAGCTCTGGAGCCTCAGAGGTGCCTTTGTGCAGAGCCCTGCTCCTCGCACACATGTCTGGGCGCTGAGAAGCAGCTGGTGGGACTGGGGCCCTTTCCCAGTGCTGCCCTTGGCTGGCACCATCCCCTCTCCAAGAGCACAGGGAACCCCAAGGCTCTGTCAAGCCACCTCTGCCTATTGATGAGGGCACTCCTTGGCATTTCCAGGGGCAGCCTAGGCTGTGGCCAAGGGAAGCCCAGGCACGGCTGGAGCATCCATTTCCTCCCTGCCCACATGCCCCCATTGCAGTGGCCATGCCCCCCTCCCTGGGCAGGGATGCCCAGCACCCTCCTGACCTCATAGGTCCCATGCCAGCATACCACCCTGCTCCCAGCCTGGCAGTACAGGATACCCTTGCAGCCCCTCTCTCCCTCACGCTGCCGCCCCATGCCTCAGATTCCTCCGTGGGGCTGCAGCCAGGCGGGTTCCCCGTCTCTCTTTCCTTTCCCCTGGAAAGGGGAGGGAGCTTCCCTCATCTCTTCCCCGTGTCCCGCAGACGAGCCAGGAGACTGTGACGAGCTCTGGGTGCACAGAGCCAGCACCGGATTCCTGGCATCGGCGGGACAGCTGGGAGCCATCGCCCGCCTCCTCCCTGCTCAGCCCCGCTCGCGTCCCGCCGTCCCCAGAGCCGCTGCCGTGCTGCAGCGGGCACCGTGCAGTGACGCTGGCACAGCTACACAGACCCCAACCCTTCCCTGCCCTCCGCGTCGCTGGATCCCTGACCAGCGAGGACGTCGGGAGAGAGGAGAGGGGACAGGTCAGTGACACTGCTGGGGACCGTGGGGAGGGCCAAAGGGTGCCATGCTGCCAGGCATGGTCGCTGTTTGCAGAACGTGTTTGCAAACAGGGGGTATCGGGGACAGCCATGCCCGGGGCATGCCCGGGGTCCTGGCAGTGTCCCAGCCCTGGTGATACCAGCGGGTTGCCCTGCTGGAGCAAGCCCGGCTACTCCTTGCTGTGTTCTGCCAGCTCCTGCCACGAGCCATGTCCCCAGCAAGGCCAAGCTCCCCTGTCCCATGCCCTCCCCGGGAGAGGTGTCACACTGCCTGGAGACTTGTGCCAAACCAGGGCAGGGGGTGGCATGGGGCAGCCATGGATAAGCTGAGGATGGGCAACCCCATGCTGGCACTGGGGCAAGGGGCGGTGGGCTGCAGCCCCCCTCAGCTGCTCGCTGGGCTGCGGGGAGGCCCATGAGGAGCTTTCTGGGGAGGCAGGAGCCTGTTGTGCTCCAGCTGTGCCGTGTTTCCCTAGCTACACCGCGCAGCTGGCCGGGTGTTTGCACCGCCCGGAGTTGATTTTGGCAGCCCCGCGCTTCCCCCTCCTCCCCTCCCCACCCGCCTTCCCTCTGCCGGGCGCCCGCCTGCCACGCACCCACCTCCCTGCCACCCTCGGTGGGGGTGGCAACAGGGACACGGGTGGCACAAAGTGCCCCTACTTCTCATAGGCTTCCCCTCCCCTAAATTCATGCCTCAGTTTCCCCAGATGGATGATGCTTTCCCCAAACTTTTCCATGGTGTCTACTCACTGCCAACCTCTGTCACCCCTACCAGCCCAGGTGTGGGTGAAGAATGGGACTGGTGCTGGTGCATCCCCCCTCCAGATGTCCCTTCTCTCCCTGGGCAAGGGAACCCAGGCACCCGGGCTCCTGTTCCCCTGCAGCCCCTGTCACTGGTGGGCAGGATCCCAGGGTCCCCCTCTGGAACCTTGCTCTGCCCAGGGTGGGCAGCAGCTGGAGAAATTTAGGAGTGTGGGAGGCACGAGCTGGAGGGGGTTGGTTGTGCCTTTGCAGAGAGCAGTGTGGACTGGGGGAGGGGGCTGGCTGTTTTGGGAGCCCATGGTCAGGGCTGCTGAGTGGATGGAGGAAGGGCTGGCTGCAGGGGAACAGTGGATGGACAGTGCCTTGCAGAGCCCTGTGTCCTGGGGTGCCAAGGGGCCTGGGAATGGACTGAGTGGATGGAGTAGTCCCCAGGATGTGTCATGCCTGAGGAGTGGAGGACAATGAGCCCTGGAAGAGCTTGTGACTGAAGGTGGACTGTGTGGGTGTGGGAACTCCAGGATGCTCTGTGTCCAGGAGATGCCCCATGCCGGGAAGAGTACACAGATTGAGGAGACCAGCATTTGAATGGGTGTGCCCTGCAAATGCCTTATTCCTGAGGGGGCTTATCTGGATGAGAAGACTCCCGTGGGGCTCATGGCCTTGAAAAGCAGAATGGGAATGGGGAATACCTGGGATGTCCAGTGCTCAGGAACACCCCATGCTCTGTGGAAGAGGTGTGGATGGTGGTGGTGGTGTCTCCACAGTGCCTTATATCCCAGAGGGTGCTGAGTGAATTGGAAGGGGATGTCTCAGGGATGCCCAAAACCTGAGGGTGCCCTATGCTCTGAGGGAGGGTTATATCATAGACTGGGCTGGGTTGCAGAGGACGGTAAACACCATCTAGTTCCAACCTCCATCCCTCAGGTTCCCCATGCCCTGGGGCGGGCATGTCAGTAGGGATGCTCTGCACTCGGGAGTACCGCATGCCTGGGGAGAGGGGGAGCAATGACTGGGGGGGATCCCCAGGACATCCCGAGTGCGGGCGTACCCCCTGCCTGGCGGGGCAGCCGCGTGCCCCGGGTGTCGCGGGACGGGACGGGACAAGACAGGACAGGACAGGACGTCCCGTGCCACGCGGGGGCGGCGGGGCCGGAGCCCCGGGGGTATTTGGGGGGGGTCGGAGCGCGGCGGGGGGCGCATCCCCCCCGGCCGGCCGCTGCCTGCGCCTCATTAGCGGGGCCTTTGTTTGCACAGGGCTCGCAGCTCCCGCTTGCCCATGCCGCCGCCTATAAAGCGGAGCCGGAGCCGGCAGCCGGGCAGAGGCGGCGGCAGCGCCCGGCAGCGCCCGGCCCCCCCTCCCCGCCGCCGCCGCCGCCTCCGGTCCCGGTCCGCCCGCCCCGGCCGGCCGGCACCATGCGCGCCGCTGCGCTGTTGCTGCTCGCCCTGCTCCCGCTCCGGCCCCTGCCCGGCCGCGCCGCCCGCCCCAAGCTCGCCCTGCCCATCCGGCCCGACACGGACCCGCTGCCCCCCGGCGGGGCGGCAGGTAGGAGCCCCCTGTCCTACACCCTTCCTTCCCCCCGCTCCGCGCACCCTCGGTCCTGTACAAGCCGCTGCCGCACCCCCCGTCACGCATCCCGCGTCGGGCACCCCCTCCCTGCCACCCGCACCCCCGTCCGTGCATGGCATGCCTGCTCCCCCCCTTCTCTGGCACCCCGCGTTCCGCCCCGGGCCCCCCGGCTGGCCGGGACCGGCACTGGGACCGACACCGGGAGTGCAGCGAGCGGCGGGGCGGTGCCGGCCGGTCCGGGGCTGCGGCAGGGGGGTGCCCGCGGCCCGGAGGTGACCGGGGACGGCGGTGGGTGGTGGTGGGGTCTCCGCAGGCTGCGCCTTCGGGGGACGCTTCTATGCTCTGGAGGAGACGTGGCACCCGGACCTGGGGGAGCCCTTCGGGGTGATGCGCTGCGTTATCTGTCACTGCGAGCCGGTGAGTGCCCCCACACACCCCTTTGCCTGGGAGACCCCCGGGACCCGGATCTGCTGGGGAGAGGGCTGGCAAGGAGGGAGTTCGATCCCTCTGTTCAATACACTCCCTCCCATGGAAGAAGGAAGCGGGATTCCTTCACCAGTCGGACACCTGGATGTCCTCCCCCTCGGCATGGGGGAGGAGAAGGGGGATTTAAAGGATCAAGCTTCATTCTTCCTCCCCCTCCTCGGGGATGGCCCCCGGCCCCCTCCCTCCTTCCTTCTGAGCAGCTCCCCGAGGCCGGGGCTGGCGGGGCCACGCACAGCTGGTCAGGAGGCTGGGGGCTGTGGGAGGGGGCCCTGTTTTGGCTGCCGTACAGGCATCTGGGGACTGTGCAAGGTGTCCAGGGCTCCAGATGGAAAAATATGGGGGAACCAGGCTGTGCTGGGAGGGCATGACTTGGCACACCTAGAAATGGCCTGGCACACCTTGGCACGGCTCTCCTGGAGTCTTCTTGGACCCCCACAGCAGAGGAACCACCGGGGGAAGCCCGTGGGGAAAGTGAACTGCAAGAACATGAAGCAGGACTGCCCCGTGCCTGCCTGTCCCCGGGCCACGCTGCTGCCTGGACACTGCTGCCGCACCTGCCCCAAAGGTGAGGAGTGTGGGTGCTTCTCTGCAGAGAGCCCCCACCAGTCCCCCAGGATCCCCTGTTGGCCTGGGAAAGGGGGTATTGCATGCCCCCCTGAAAAGGGCTAGTCAATTTGTTATGAAAGTCACCAGTGCCTAT
This sequence comes from Cyanoderma ruficeps, assembly GCA_008694505.1. NCBI lineage: Eukaryota > Metazoa > Chordata > Aves > Passeriformes > Timaliidae > Cyanoderma > Cyanoderma ruficeps. The sequence goes on along the minus strand of VZDJ01000301.1, from coordinate 3,200,951 downwards.
CATATGATGGGCAGGGGAAAGCCCTAACGGGAACAGCCTGAAAGGAGCACAGGGAAGGCACACAGGGCTAAATGCCCTGCCTGTCCACATGCCTGTGCACAGCATGCCCCAGCTAAGAGCCCCATAGTAATTCACAGGGCACATCTTGGTCTATCTCAAAAGGGGGGATTTATTATTGTCCCTCACCCCAAGCTTTTGGGCACAAGCAGCCTGGTGTGATGGTCTCCTCTTGCGTCCATCCCATGCCAACCTTGCCAGGCCCTCCAGAGAAGAGCCCTGCACTCCGCTTTGACACCTTCGAGTACTTCCAGGCCAAGGAGGATGACTTGGACAAGCCCTACAATGACCGCTCCTACCTCAGCTCTGAGGGCCTGGCTCGTGATGATGCCCGCACAGGTGAGCCACCCACCCAGACAGCAGCAGTGTGGGGCACCCCCCACGCTCCCCCTCATCAGCAGCATCTCCTCCCCAGAGTTTGTGGCCTTGCTGACGAGTGGCCCGGAGCCATGGCACCCCAGATCCAGCGCTGTGGGCAAGGCTCGCTTCACCCTGCTGCGCTCCTCCCTGCTCTTCTCCATCAGCTACGAGCGGTGAGTGCTGCTCTCGTCTCCTGTCCAGCCTGGCACAGCAGGAAGCTCTCTGGAAAAGGGGGGGATGCAACAGTGCTTCTGCCTTAGTTTCCTTTCTGATATCCCCCCATAGTGCCACAGCCTTGCACTGACAGAGTGAGAGATTTGGTGAAGGGGGGGCTGTGCTGGGCTCCAGCCTAGGTCAGCGGCCAGAATTTCGGCACACCCACAGTGTGGGCCCAGCCTCACCCATTTGCCTCCAGACCTGTACTGGAAACATATGGGAACGGTTCCAGGGCTCCCGTGGGTGCAGCTGGCAGAACTGCTGTGCCACCCTGCAGGCTCTGCCGGTGGGCAGCGCCTTGGCGCTGCTGTCAGGGTTCCCCATCCTTGCCATGCCCTCCCCGGATGCCCGCCAGCAGCAGAGCCTCTCCCCTCCCTCCCTCCTTCTCGCTCCAGTTTCTTCAGCTCTTCCCCGCTTCCAGGCCGCTTTGCATAGTAAAGTGGTGACTAATTTCCAGCTCTGACAGGGGGAGCCAAGCGGAGCCGAAAATGCTCCTTATTTACAGCCTGAACACTCAGCTCCCAGCGGGTTCTGCCATGGTGCCTTTCCCGGCAGAGACCCTCATCCCACTTTGTGCCAGTTAGACACCGCTCCAGGATAGGGGAGCCCAGAGAATCCATGCCAAGCTGGCATTTGGCAGGACAGCAGTGTTGGGCTAGTCCTGGAATGGGCGGGCAGAGCCTAGCATTTGGCACCCCAGGAGAATGTCATCCTTCTCCTGCCTACCCCAAACCCCCGGTGACCCCTGTATGCTCACCCCGACACACCCCTGTGCCTGATGCTGAGTGAGGGTGGTGCCAGGGGAGGCGAAGGGCAGCAGGTACGTTGCTCACTGCCCCCCCGTCGATGCTCACAGGCTGGGACGGCCGAGCCGGGTGCGTTTCAGTGACCCCGAAGGTAACGTGCTGTTTGAGCACCCTGTGCAGAAGAGCGCTGCCCCCGAGGACGGCATGGTGAGAGAGGCTGGGAGGGCAGGGGGCGCGGTGTCCCTTCCGACCCCTGCCGGGTGGGCGGTGCCCCCCAGCCACCGCCCAGCCCTTCCATCCATCACTCACAGCTCTGCGGAATGTGGAGGACGGTGTCCAAAGCCAACGTCCAGCTGCTGCGGGGGGAGCAACTCCGTGTGTCCCTCATCACCCGGGCACAGCCCTCCGGAGAAGTCCATGGGCACATCCTCAAGCACCGGGCCCTCTTTGCAGGTAAGTCCACCTCCCACATGCACACCCAGTGGGCGCCCACCAGAATGTCCCTCATGCCCCTGTCCCTGCACAGAGACATTCAGTGCCATCCTGACCTCGCTGGACCCCTTGCACTTGGGTGCTGGGGGCATGGCCATGCTGACACTGAGTGACACTGAGAACAACCTGCACTTCATCCTCATGGCCCGAGGACTGCTGGAACCTGGAGCAAGCGGTGAGAGCAGGCAGGGAAGGGGAGGGAGGCACTGTTCAGAGGGGGCTGTGTAGACCTGAAGAAGTGCATGGCATATCTGCAGCTCAGGATGCATGGATCAGGCTGGGTGGCTGGGTTGGGTGTGGGGCTCAGGGTGGGTATAGGGGCTGTATGTGGGGTGGAGGGTGAGGTGTGCATACATTCTATGTGTTATGTGATTTGAGGTGCACATGGTGGGGGGGTATGGTGTGCACCTATGCAGAGGGGCTGGGGGTCCTGCAGAGCTTATGGGGTGTGAGGGTCATTGTGCAAGAAGGATAGGTTTGCAAGGTGAGTTTGCAAGGATTTAGGGCATGCTGGAAGGAATGGTGAGGGTCCAGGCACACAGGGGCAGACAACTGGCAGAAAAGTGCCAGGGGTTTGGAGGTGGTAGGCACAGAGGTGTGGGTTTGACAGTGGTTGCAGACCCCTGGTCCAGTGGGTCCGCTCCCCTCTGCCGTGTCCAGAATCCCCGTGGGTCCCGCTGAGAGTTCGCATCCTGCACCAGGGCCAGACGCTACGGGAGGTCCACGCCAACATCACTGTGGAGGTAAAGCTTTCTCTTCCCCCACGTGCCCTGGCAGCCACGGTGCCCAGAGCACCAGGGCTGATCCAGAGCACTCTACCCCCCCTGCCAGGATCCCGACTTTGCGGAGGTGCTGAATGATCTGTCTGCCCAGGAGCTGCAGTGGCTGGTGCAGGGGCAGCTCCGCATCGTGGCAGAGACGGAGGGCCGGCACGCACGCCAGCTGGCTGGCACCATCACCACCCGCCGCAGCTGTGACAGTGAGCACAGGGCAGGCACCCTGGGGTGCAGGGGGATTGCTGTGCTCACCCCTGTGCCAATCTCACCCACCCTTGTGCCTCTCTCCCCGGGCTGAAGCCATCCAAAGTGTGCTATGTGGAGCAGACGCTTTGATGCCGACCAAGACTGGGGCTGTAGGCTCAGCCAAACTGGCGCTGCATGAGAATGGCACCCTGGAGTACCAGGTAAGTGGTGGGCACCCATTTCCCTCTCGAGGGTCCCAGGTGTATCTGCCACCCTGGCACTGCCCCTTGGCACCCCCACCCACAGGTGCAGGTGGTGGGCACTGCCAGCGAGGTGGTGGGCATCACACTGGAGACCAAACCCCGGCGGAAAAGCAAGAGGAACATCCTGTTTGACATGACGCCCAGCTACAAGGATGGGCTGGTGAGCACTAGTTGATGCTGGGAGGGATGGCACAGGGACTTTGGGTGAGGCCCTGTCCCAACCTGCATGGTCTCCCACTGGTGGCAGGCCTGTGGTGCCTGGCAGAGCCTCAGTGCCCGTGATGCCCACATGCTTCTACAAAATGAGCTCTTCCTCAACGTGGCCACCAAAGACTGGGCAGAGGGTGAGCTGCGGGGCCAAATCATCTCCCTGCCCTACAGTGGACTGCTGGCCCGCTTCACAGGTACCAGGGACATGTGGGGTGTTATGGGGGGCAATGGGGCAGCCCTCCCACACACCACCCACACCCTCCCACGGTCCCTGTCTGTGTGCAGAGATGCCCGTGGCACTGGCGGGGCAGCTGGTGTCCCCCCCAGTGCAGAGTGGCGCTGGGGGGCACGCCTGGCTCTCTCTGGATGAGCACTGCCACCTGCACTATGAGATCTCAGTGGCGGGGCTGGGACGTCCAAGCGATGGCACTGTCAGTGCCCACATCCATGGGGTGGCCGAGCTGGGCGAGATGGGCACCCGCCCCCATCAGAACAAGCGTCTGCTCAAGGGCTTCTACAGCACTGAGGTGAGGTGGGAACCCAGTCAGGGCACCACACAGCAGGGGCTGGGCCAGACCTTGTCCCCACCCTGGTGCCCCTCTTGCCACAACAGGCTCAGGGGGTGGTGAAGGACCTGGATGCCGACCTGCTGCAGCACCTGGCCCAGGGCACTGCTTTCCTGCAAGTCAGCACCAAAGCACACCCCAATGGGGAGATGCGGGGACGGGTAAGTTCTCGTTGGGGCAGGGCACCCATACCAATCCCCACTGCTGCCTGTGGCCGGGTGGCACTTGCCTGGAGCAGGGTGGAAGAGCACAGGATCACTCTGTTACAAGGTCCCAGCAGTACAGCCTGGTGTGTTTTGTGGTCATGGGGGGTCCCTTCACCAGTCCTGGCCATGGAGGGCAGCCAGGCATGGGAAGTGACCTCCTGCTCATTGCCCCCTCCAGGTGCACATTCCCAACCAGTGTCATGCAGGAGGGACCCGCCTGGCCCCAGGGGAGTCCCTGGGGCAGGCAGAGCTTTCTGAGAGCACCAAGACCAGGGACCAGGAGCAGCTGAAGAAGGACCCCAATTCCTGCTTCTTTGAGGGTCAGCACCGGGCACATGGCACCCGCTGGGCACCTGACTATGACAAGAAGTGCTCCATCTGCAGCTGCCAAGTACGAGATGGGGGTTGTGCTTAAGGGGCAGCACCCATCAGTAATGCCCCTCTGTAACGAGCCCCATCCCTGCTGTCCCCAGAAGCGCACAGTGATCTGTGACCCCATCTTGTGCCAGCCCCTCAACTGTACCCACCAGGTGCACCCCGAAGAGCTGTGCTGCCCCATCTGTGAAGGTACCTAGGGGATGGGCTGGGTGGCTCCTTGTGAAAACAAGGTGGGGGTCCCTCTCAGAGACTTTGCTGCTGACATCATGTGCACCCCTCATGTCTTTCTTCTTCCTTGTAGAGAAGAAGACAGAGCAGGAAGAGCTGAAGCTGGAGCGGGCACGAGACAGTAGTGAGGGTGAGTCCTTGTGGGCACAGGCCGAGGGGGCAACTCTGCAAAGGCTGAGTCACAAGGGCTGTGACTTCCTCTTCTTCTTCCTCTCCCAGGCTGCTACTTCGATGGTGACAAGACATGGCGAGGCTCTGGCACTCGCTGGCACCCTGTCGTGCCTCCGTTTGGCCTCATCAAATGTGCCATTTGTACTTGCAAGGTGGGTGTGGGTTCCAGGCTTGCCCCCCAATCTGGTCTGGCACCTATGAGTGCTCCCAGTTCCCAGACACTGTACTAAGGCTAAAACCAGGGCATGGGGAGCTGACTGCCCTGTGCCTCCCATGAACCCTGTGCCCTCCCTGCAGGGCACCACAGGTGAAGTGCACTGCGAGAAGGTGCAGTGCCCACGACTCACGTGTGCCAACCCCGTGCGTGCCAGCCCCTCTGACTGCTGCAAGCAGTGCCCAGGTACCTGCACCCCTCTCCTGCCCTCCGTTCTCCCTACATAACTCCTGTGTGCCCCCATTGGCAATGCCACAGACTGCCCTGCCACAGGCAGGCATCCTCCCAGTGCCCTTTCCTGCAGCCCCAGAGAGGAGTGTCCCGGAGCTGGCTGACTCCATGCAGGCAGATGCTCCACGGGCGTGCCGCTTTGGGCGTCGCTGGTACCTCAACAATGAAAGTTGGCACCCGTTTGTGCCCCCCTTTGGAGAAATGAAGTGTATCCTGTGCTGGTGTGTGGTGAGTGTGCCAGCCTGGGGCAGCATCAGGGGAGGGGAAGGCACCACTGTGTGAGCCCTCAGGGCTTTGGGAATGGGTGGGAGAGCAGCACCCTGGGTACCCACTGCACCCTGAGGAGCTGCTGCCCCCCACCCTGGTGCTCAGCCCCTCTTTCTGCTCCCCAGTCGGGGGAGACGCACTGCCAGCGCCAGGAGTGCCCCCCGTCCGCCTGTGCTAGCCCTGCCACGAGGGACAATCCCTGCTGTGCCAAGTGCCGTGGTGAGTGCAGTGCTCACACATTGGCACCACTGCCCAAACACTATGTGGCAGCCCCTGCACCTCCCGGTCTCCTCGGTGCTGATCTAGGGCTGGCACAACCACCCCAAGTGCCCTCCTGGCACCCACTGTGCCCATGTCTCAGCCCCACTTTGTTCCCCCAAGCCCTGGATGCCCCCTCAGACGCACGGGAGAAGGTCCAGGATGCCAAGGTGGAGTCACGGAGCCACTGAGCAGTGACTGCTGCCCAGAGCGGGGCAAGCAAGCAGCGACGCCGGGTGGCATGGGGGGGCCACACTACTCATTGGCCCTGCCTGTGCAGGGCAGGGGGCACAGAGGAGCACAGTGGGGTGCACATGGCCAGGCCCCCAGCCTGGGCACCCCATCTCAGCATGACTGCAATGCCAGGACTGCTCTGCCCGCTTGTGCCAGTGGGTAGTGGCTGGGCTCATGGAGGTTGGGGCACCCGCTGCCCTGCCACTCCAAGCCCCCCTGGCCGGTGGGCATCGTGCCCATGTTGTACATAGTGTAAAGTCCCTCTGGCCCCTGTTTACTGCACCCACCCTGTCTTGGACGGGTTTCTCACATAATTTATGGTGCCAGTGGATGGGGGTCAAGATGTATTTATTAAAGCCAGAGCTATTGCCCACCTGGTTCCTGTCTCTTTCTAGCAGCAGCAGGCACAGGACTGTGCCCCTGCATCCCATGGGGAACTTGCAGGCCTTGGCATTGCTGGGGTTGGGGATGTATAACTGGGGACATGGGCTGTCAAAGCCAATGCCAGGATGAGGACACCCCTATGGGCTGTGGGGTGGCACTGGAGAAGACCGGAGCAGTGTACAGTGCTCACAGCTGGAGCCATGATGAAAACTTCTGCCCATGGTGGAGGCTGCCAACACAGAGCTTGGCAATGGTGCCCGCTAGCACAGGGACAGCAGGACTCTGTTCCCCACACCTCCATGGTGGCACAAAGAGCCCAGCCTGGGGCCCAATCCAGCTGCCACCCGTGGAGGCCCTTGTCCTGCAGCACCCACAACCAGCCACGTGCCCAGGGCTGGGCACAGACAGCCATGGTTGTGCAGGGCAGACCCCTGTGCATGCTCCGGGGCAGCACAACCCCAGTCACCCCAGTACAGCTGCACTGAACTAAGGCCTTGTGGAGCCCATGGGAGACCCAATGCTGCCACCTGCCCTATGATCCCTAATGCAGAGGACTGAGGGATTTCTGGGGACGTTTGTACTGTGCTGGTATGTACTGGGATGACTGGGGCAGTCAGAGCTATACTAAGCTATACTGGAACAGTGCCAGAGCTGTAGGGAAAGTAACACGGGGCTCTACTGGAATAGTAAGGCCTGGTGGCACAACCACAGCACTGTAGTGGGACACTGTTAGCATATGTTGGGGCTGCACCCAAGGTGACACTAGGCTAAACTGGAGTAGTGGTAGAGCAATAGAAGGATGGCACTGGGACATACTGGGCTGGGACAGAGCCCTGCCTGCTAAGCTGGGTGTCCTGGCCTGCATGCACCCACAGCCACACAGGCACTTCTGCCAGCAGGGTGGCATCACCTGTGGTGGCCTTGCAGTGTGCTGGTGGCCCACAGCCAGGCACGCTGGTGGCAGTGGGCAGAGAGTGTGTCCTGGCACAGGGCTTCCCCTCCGGATGAACATCTCTGCTGCCATGGGGCAGCGCCAGGAGCTGACAAGCAAGGAGGGAGCTCCGTGCCTGGGGATACAATGAGCAGGCAGCCCATTTTGTCACCTCCCTGCCTCAAACTGGTTCATGTCGGGCAATGAACCCTCCCAGACTGGCACAGGACATATCCCAGCCCCCAGCCCAGCCATCGTCACCCACCCTTGGGGGTGCCGACGTCAAACCAGAGGGTGGCACCTGGGCAGTAAGAACTAGCCTGTTCCCGATCCCGCAGCACCAGCCCAGCAGTGCCACAGCTCTGGCTTTCCCTGCACCCAGTTCTTGCCACAGAGGTTTCATCCTGGGGAGGAGGGTGAGTGTGGCCCTGCCAGCTGCTTCGGTCACCTCTGAGCTTGTGGCCGCAGTAAGACAGAGGTCCCGGCAGCCAGCCTGCCATGCTGGAGCGCCTTGCCCAAGGATTGCCAGTGCCAAGCTCTACCCGTGTGCCTCTCTGGAGAGGACAGAGACTCTACTGCCCAGCAAGTTCAGCAACAAAGAGTGGAGCCCACCTCTCTCCCTGGGGGCTGACAGTCCCAGGACGCTGAGCAGCACAACGGTAAGGATGAGCTCCCTGACAGCTTTGGGGTGGTGACATCCCCACAGTGCCAAGGTGCCCTGCCCTCTTTGGGCATTGACAGGTGCCCCCATGCCCTTCAGACCCCAGGCACTCTGCCTCCACCAATTTGTCCCCTAGCCAGGCATGGCCATGAGCCTGGAGGTGACAGTCTGCAAAGCCCGAGGACAGTCCTCCCACATCTCACCAGGGGGAACCCACAGGGAAGCAGCGCCCAGCCCCGCGCCAGCCCCCTGTACCTGTGGGAAGAGGGAGCAATGTGTCCCGGGGGAATTTGGCCCTCGGTCGCATCACCCACGCCAGCTTTTAACCTCACCTGCACCCACTGGAGCTTACGGGTGCCATCCCGGGCAAAGGCCACGGTGGACGGGGTCCCGCCATAGGACAGAGTTTCCGGCCGGACTCCCCTGACCCAGCCGGGCATTGCGTACCCAGCGCCGCCGGTGCCGGTACCGGGCGCCGCCGGTGCCGAAAGCTGCCGGCGGAGGCGGAGCGCGGCCGATCCCTCCCCCGGGCAGTGCCCCGGGCCCGCCCCGCGCGGTCCGGGAGGAGCCGCGGCCGCCGCGGGCACCGGCAGCGGCACCGGCACCGGGACAGCGCGGAGCGAGGCGGCGTCAGCGGCGGCACCATGGCCTCCGAGAGCGAGGCGCAGCGGGCGCTGCAATATGAGCAGACCCTGGTGAGTACCGAGGGCACCGGGCGGGCACCGGGCACCGGTGTGGCACAAGACGCAACGGGACGTGATGGAACAGCCGGGGATTTTGGGGATCTGCCCTGCTCGGGGCGGCAGAACTCCGCGGTGCTCTGTTTGGGGTGCTGTCTCCTGTTTAGAATGTCACCCCAGCCCCCCTCCGGCTGTGGAGGAGCCTAGCTGAACCCCCACCCCCAGGGCAGGACTTCTGCACACACTTCAGAACCACCCCCTGGCAACACCCCTCATCACTGGGAAGGATGCCCACCCTGTGGGGGGCTCCCAGAGGCACCAGCCGGGCACGCTTCCCTTCCCCGCACTGCATGTCCCCGGTTCTCTGCCCCCAAGATAAGGTATCTCCCACGCCTTCAACCTTAGCCCCATGTTTACAACTCCTTTTCCTCAGGGGCCTCCCCACTGGCACCAGGGTGTCCCATTGTCCTGGGGTGTCCTCCTTCCCCGCTATGTGCCCAGTCACTCCACTGCTCTCCACTGCCCACGGCCCTCAAACATCACGGGCAAAGGTGCTTTTCCCCGGCCTCCGCTTGGGACGGTGCCCAAGGCGGACGGTACTTTGCCCTGGCAAAGGCATTTGGACAGGCAGGGCCAGGGAGGTGTGCAGGGAAGCAGAGGCTGAGTGGCCACAGAGTTGTCATGCCCACGGCTGCCCAAGAGAGCCTGAGCCAGTTGCTGTGTGCAAGGCGGGCCCTGCTGAGCCTTACCCACCCAGCATGGGCATACGGGGCAGCGTCAGGGCACTGCTGCTCTATATACCCTCGGCATCCCCTTTCCCAGCACCCAAACCCTTCTTCTGGCAGTGCTCCTCAGCGCTCACCCCAAGCTGCCCCTGTGCCGCCGCTCTCAGGTGGCTGCAGGACACCAGCTGGCCGTGGGAGCTGCGGCTGTGCCGTCATCCCCACGACCTTACTGACCCCACGGTCCTTCCCGGCAGGGCTGAGTCAGGGAGCAGTCGGGGGCAGGAACAGGGGTGAGCAGTGGCAGTGCCTCTCCCTGCCGCCAGCTCCAGACAGTCCCCCTGGGCGCCCTGGTCACGGTGGGTGAGCAGAGAGGCCATCCCAGCGAGGCACCGCGGGGCGGAGGAGCCTGCGGGCAGCACATGAGGGGAGAGGCACGCTGGGCTGGCATCAGGGCAGCCGTGCTCAGTACCAGCAGATTTTGCCCTCCTTTTCTTTGGGCAGGGTAGCACCCGTGTGCTGAGCGCTCCATGGTGCCCATCCCCATGGCTTCTGGGCTCAGTGAGGCTCATGGAAGCGCCTGGGGGCTGTGGGTGAGGCTGGGTGTGGGCTCCTGTCCCATAGCCTCACACCTGTGTTTTGGGAGCTGCCTGGGCACATGCTGGGCAGGAGGAGTGCCCAGCCCTCCCCAATACATCTGAGCCACAACCAGCTCCTGCCAGCACCTGCCAGGAGTGTCAGGATCCAGCTGGAGCCTGGCATGGGCTGGTCTAAGCTGGACAGCCTGGGGACAGCTCTTGCTGCTTGTGCCCACGGCCAACCCATCACAGCCAGGCTGCAGGGTTGTGCCCAGCCATATCCAAAGGCCTGTGTCCCTACCCCATGTCCTTTCCCTCCTCAGATTTCACCAGCCCTGGGATGCCACAGGTTTTGGGGCCCCAGACCTAGAGGTCTCCCCAGGAATCCTACCCTGGGGTCCCCATGCTGGACAGGAGTCTGTGGGAACCCCTGGCATGCCAAGGGTGCTGAGGTGCACATCAACCCCAGTGTCGCCCTCATGCCAGGCTGTTGTGGCAGGGAGCAACAGGCCCCATGGGGGGGATTAAGCTTGACAAACTGCCCTTGTTCATTGCAGAGCTGCTCAGGGTGATTAGAGCCCGGCTAAGACAGGCAGCGTGACACACACCCCGTGGCCTCTGCCTGCCTGCTGCCAGCCCAGAGGAACCCCCAACCCCTTGCCTTTAAATATCTCCCCTAGGGGAAATTTGGGGGGGGGGGGATTGGTTGGCATTGGCCATGAGGAGGTGGGCACCACTGCCAAGCAAGCTCAGTGCTGTGGGACAGGCTGACATGGGGACACGGCAGCACCAGATGCCAGTGCCCGCCCCAGGCGCAGCACGGCCCAGGCACAGCAGGCGCCGTGGGCTGGCAGTGCGCAAGGGGCTGTGGCACAGCCAGTGCCTGCAGCGCAGGAGCCCAGGACCAACACAGTGGCCTTGGCCCGTGCCCGTGTCCCCGAGTGCCCCCCGCCAGCCCCCCCTGTGCCCGCTCCCTGCCCGCCCGGCACTGTGATTGTTCAGCTGCTTCACGGCAGAGGCCGGAGTCCCGGGGCTGTTTGTGTTTCAAAAGGCCTTTGTGGAAAAATAACCCAAGCGGAGGAGGAGGAGGAGGAGGAGGAAGGAGAGGGCCCACCACTGGTCTTCACAGCCATGCCAGGGCTGTGGGCACAGTAGCTGTGGCTGCTCATCACTGGGCACCCGTGGGGGTCCCATGTCTCCTGCCTGTGGGGCTGGGGCATGGGGCAGAGGGGTGGCATGGCATGGCACAGGGTGGCAGGTGGCAGCAGGGTGGCATGGCCCCTTTGCTTGCATCCCTGTTGCTACAAGTGGGGTCAGCTCCAAAGTGGGGCAGAGGGGGAGAAAATCCCACCACCCTCACCCAGGCTGGAGCCCCTGAGTCTGGGCATCCCATCGTGTGCCCCAGCACCTGGGGGGACAGTGTGGCAGCCCCTGGCACAGCCCCAAGAGGTAGACACAGAGCTGGTTTGGGGGGCACTCAGCCTAGGGGTGCTTTTGTCTTGGTTTGAGCTGGCCATGGGTCAGCCGTGGGGCCAGGCAGGCAAGTGCTTGGCAGGGTGACAGCACTCCTGGGGTGCTGGCCCATTTCATCTTCCAGAGCAAACAAGCTTTTTCCAAAGGGAGCCTTTGAAATCAAGACCCCGTGCGGGGCTGGGGTCCTCCTCTGGCAGCTGATGCTGGATTTGGCGCCTCAAGGTGGTCGTGCCTTTCCCCCCAGCTCTTTTCCACAGGGCAAGGAGCCACTGAGCTCATGCTGAGCAGGAGTTTGGGGGGAAAATCCATGCCAGGACAGGGTCAGCAACGGAACTTATTTCACCCTCCTGCATCCCCACCCTCCCTCCCGCTGCTGGGCAGAACCCGGGTATTAGACAGCAGGGAATCCACCTGGCGCCGCTCTGACTGCTTTCTGCTATCTACCAAAGGGACCTGGGCAGGAGCGCTGCCCCGTGAGGAGCGCACCTCCACGCCGGCCCCACGGGGAGTCGTCATTTGCCAGCAAGCCAGGGGGCTGGGAACGGGACCCGGCCATCGGGGGTGGGCACTGCGGCCAGCAGCCAGGGTTGGGCTGCCCACGTGCCGAGCGCGGTGCCCACCCGTGGCGCTGCCCCTGTGCCGGGAGCCGGCGGGGCCGTGCCGGGGAGGAGGGCGGCTGCGCCCCGGCTGGGCAGCCACGCGCTGCGCTGGCACGGCACGGCGGGTGGGCACACCATCAGCATGGGGCTCACGTTGTCCCTACGTGGGAGCCTGGCAGGGCCCCCACGGCCCTGAAGCCTCCCTTTGTGCCGGGCCAACCTCTGGCGCTTGGCATTCAGGTCGTGCAGGGGGGAGTGAGGCGGAAACCAAGCAACCGAGTCCTTGGCAGTGCCCGCCGGTGCGGGACAAATGCCCCCGGCTCAGCGGGGAGGACGGGCACAAAGAGCTTCTGGCCGGCACGGGGGGCACTGCCAGGCCCACCCCCTGCCAGGGCCATGCCACGTGCCACAGCCAGGCAGGAGGCACCCGAGGAAAGGGCGCCTATGTGATCCCTATGTGGCCACAGAGCCGCTCGCACCCCTTTGGTCCCTAAACCCCCTCTTCACAGCCCAGGGACCACCCTGGGCTTGATGTTGTGCTCCTCCTCTCCTGGAACTGGGGATACATCCCTCACTGTCCTCTTGCCTCCCTGCTGCCAGCTGAGACCAGCCAGCTCATGTCACATATGGCCTACCAAAGCTGCTTTGGGGGGGGTATCCCAACCTTGCTTTTATCAATGTCAGGGTGTGGTGCCTGCAAAATGCCAGCACAAACCCAATACTAGCCCTCAGAGAGCCTCCTGGCCAAGCTGGCCACGGTCCCATCACTGGAGGCCCTTCTCCACCCTCCACCAGCCCAGTCCAGTGCCTGGGGCACCTGGGCAGGGCCAGAGACTGGTACCGACATTTCAGCTGCCTGCTTTGGGCATGTGAGCAAAACAATCACCATCGATCCACACTCACCTTATCTACCTGGCTCCTTCCCACGCCCTGGAGGGCAGCCGGGCACTCCCACAGGTGCCTCCGCCCCTTTGCCTTGGGATGCCATGCCTGTTCCCACACCTGGCAGGCCATGCCAGTATGCCCACTGCTCCCCTGACTCAGTTTCCCCACTTGAGTGCAGGGGTTGGGTTAGCAGCCGCCCTAACACCCCTGCCTGCTCCTTCTCCCCCAGATGTATGGGCGTTACACGCAGGACTTGGGCACCTTTGCCAAGGATGAGGCAGCTCGGCTGCGACTGCAGGAGGGGGACACGCCCCGGCCCCGCCGCCCCTCCGAGCTGCTGGAGTACACCCAGGGCCGCTGTGCCCCCTGTCGTGGTAAGAGTCAGGGGTGGGCACAGCCCCACGATGGCACAGCCTGGACAGGCTGCCCACTCCGCCACGGTGGTGCGGGTAGAATTTCTGTGGCTGTCATGGGACACCGGCGCCGAGGACAATGCCACCTGCCCGCTGGGACACAATGGCCCGAAATAGCCGGGCACGCTGCAGGGACCGGGGGGCCCCCAGCCCCTCTACCTGGGGCCATGCCAGGGAGGCTGTGCTGGTGGGAGGTGCATGGCCAGTGGTGCCGTGTGTGACTGTGCACAGTCAGCTGGCTGTGACAGCTGGACACAGCAGTGCTCCAGAACCGGACAGTGCCAGCACTGCTGGGTCAGTGCTGCTGGATGTGAGCATTTCTGTTGCTGTCAGCCTGGCTCTGCCGCTTCAGTGTGCCCATCCCTGAGGCATCCAGCCTTGAACCCGCCCTTGTGTCCACAGTCTGCGCCTTGCAGTGCCAGCAGTTCCTCATCTCCAAGGTGGGTGAGGACTGGGTCTTCCTCATACTGCTGGGACTGGTCATGGCCCTGGTCAGCTGGGCCATGGATTTCGCCATCGCCACATGCCTCCAAGGTAAGTAGGTACCAGTGGGTTCCTGGGGCCATGGCAGGGCAGGGAATGGCCATGCCACAGGGCCATGCCTTGTGCCTTGCTGTTCCCACAGCTCAGAAGTGGATGTACGGGGGCCTGGACACCAACGTGCTGCTGCAGTACATGGCCTGGGTCACCTACCCCACTGTGCTCATCACCTTCTCAGCTGGCTTCACTCAGATCCTTGCCCCCCAGGCCGTGGGTAGGGCATCAAGGGGCTCCCTGCAGCCTAAACAGGGTGTCCATTCCCTAGGGCTGTGCCTTGGAGGGGCTGTGCTGTCTCCCTGGAGGTCCTGGGCATCTTTCTAGGGATATGGGGTGGTCTTCAGAGGGTCTCCTGGGGACTATGATTTGGATGTCATCCTGAGCTATGGGGTTGGGGATCTTCTAAGGCCTATGAGAGAGAGGTCTTCAGAGAGTCTCCTGTGAGTTAAGGGGTGGATGTCTTCCTGGGCTGTGAGGCTAGCAGGCTTGGGGGTCTTCCTAGGGCTAAGACCTTCAGAGGGTCTCCTGGGGGCTATGAGATTGAGGTCCCCATGGGGCTATGGGTTAAGCTGTGCCTACGTAATTATGGGGCTGTTCCTCCCAGTTGTGGGAAGAGCTGTCTCTGGGATCTCCCTGTGGCAGTGGGGTATGGCAGAGCATCAAGGGTTACCCCTCAGAACCATGGGGCAGTGTGCTCCCTTCATGGCTGTTGGTCAAGGCTGTCCCCATGTCACCAGGCTCAGGCATCCCTGAGATGAAGACCATCCTGCGGGGTGTTGTGCTGAAGGAGTACCTCACCCTCAAGACCTTTGTGGCCAAGGTGATAGGACTGACATGTGCCCTGGGCAGTGGCATGCCCCTGGGCAAGGAGGTGAGGGCAGTGCCGGGGCAGGGTGAGCAGGGGGCCAGGGACTGACACTGAGGACAATGTCCTCAGTCTGCTGTTGTCCTCTCAGGGTCCCTTTGTCCACATCGCCAGCATGTGCGCAGCCCTGCTCAGCCGCTTCCTCTCCCTCTTTGGGGGCTTCTACGAGGTGAGCAAGGCAGGCTGGCCCCAGGACGATCAACCTGTGCCCACCAGCAGGTTTGGCAGTGCCTAGGGCTGGGGGGGGCAGTGCCCACTCACTCCTGTCTCCCTCACAGAATGAGGCAAGAAACATTGAAATGCTGGCAGCTGCCTGCGCTGTTGGTGTTGGCTGCTGCTTCGCCGCCCCCATTGGAGGTAGGGTCACCCCGGGCCTCCCCACACCCCCCACACCTCCCGGCCAGGCAGCAGGGTCCAGCTGGAGAGGCAAGCAGGACCCCCAGGACAGCTGGCATGGGAGAGGGCAGTGCTGCTCAGCAGGGAGGAGGAAGGGAGGAGCGGGCACCATCCTCTCAGATGTGTAACGTCTGCTCGTGTCCTCTCCCCTGCCGCCCTGCGCTCCAGGGAGCTCCCCACTCCAGTCCCGCTGAGCCCTGCCCTTAGGTTGGTGATGTGTCTGACTCTTTCCTTGCCCTTTGCCTGCTGCCCTGTCTGTCTGTCCATCTGTGTGCACCTCACTCCATCCCAGTGCCACCCCTCATGTCGCTACCCACATCCCTGTGCTACCCTCTCGCTCGTGCAGACTCGTGCTTGGCCCACTGTGCTGTGTCCGCTGCACTCAGCTGGGACCAGCCACATGCTTTGCCAGGGAAGCCCTTGAACTGCCCTGTAGTGTGTCCATGGGGCAGCCAGCCCCCCATGGGCTGTGCACGAGTGTGGACTCAGGGTGGGAAGCATGCCAGGCACCAGGGGCCTGTCTAGGTTTCTCCACCTCCCTTGTGCACTTCCCCCCAATGCCAGGCGTCCTCTTCAGCATTGAGGTCACCTCCACCTTCTTTGCCGTCCGCAACTACTGGCGCGGCTTCTTTGCTGCCACCTTCAGCGCCTTCATCTTCCGTGTCCTTGCTGTCTGGAACAAGGATGAAGGTACCTCAGGCAGGGTGAGGGCACAGGGGTCCCCTGCCCAGCCCTACTGACCCCCACCATCCCCCAGAGACAATCACGGCACTGTTCAAAACCCGCTTCCGCCTTGACTTCCCCTTCGACCTGCAGGAGCTGCCTGCCTTTGCCGTCATAGGGTGAGTGCGGCCATCCCAGCACCCATCCCATGGCCCCAGGAGTGGCAGTGGTGGCACTGGTGGTGCTTGTGGTGGCAGCAGGACACCTCTTCCCTTGGCTCCTCCCAGGATCGCCAGCGGCTTCGGGGGCGCCCTCTTTGTCTACCTCAACCGCAAGATTGTGCAGTTCATGCGCCGCCAGAAGACCATCAACCGCTTCCTCATGAAGAAGTAGGTGCCCAGCAGTCCCCAGGAGCAGGGTGGTGGAGCTGGGGCTGCACCAAAGTCACCCTCTGCCCTGTGCTGCCCTGCCAGGCGCCTGCTCTTCCCTGCCCTGGTGACGCTAATCATCTCCACGCTGACCTTCCCGCCTGGCTTTGGACAGTTCATGGCTGGTCAGGTACCTGCTGTGGGGTGGCATACCAGTCCCCACCCCAGGGCCACCACAAGCCCCAGCTGACCCCTGCCCATCACCAGCTCACCCAGAAGGAAACCCTGGTGACACTCTTTGACAACCAGACGTGGGCCAAGCAAGGGATCAGTGATGAGTTTGAATACTTGGGCATCCTGGAGGCCTGGCACCATCCCCGCTCCAATGTCTTCGTCACACTTGTTGTCTTCATCCTCATGAAGGTGGGTGCCTACTTCCCCTGTCATTCCCAGGGTATCACCAGGAGGTTATGGAGAGGATTTCCTGGATGCTATCAGGGAGGTGCCAGATTGTTACAGAAAGGTGGCAACAGAAAGCACTGGGTGGCTGCTCCAAGAGTCCATCAAGGTGTTTGCTGGGTGGTGCTGGCGTGCCATCAAAGAAATCTTGGCTGGGAGCCACCAATTTGCCACCAGGGAGGTTCTGGCTGCTTGCTCCTAGGTGCCACCAGGGAGGTGCTGGCCAGAAGCCACCAAGTGCCACCAGGGAGGAGCTGGCACGGTGCCCCTGGGAGGAACCCATGCCCCAATGCAGGGTGCGGTGCCCACGTGCTGCTCCACAGCACTCAGCTGAGGGTCACAGCAGGGGCAGGAGGCAGGGCTGGGTCAGGGAGGGAAACTAATGGGTGTCTGCCCCACAGTTCTGGATGTCAGCCTTGGCCACTACCATCCCAGTGCCCTGTGGAGCCTTCATGCCTGTCTTTGTCATTGGTAAGACCCTGTGTGGGCAGAGTGGGAGGACGGAGCCACCTCTCAGCCCAAGCTGGGCACCTGTGGGTGCCTCCAGATGTCCCCTTACCTGGCAGCATCAGGCAGAGGAGAGGGCGCAAGGCTGGGCCAGGTGCTGGGAGAGCCCTGTGCCCCGTTCCCAGCCCCTCTCTGCCTGCAGGAGCAGCCTTTGGGCGCCTAGTGGGGGAGAGCATGGCAGCCTGGTTCCCTGATGGCATCCACACGGACAGCAACATCTACCGCATCGTGCCGGGGGGCTACGCCGTGGTGGGTAAGCACCGAGCTGGAATGGGGACACCATGGTGGGCATCATTTGGAGATGCTGCCCCACAGCTGAGGTGATGATCCCTGGAACTGGGAGGGATACCACCACTGGGGATGTCCCCAGATGGTCCCAGGGGCTCCAGATGTGGATGTCCTAGAGGGGGGAACCCAGGGCGGGGCCCTAGCCTGGTGGGCAATACCTGACAGCCCCACCGTGTCTCCTGATGGTGGCCACAGGGGCAGCTGCACTGTCGGGTGCTGTCACTCACACGGTGTCCACTGCCGTCATCGTCTTTGAGCTGACGGGGCAGATCTCACACATCCTCCCTGTCATGATCGCTGTCATCCTGGCCAACGCTGTTGCCCAGAGCCTCCAGCCCTCCCTCTACGACAGCATAATCCGCATCAAGAAGCTTCCCTACCTCCCTGAGCTGGGCTGGGGCCACCATGAGTGAGTTTGTGTCCCCTGTCCCAACCCCAAACCCCTCACCAGGCACAAGGGGAGGGGGTGGCATTACTCTGAGACCACTGTTCTTGTCCCTGGGCAGGAAATACAACGTGCGGGTGGAGGACATCATGTTGCGGGATATCCGCTACGTCACCCTCAACTGCAAGTACCGGGACCTGCAGCAGGTCCTGCACAGCACCAAGATGAAGAACCTGCCACTGGTGGAGTCAGCTGGTGAGACATAGGCAGGGCCTCTGCCGGCATCCACAGCAGCTGTGGAGTATGCCAGGATGGTGGGTGGGTGGCAGAGGGAACATCAGGGGCCACACCTTGCTGTGTCTGGCAGAGTCCATGATCCTGCTGGGCTCCATTGAGCGGACGCAGGTGGGGGCCCTGCTCAGCAGCCAGCTCAGCCCCCAGCGCCGGCTCCTGACGCTGCGGCAGAAGGTGCTGTCCGAGGATGGGCACCGGCTCTCCGATTCCAGCATCCGCTTCCAGGTGAGGGGTGCAACCACCTTGGGGGATGCCCGGTCAGGGTGCCCCCCACCACCCTCACCCTACTGCCCCATCCCCCCACAGATCAGCACAGAGACCTCCTCGGGCAGCCCCGCCCGCCCCGCACTCCGCAAACCCCTGAAGCCGGCGCTGAAGCGGGTGCCCAGCAGCCCACCCGACAGCCCCCCAGGTGAGTCTGTATGTGCCCCCCCGNTCCCCCCCACCCATCCCATCCCATCCCATCCCATCCCACCCCGTCCCGTCCCATCCCATCCCCTAACTGCTCTCTCTCCCACGGGCCAGGCCCAGGGCACAGCCTATCACAAGGCCAAACGCGTCCGCATTTCCATTGTGGTAAGCTGCAGCCAATTGCAGACTGGGCACAGCTCCTGCCAGCCAATCAGAGCCTGGCAGGAGTTCTTCAAACCAATCAGGAGCCTGGCAAGATTTTTTGGCCAATCACTATGGGCCTATGTCTGTGCAGTCCATCTTGGACAGTGACAATTCCATCCAACCAATCCTGATGTGCATCTTCCCCATCCCGAGGAATCCATCTTCCCAGGAATTGGGATGGGGAGCCTCCCAGTCATCACAACTGCAGGATCTGCCCCACTTTGCTCAGCCAATCATGGCGCACCTTGCATTCTCTCCACCAATCACAAGCTTGGCTTGTCCAACTGTGGCCAATCAGAGTGTGACCAATGTCCTGTCAACCAATCATGTTATTTGACTGACCCATGTGCTGCCCATACCCTGCCTGCACCCTGCCTGCGCCCTGCCTGCACCCTCGCTGTGCCCTGCCTGCATGTGCTGCCTGCACCCTGCCTGCACCGTGCCTGCACCCTGCCTGCAGCCGCCATGCGGATGCACTGCCTGCTGCTCTCAGGGCTGCTCCAACACACCTCTCTTGCAGGAGGAGATGATTCTGGGTGACAAGATGACTCCAGCAGAGGTGAGAGGTTGGGCAGAGACAGGCAGGACCCTCTTGCTCAGAGGGATCCCAGACATCCCAAAGGGGTGCCAGTGCATGAGGTGGGCATGGAGAGGTAGGGGATGGATAACCCAGATTTCTCCATAAGACTGCATGTAAGGAGGATGGGAGGGCCCTTGCTGGCACTTGTGGTGAGGCCATATCCCCTTACCCTGCCTAATGCCACCTCCCCAGATTTTGGAGTGGGAAGAACAGCAGCTGGACCAGCTGGTGGACTTCAGCAGTGCCAAGATCGACCCCGCGCCCTTCCAGCTGGTGGAGCACACCTCGCTGCACAAGGTGCGCCCACAGCCCACCCCAGGTCCCCACCCACAACCTCCAGACCCTCAACTCAGCCCCCTCTTCCTGCAGACCCACACCATCTTCTCTTTGCTGGGCCTGGACCATGCATTCGTCACCAGCATTGGGCGGCTGGTGGGCATGGTGACTCTCAAGGAGGTGAGCAGGGAACAGGGAGGCTGGAGGGACACAGAGCAGCACCTGGAGCTGTTTGCCCATGAGTTTGGCATCCCTGCAGCTGCGCAAGGCCATCGAGGGCTCACTGACGGGCAAGGGGGTGAAGGTGCGCCCGCCGCTCGCCAGTTTCCGCGACAGCACCGCCAGCACCACCGAGGCCGACACCACCGCCCTGCGCCAGCTCTGGGATCGCCACCAGCACCACCACATGCCCCGCGAGGCCGGTCCTGGGGGCGATGATGATGATGACACCCCCAAGGGCCAATGAGACCCTTGAGATACATCCCCCGTGTCCCCGGAAGCCACAAGGGCCTCCTGGCCGTGCCGGGGGCTGCCCACCCTGAGCCCACTGATGCCAGGCTCAGCACAGGAATGGGCGCCCTCAATCCAGTGCCTCTGCCCCTCTCTGGTCTGGGGACCAGCCAAATGCCTCCCAGCCAGCCCCTGCTCCCCAACTGCCTGCCAGCTCTTGGGGCTTCCCACTTTGCTACCTCTGTACCCCCCCAGCCCCTGGTGCCCCCCAGAATGGCCACTGCCCTCACACCCTCCATGAGCACCACAATGTCCCTTCTCGGAGTGGCAGGGGGCAGAGAGGGGCATCAGGTTGGGGTGTCCACAGGGACATGGGTGGGTATTGCCCCCTGTGCTCAGCACCTCATGGCTGGGAACAGCGAGTCATGCTGCCTCTCTGCCATGCACCTTTCCCCATGTAAATACAGAGATTTTTATATTAATTTAATAAAAGGACTTTATAAACACAGCTGAAGCACTATGGGGCTGGAGGTGGAGAGGGGCACAGCCGGTGGGCACCGGCTGAGCTTCACCACAGTGCTGGGGTTGGATCACTCCAGGCAAGGAGCCTTTTGTCACCCAGAGCTGCTCACAGCATGGCCTCGCTGCGGTACAGCAGCTGCGGGGGCTGCCCACGGCCGGCACTGCCGCGGCGCCGGACGGTGATGACCAGCGTGCCAGTCTCAGTGAGGGTGCAGCTCACCGACAGCGGGTCCGTGTCTTCGGGCAGCTGGCACTTGTGGGTGAAGGTGTCACAGACGGTGCCATCCTCAGCCACCTGCAGGGAGGCAGCACCAGTGCAGTGGAATGCAGTGTGGCATGGTGGGCTCCACAGTACATTCCCAGTTAGCCCAATGCTTCTAATGAGGCAACTCCCAGTCACTCTGCCTCCAGCCCAGAGTTCAACAGGAAAGATCCCAGTGACTCCAGGGCAATTCCCAGTTACTGCATTGCCAGCAGGAAGCAGGCCTCTGCTGCCCAAGCTTTTGGAGTAAATTCCGACTACTGCAGTGGCAGCAGGGACTGTTCCCCTTGCCACCTCCAGCAGAGAAGGCAACAGAGCAGGAGTTCCCAGCTGTCCCATTCTCAGTGAGGACATTTTCCAGTTATGCCAGTACAGGACAGCGCAGTAGAGCAGGAGTTACCTGTTGTCCCATCACTAGGGCACAGCTCCCATTTACCCCAGTGCTAGTAAAGGCTATTCTCAGTTACCACCCTGTCCCCACCACCCGCAGGAGGCGGTGTCATGGGACAGGACCCACATTGTGCCACAGCCAGAGGGGATGCTGCCCCCTTGGGAGCCTCACCTTTTCTGCCTGGATGGTGACATGGCAGTTGGAGGTGGTCACCACAATGTCAGGGGGCTCAAACTGGCTGACGTCGGCCACCACTTGGTAGGTGTCACCCTGGGCACGCACCCAGGTGCCCAGGCTGCAGGGGTACATGGCACCTGGGGATTCTGTGGGCATCGGAGAGCTACTGGGCATGGGGCCACAGTGCCAGGGGCTGGGGGACAGGGAGGTGTGGGAGAGCCTGGTGACACTGGGGGAGTGAGGGCTGGGGCTAGCAGGTGGCAGTGTGAGTTTGGGGATATTGAAGGGGCTGGGGAATTGCAGGGGCAGCTGGGGGACCTAGGGGAATGGGGGTACTGGGGTGGTAGTGGGTGGTATGGAGGCGCCTGAGGGCACTGGGAGATTCTAGGGGTACTGGACAGCCTGAGAACAGCAGAGGAATGGCACAGGAGGTTGAAGACGCTGGGGATGACCACAAAAGTCTGGGGGGAGTGGACTGGGGGGGAAAGAGGACACTGGAGTTACTGGAGCTGTACAAGAAAGGGGGGCCTAGCAGGTGACATCAAAGGGTGTGGGGCACAGGAGAGCTGAGGACATAAGGGCAGCCGGGATGGTCTGGGTTGGGGAGGAAAAGCTACGGGGGGTTCGGAGGACACAAGGAGGATCAGAAGGGTCTGGGGAGGGGGAGGAGGCAGCATGATGGTCCTGGGGACAGCAAGGACACTGAGGTTATTGGAGACTTACAGCAGAAGCACAAAAGCACTTGGGGAATAAGAGCTGGAGGACAGTCCAGAAAGCCATGGGGCACCTGGGGGCCAGTCAGGGTTCCCCTCCCAGCCCTTCCAGCCTGTGCTGAGGGGAGGGTTGCATACTGTCTCCAGGCACAGGTAAGCTGGATAACCCTTGGGGGGCCATCCCCAGGATAGCAGGGCCGCCGCGCCCTAGGCCTCCCACCCTCCACTCCCAATACCTGGGTACCCAAATGCCTCCTGTCCCCGTGCCCCAAAGGATCCATGCAGCCGGTCACCCTCGAAGCAGGGCTCGCTGTGCCCCTGCCCGTAGGCGCTGAGGAGCTCGGCGCGGTACGTGGAGGCTGAGCTGAGCGAAGCCATGGCGCCTGCTGCCCTCGCCCCCCAGGGCCCTGCTGTGGGGAGGGTCCAGCCGCCAGCCAGCCAGCCAGCCACCAGCGTTAGATGCCCATAATTAGGCACCCTGTCCGTAGGAATGTGAGATAAGGGACGAGGCCTCCATCACCCTGTGGGGCCGCTGGAGGGGGATGCATCCCTGCCACCTCTGGCCTGCCACCCCTCTGGCCCCCTGGGGAGGAGATGCCCCCCACCTGCAAGAAGAGGCGCCCGGCGCAGCGCTCGCACAATTAACTTTATTCAAGACCTGGCAGGATGGAGGAGGGGGTGCCGTGGTGTGGGCACCCCACGGATACTCCACAGGTACCGTCACAGCGGGGCAGGGGGCTCAGGCAGCTCCCACAGATATGCACATGCGTGCACATGCCCATGCACCCCTAGGTGTGCACATGCACACACACACAGAGAAAAGCCCCCCACCCATCCACAGGCACCCCGCACCCCCCAGCCCATCCCAGTACCGTGGGGAGCATCCACTGCCCCCAGGAGCAAGTGGAAGCATGTGGCAGGGAGCCATCAGCATGGTGTCGGGCCTGCTGGCCCCTGCAGCCCCTCGGTGATGCAGGGCAGGGGGGTCCAGCCCCACACCGGGCACCCCATGGAAAGGAGGGAGAACGGGAGCTGTGCCCAGCAGGGGTTGATGGGGCCGCTGGGAGATGCAGGGGAGCAGAGGTGCAGTGGGTGCTAGGGGGCAGCCCGGGGTGTGGGGACAGGGAACAGTGACTGGGCTGGGCGAGGAGCAGCATGCAGGGGGAGAGTGACCCCACGAGAACACGTGCCATGCGGGAAGGGGTGTGCAAGCGTTGGCAAAAACTGGCATTCCTCCCCCAAACAATGTGCCTGGAACCCCTCACATGGGCTTGGGGGGTCCCCGGGGGGGTGCCACCCCAGCCAGGACAGGGGGGCTGGTCGCCCTTCATGTAGGCACTTGGTTCCCTGCTAGGGGTGAGTGACTTGTTGACAGGGACATCAGTCCCATGTCCTACCCCCTCTCTCCACCCTGCTTTGCCTCACAGCAGATTTTGGGACCCCTGGCTGGGTTGACCCCCTTGCTGCCGGACTGGATTGAGGCTGCTCTCCTGGTGGACCAAAGCCCCCAGCCTGGGGGCTGCATCCACCTGGCCCTGCAGTCTTCCTGTGTCAGCCCCATGCACGTACAAAAGTATAGAAAGTCCCAGCACCGCAGCACATCCACAGCCCCCCAGCACCCCTCCAGCAGCTCCATGCTCCAAGGCAGCAGTTCACAGTTTTAAACTCGGTCCAATAAAAGTTGGCCAGGGAGAGAGGAGAAAAGCCCTTCCCACACCGAAACCCCCACCACCACTCTGGCTTGGGGTGGAAGAGGCACCACAGGATGATCGGAGAGTTTCAGCCATGCCATTGGGGGAGAGGGAACTGTGCCCAAAAGGGGAGCCCAGGGTGGTTTGGGGGAGAACATGCGAACAACCAGCCCCACTTATTTAGTCTTGACAGTTTTTGGGGGCACATCTGGGCGTCAGGGCAGAGGACAGACCCCCCCAAGCCCTTCCCTGCGCCCCTTCCCTGCTCTCATGCAAAAATCCAGGAGGGCAACGATGTGGCCAAGCAGGGCCGGGGCACAGTGGGGGCACACTGGCTGGGGGGGCTGCAGCGGCCCCCGGACCCCTCCTGCACCCAAATAGCGAGGGGCAGCAGCGGCAGGGCCCGTCCCTCACCCAGTGTGGGGTCTGGCCAGAGGGCTTCGACAGGGGACCTGGACCCCCACCAGGAGAGGCAGGGCACCCCAGGAGGCATCAGGGCTCTTCGGCCTCCTCCTCCTCCTCCAGCGATGCCACCCCGGAGGAGGCGACGTCAGAGATTTTCCGGCGGAGCGGGAAGTCCTTGCTCAGCACCACTTCGTCCTCCGTGGGCGAGAGACAGGCTTCGGCGTAGGACACGGAGTAGAGGGAGTCCTGGCACCGGAGCCGTGCCAGGCCCCTCAAGGCACTTTGGCTGGCTGGGGGCGGCAGCTTGGGCAGCAGCAGGTCCTCACCCCCCAGGGAGCCCAGCAGTTTGGCAGTGAGTTCGGAGGGGGACACCATCTCCAGGCTGCAGAGGCTGGAGCAGAGAGTCTCGGGGGAGAGGGTGTGCGAGGAGTCGCTCTCGGGCTCGCAGGAGCCGTGCCGCATGCCCAGTTGGCACAGGTGGCCCTGCAGCAGGTCTCGCAGCAGCGCGCTGGCAGGCATCGTGCCTGTCAGCTCTGTGGGAAAACCAGGATGTCTGGGTCAGTCCGTGGCTGAGGGATGTCAGCTGCCCCCTGCCCTGTGCCCCGCAGGTTGGAAGCGGTCCTGCGCTGGCTTTGCCCACAAATTGCTGCATGCATGGCACTGGTAACCGCCAAAGGAAAAGCAAAACACTCTCTGGCACCACAGAGCTGTTGCATTTAAGGGCTTCCCCATCCCTGGCTCAGGCACAGTTTGCCAGGGTGCCAGGCAGGGGCACTGCCCTGTATGGGAATGGCCAGGCTGGGGAATGTGCCAGGCAGTGGGCATCCCATTCCTTTAACCTTCAGTGGTGGGACACCCACACCAGCAGTGGGACAACTTGCCCACTCCCCCCGGCACTTACCGGTGGGCTGGGAGCTCTCTGTGGAGGGCATGAAGTCCTCATCATAGGACTCATCATTGGAGTCGTCCCCATCCACTGAGGACCAGGCTCGCAGCTTGGCCTCAGCGATGGCAAACTGCTCTGCCACACCTGGCACAGGACAGGCACGGATCAGACACATGCAGGGAAGTCCTCCCAAAATCCCACTGCCCTGACACCTCTATGTCCGTAAGTGCCATCATATGGATGGATAGGTGGATGGATGAATGGATAGATAGATGAATGGGGACAACCCACCCCACCACCCCTGCCCTGGGCCACAGTGGGGACCAT
The DNA here is from genome assembly GCA_008694505.1 of Cyanoderma ruficeps. Classification (NCBI taxonomy): domain Eukaryota; kingdom Metazoa; phylum Chordata; class Aves; order Passeriformes; family Timaliidae; genus Cyanoderma; species Cyanoderma ruficeps. The sequence continues at coordinate 3,175,509 of VZDJ01000301.1, read as the reverse complement.
GCCCACCAGCCATGCCCGCAGTTCCTACCGGCAGCGAATCGCGCCTCCTGCTCGCCCTCGCTCAGGTGGCAGTAGGAGCTGAAGGCGCTCTCCAGGGCGGAAGGTGACTCCACTGGCTTACACCAGCCCTTCCACTCAATGAGGTGGGCGACACGGCCCTGTGCCATGGCCGTTGGCTTTGTCACGTGCTCCTTCACCACCTGTGAGATGCCTATGGGATGTGCCCCAACGTCAGCATGCCCTGGGGCACCCCAAATCCCCACCACAGAGCCCATAACCCTGGAACACAGCGCTCCTTATCTCCAGTCCATGGAACCTGGCACCTCCATGCCCTCCTCTTGAGTGCTACCAGTCCCACCTAGGCCCCCCAAAACTGCAGACAGGTGACACCCAGGCCCCCCCCATGAGGCCCAGACTCCTCATGTCAGGAGAAACCCCTTTCCCAGATGAGCCCGTGGGTGAGCAGTTACCGTGCAGCGAGGAGCGGGCCAGGGCAGCAATCTCCTGGATGGTCAGCGCGCGCCGTGACTTGGGCAGCATCTCGACAGTGTCCTCAACATTGACCTGCCAGAGTGGGCAGCATGGTCACAGCCCTGGCACCATTCCCCTTCTGGGAGCCCCACTCTCCGGGAGGGGGCTTGGTCCTGCTTGGTGTCTACCACAGGGGGTCTGGGGTGTTTGTGCACCCACACATTACAGGCATACATGGGTACCGAGGGATGGTCACAGCAGGGCACACTCCCACAATGTCATCACACCTGTATGCTGACACTGTGTACACACCTCCACAGGCCTGCTGAGGTCACCACATATGCCCCCACACACAGGCAGACACTCAAACACACAAACTGACCATAAACACACACCTGCATACTCACACCTGAACTCCACTGTGCACGCACATGCACCCGCACACCTATGTGTGCTCACACGTGTACGTGCCCCGTGCTAGATGGTGTCACACGCACACGTGTGCCCTCCCCAGCTTATGCACACACATGTGCACGTGCAAGACCACTACAGCCCACCTCCCCAGCACCCACTCCCTGGCAGCACACGCCGTGCCAGGACATCCTGTTGTATGTCCCCATTGCTATCCCGGCCATGCCAGGCCCTGAGCCCATGGCCACGGGGGAAGCAATGTGGGATTTGGAGGCGCGCAACAAATTGCATTGCCATGGCAACGAGGCACCGTGGACTGATTTCTCCCAGGATACAGCCCGGCTCATGGCTGACGTCAGAGCAGCCCCGAGCCACTGCAAGCTGGCAGGGCCATGGCCAGGACGGGTGCCCTGCCATGGGGCACCGGCACATGGCTACCTCAGCCAGGCATGGCTGGGCTTTGTGGTACCTGGAGGAAGTCCTGGCTGTCGAAGGAGGCCTGGCGCACCAGCCGGGGCAGCGGGCGGGCAACACTCAGGGGTGACAGTGCCTTCACCTCCTTCCACTCCACACACAGCGTCGTGTCCACGGCCACTGCAGGAAGAGCCGAGGCCGACCTCAGCACCTCCATTTCCCCAGCAGCCCTCTCAGTCCCCCAACCACTGACCCTGTGGTAGCAGCTTCTTGTCCAGTCTGAGACCAGACACAACTCGTTGCTGCAGCACTGGTGACTCACGCCCGGGCAACTCTTCCGCCTGTGTCAGCGGTAACGCACGTCCCCAGCCTGGCACTGGGGACCAGGCGCCTGTCCCAGCTTGGCAGCTGCTGTGGGAGGGGTGGGGGCAGCTGGACCAGGCTGGACTGTGCCAGGTGCTGGGTGTGTGAAGAGACACAGCACCGGGCCATACCTGCAGGGGGCTGCTGCTCCTCCACTATCTCCAAAATCCCCCTCTCCAATTCCCTGCCACTGGGTCAGGAGGGAAAGGAGCAAGAAGGGATGGGGTCAAGAAAAGCACCATTTTTGCCATGACAGCTTGACCTCCTGGCATTGGCACCTCAAATGAATGCGTGTCCACATCCTCAGGCACTGACTATCAAGCACTGGGGGTCTCCTGTCAATGCAGTTGCCGTGAAAGGCCAGTCCCAAAAGGGCCAAGATGGGGTATCCCTCAAGAGCCTCATTTCCCCTGCACCAACGTGGGCCTGGCTGACATAAACCAGCTGTGAGGTGGGATACAGGGGAGCTCAAAAGTGCTGCCTCCCACCCATATCTGAGGGTACACCCTGGCTTCCTTGGGAAATTGCAGAGAGGATCGCCCCCACTCCCAGCTGTGGGCAGGGGCACCCTGTGGTGACATCCTAGCAACCACACCCCCAGGGCCCCTCCGGCATGTCTGCAACACTCTCAGCACTGTCCTAGCCCCCACGAACCCAGCCTCCAGAACACCCTCTGATCACAGCCCCCATCCCTCCTGCGGCACCCCCAGGACATCTGCAGCACCCCCGCTGCACCCCACACANCCATTCCCTGGATCCCCCTCAGCTCCCTGCTCTCCACCTTCCCATATCCCCCAGCCTCTGTAGACCCCACACCCCTATCATATCACCTCCAGCCCCTCGGCCACCCCCAGCAGCCCCCGCACACCTCCCTCCCCATCCTCAAGTTCCCCTAGCACCCTCCGTGCCCTAGGACCCCCTATTTCCCCAAGTCCCCGGTCCCATCCCGCTGTCGCTCACCCACCGATGGTGGTTTTGGAGCCGATGCAGCCCATGCTCCCGGGGGGGCCCCGGTGCGGGCACTACCGCCGGCTCCACGCCGCCCACATCGCCCCCCGGCCGCATGGGCGGCCCCGGACAGCGCCCGCGCCCCGCCGGAGCCGCTGCCGAGCCTGGTCGGGCCGCGGTAGCGAAGCCCCGAGCTGTACCGGAGCCCTGAGCGGTGCCTGCGCCGGGCCGGGAGCAGCACGTCCAGAGACGTCACTGGTGGGGGAGGAAGAGGAGGGAGAGGGGGAGGCGGGAAGAAGAGGAGGAGGAAAAGGAGGAGAATGTGCGGGAGGAAGGCTGAGAAAGAGAAGGCAGAGGGGGATGAAGGATGAGGGAGAGGGAGGAAGGGAAGAACGGGGGAGAGGGAGGCCGGGAGGAAGAGAAGGAAGGGGAGATGAGGAGAGAGGTGAAGGGGGGATGAAGGCAGCCGGGGAGGATGAAGGAAGAGGGGGGCTGAAGGAAGAGGAAGAGGGGGATGGAGGAAGAGGAGGGGGCGCGGAGAGGAGGAGGATGGACGGAGGAAGAGGAGGGGGCTGAGGAGGAGGGGAAGAAGGCCGGTCACCGCGGAGAGCGCCGTGCCAGCACCGCGGACAGCGCCGCCCCGCCCGGCCCCCGTACACCCCCCGAGGAACAAGGGCTGGGACCCTGCAGAAACGGGGCACCCCTCAGCCCCAGACATGCCTGCCCCTTCCCGCCCCCGAGGGCCTGGTGGCGCAGGAGGGAGCACACAGCCTCTGGCACAGCCTCCATGAAACTGGGTTGGGGACAGGTGGGTGCAGGCTTTGGAACATCACGTCTGACAGCAACGGCCCCTGCAGGAGATCCAGGCCAGCGCTGACGGCCGGGCTGATGGGTCAACCCTGTTCATTCTGAAACCTACTGATGGCAATTCATGCTGTGGTACCTTTTCCCTGGCACAGGAGGGCACTGCTGCGGTGCCACCCTCTCTCCCTTGGCAAGCAGGTTACCCAAACAGCTCAAGGGGCCTCCCTCCCTCCTTACTCACTCACCCCCAGTCAGGGAGAGTTCCTGCCCAGTCCCTATCCCGAGGCCTTTTCCCTGCCAACTGCTTCCCAGCATTAGTGATGCCAGGGCTGCAGCTCAGACAGATCAGCCTCTAATCTGGGGAACAGCCTCCGGTTAATTATTCTGTACCCTCTGGGCCATGGCCAGGGTGACTCAGCAAGAGGCAGCCCAAGGCAGCAAAGACCAGCCTCCAGCCCCAAGGGGGACCAAGCCTCTGTCCCCAGCAGGGATATCCCAGAGGGGAACCCCAGCAGGCTGTGCCCCAACTCCACTCCAACTGTAAGACAAGGCCAGAAGGGGGCTGACAGAAAAATGCTCCCTCACATTGGAAGGTGAAGGGAGAACCTGGCACACAGCTCCCATCTCCTGCCCCGAGGAGACCACACAGGTTCCACCACTCATGCCTCCGGGAAAAGACATTTGGGGACATTAGGACTCTGCTTCACAGCCAGGCTGCTGGCAGGGCTGTCTGTTTCACCTCCAGAGACCCTGTGCCAGGCAGGGCCAGCAAGGGGAGGTCCAGGGGGCCTGACTCCAGGCACATTCAACGCCCTTGCCACCCTTCCAGCCCTGGAGTGGGGGGTACCTACCCGCCTTGAAGTGACAGGGTAGATTGGTCCTTGCCCCATGCTCAAGGCTGGCACCCCCACACCAGCCCAGGCACAAGGGACATGGGAGGGTGGGGCGGCAACAGCGGCACACGGGGCATTATTTAGCAATGTTCTTTTATTTCCAGTTTTAAGGTGAAAAGATGCCTTTAAATCTTCAATTAAATACTCCATAAAGAAAAAAAAAAAAAGAGCAAAAAAAAAATTATTTACAAATTCACGTGACCAGTAATTGAATCGTTGTTTTAATAATTACACATACGGCTCGTCACATCCGGCGCTCTATAAATACAGGGGACGCGGATGAGGGGGCCGCCCTGTCGCTTGCCCAATTGTGGCCTTTAAACGTTTGGGAGGAGGATGGGGGCTTTTGGGGTCGTGGAGGGGACTCAGCCTGGCCCAGAGAGAAGGGGCCACCCCCCCCTCCTCCCCGGCACCCTCCCCAGGTGTCAGAGCAGGAGCTGGGGGGGAATGATTTATATTTAAAATTTAAAAACCACAGAGGGGAGGGGGTCCAGGCAGTGACGAAGGAATAGAGAGGACAGGGAAGGGGGAGAAATCACACTCCTGTCCCCAAACCAAATTTAATAAGTTTATATATATATAATCTCTCTATATTTCATCAAGGGGGGAGGAGAAAGAGCAGGAGGGAGAGGAGGGGAGAGATATGTCCCCATCCCATCCCCCCCACATCTCCATGACATGAATCTAGGGGTGCTCTGCCCCACTCCCAGAGACCTGGTGTGCCTGTGCTGGGAGGGGGGCGAGGAGGGTCCCCAAGGGGACCCATGGCAGCCACCGCCTCAGTCAGCATCTGTTTATTATCATCATGACAAACTCGTACAGGCCTTACAAACAGAACCAGGACAGAGGAAGAAGAGAGAGAACTGAAAAAAAAGAGAGAGAGGGGCTGCAGGGGGGACAGCAGGTCCCTCAGTCCCGGCATCAGCAAGTCCATGGGGGCCAGGGGTGGGAAGGGATGGAATCACTCCCCAGGGTGCCCCGCTCTCTCTCCCCTTCCTCCTCCTCTTCCTCACAGCTGCTCAGTTGTTGTCTGACTCATCCTCAGCTTCCCGGAGCCAGGTGAAAAAGGCTGTCACCGATTTGAGAGCCACCCCTTTGCCCTGCTGCTCGGCTGGGTCCTTGCTGGACTCCCACTTGTAGAAAGCCTCCTCCTTGATGACGTCCTCATCGTAGAGAGCATCAAAGAACATCCGCAGCAGGTCTGGGTTGGAGGGGGACAAAGGGGAACCTCTGCTATTCTCCAGCCACCAGCCATCCAGCTGGGGTGGGGACACATTTGCCACCCCCTCCTCAGCCCACCTGCACCCACGATACTCACTGGGAGGCTGGTCCAACTTCACCACCAAGGCTTGCAGGGCATAGAGTGCCTGAAGCTCCTTCTGCTCATCCCGCAGGTACTTCTGGAGCAGCTTGGCTTGGTTGTGGATGAACACGGAATCCACACGGTACGGGTTCTCAACTGCAGGAGACAGGGTGTGAGAGAAGTAGTGTGGGCAGGGAACCCCCACCACTCCCACCTCACCCTGGTACTCACAGACAATGGCCAAGTGGCACACAGACGTCATCAGGGCCCTGATAAACGTGTTGGACGAGACCTGCTGCTCACTCAGGTTGGCCTGGAGGGGGAAGGGTACAGCACTGTGAGCTGGAGAGGGAGCCAGGAGGAAGCCTCCAGACACTCAGACATTGTGCCCCCACCCTCACCTCAATCCAGTCGTATATTCTTTGGTTGTTTGGGTTCTCCTTCAGCAGTTTGTCCAATTGCTTGCACAGCTCCTCTGAGGTCAGCTCCTTGCGGCTTGGCATGTCTGAGCTATCTCCCATCGTGTACTCCAATTTCTGGGGAAGCAGAGAGAGCTGTTGAAGGCAGCACAGGGGAGCACCCTCTCACACTGCTCAACATCCGCCCACGGCCCACCTCTGCCCCTCGCTGTCACCACACCCCCACCTGCTCTGTGACAAATTTGTTGACATCCTGGTCCTCCGGCAGGAATTCCTTCCAGCTCAGGCCCCCATCCCGCCACAGCTTTCCTGCGGTCTTCTGGCCCTGTGGAACAGACAGCCAGCATCAGCACGCCATGCCCTCCATCTCCAGGGAGAAAGATACTGTGTTTTGGCCATGCCAGGCCTATGACCCAGACACTGAAAGGGCTGCCCCTCACCATCCTCTCTGGTGCCAGGGGGGTTCAATCCCCACGTGCCCACCTGGCCCCCAAGCAGGATGCCAGTCCTTGAGACAGCAGCCAGCAGCCACACAAGCCCCATGCACTTACCATGCCCTTGCACAACAAGCCCAGCACCTCGACCAGCAGTGTGGTGGCCTTCCCAATGGGCACCAGGGGCTTCGTGATCTCCCTGTGGAGCACAAGAGACCTGGGTGAGCTACCTGCCCCCAGGAGGCCCCCCCCATGCCAGCCCTGCTGAGGAGCACAGCCCTCACCTGAACAGCTCCTCCATGGGGATGCCTTCCTCTTGCAGGATAGGGGTGATGAGCTCAGCCAGGTATAGCCAGATGTGTGGGATGTCAATCTCCATGTCCTCTGCGATCTCCAAGATCTCCCGGAGCCTGAAGAGCAGAGAAAGCTGTTGGGATCCAGCAGTCCCCATACTCTTGGCTAGGAGGGATCTCAGGATGTCTCAGTGCTAAGTCCTACTCAAGGCAGGGCCAAATTCAAAGCCAGGCTGCCCCAGCCCCTCACCCTTTGTAGTAGTGCTCCTTGGAGAGCGTGCCTGCCTTCACCAGCTGGCAGAGCAGGGCTCCCATGTGCTCGCGGGAGATGGTGCTCCTCTCCAGCGTGGACTCGATGCCATTTTGCACAAAGATGTAGAGCGAGGAGGGGCTGCCCAGCTCCTGCACACACTGCAGGGCCTCCTGCAGGGAAAAGGGGAGTCAGTACTGCCCTACAGCCAGCTCTGGCTATCCCCTTCCACATCCAGGCACCACCAGAACCCTGCCCAACAGTGCTACCACACAGGGAGAGAAGCATATGGCATGTCAGGGGAACATGTATGGTGTTTTAGGGTACTTGGCCACCCCCTTCTCTCACCTTCATGTCATTGATGTGCAGGTATTCCTCTATGATCGCCTTGGATTTCTTCTCCAGTTCCTCTTCTGACAGCGCAGGCTTGGTGGATGTTGCAGGAGGTGTTGGCTCTTGTTTAACTGCAACAAAAGGGTAAGGATCAGGCATCACCTGGGACAGGCAGAGCCGCAGGTACAGCCAGACCCTGGGATATCACTCTTCCCCAGCTCACTGGTCTCTCGGCTCCTGTCCCGCTCCTCCGTCATGCTCGCAGCCTTGCGCACGGCCTCGGGGCCGCCCTGCTTCTCCCGTTCTCGGCTCCTGTCCTCCGTCTCTTTGCTGAAGCTCCTCTTGGTGAGGGCAGACCTGTTCCTGTCTGATCTCTCTGCCCGGTCAGGACGCTCTAGACGGTCACTGCCCTTCTCCGAACGTGACTCCCGATCTCCTCTGTCCCCAGCCTTCTCTGACCTGTCACGGCTGGAGCTGCTCCTGGGTGAGAGAAAGATGCACGCAGCGTGAAGAGCCCATCATCACCCTCCCTGAGCTTAGACTGCAGAGCTCTGTAAGGTAAGCGTGTGCCACTCCAATCCCCACCTCTTCTAGAACTGACCATCCTTGGAGGAAAATTTTTTTCCCTATTTCTCCCCCATTCCAACTCATACCCTTTTCCTTTTACTCCGCTCCTTGGCAAGGCTGAGCAGTGCCTGCCTTTGTCCTACCCACACCTTCCTTCTGACACAGACTGTGCCAAAGCTCCCCTTCGTTTTCCTCTTCTGAACAAATCCAAACTCCAGCTCTTTGGGCTCCTCACACTCCACCTCTCTTTGGGGACCTCACACTCCTGCCCATTAATGCCTACCCAAGGACCCCCAGGCCAGACCAAGCACCTAGGGGTGGTCACCCAAGTACCAAACAGTAGGGAGGACACCCAGGGTGAGGTCAACCTTCCTTGCCACAAGGATTCACCACTGACTCTGAGCTCCCTCAAGGCCCCATCTTGCCACAGGGCAAGTCCAGGTACCATAACTTGCCTACACACTGATCTACCAAAAGCCTGGATCAGGGGTTCTCCCTCATCCACACACACCCATCCACCAAGGCAGGGCTGGCTCCTCACCTCTGCACCACACGGCGGGACTCTGGGCTCTCAGAAGGCATTGACTGCTGGAGCGCTGAGAAGCGGTTCAAGGTGCTCGTGGCTGGTCGCCCTGAATCAGATGCTGGACGTGAAAAGAGGGAAGTCTCAGAGTTCGGCAACTCCCTGGTAGAGGAACTGCCAGGAGAAGCATCACCCCTCCTACTCTGTCCCACAGCACCCAGCCAGTTCCACACTGCCTACCTGAATCTGCAGGCTTTGCGCCAGACCCTCCGCTGCTGCCTTTGCCCCAGCTCAGCCGCCCACCCGGTGCAAAGAGCTGGTTATTGGAGTCAATGGATCCAGGCTGCACGTGGAGAGAGACAGTCAGACCTGATCCTCCCACCAAAGCAGGACCTAGGCCAGGCAGCTGACTCAGCTGCCACACCACATCCCCAGCCTCACCTTGGTGATCTTCGTTAGCCGGCTGGTGTCAATGGGCCGGTTGCCCTTGCTGATGGGCACTGTGTTCCAGCCATCATCTGCAACCAGGCTACTGCGCCCTGAGCATAAGAGGGACAGTCATAAGGTTCAGACCAGCCTCAAGCAGAGTCCAGCAGGAAATTCTACCCCTGACAAACTCAAGTGCTCCCAAGCTCAGGCACTTACCACTGGAGGATGGCCCAGGGGGTCCTCTCCTCTTGTCCTTTGACATGAGCTGCTGCACTTTGATGTGTTCCCGATGCTCCTCCATCTCTGCTTCCTTGTGGATCTGATCGATGGTTTTAGGGCCCTGGTCTCCTCGCCGCGGCACCCAGCTACTCTGCAGAGGGCAGGGAAGGAGAGAAGACGGAACTGAGATGGCTGGAAGATGGAGGGAAAAGCATTTCCCCTTCCCAGCCATCCCACTCTGAAAGTCTCAGGTTGGTCTCCCGCCTCAGCCATTCCTGCTCTTCATGTGTTGTGGCAGCTTTTGGCACAAAAAGGCTCAATTTCCAGAGCCTCCCTGCATTAAACAGCCGCCAGTTACTGTGTGCCCACTACCACTACCATGATAACCAAGGGCAGGGGCTAACATGGTGTCTCTGGGGCTGGCCACAGCTCACATACCCACCTCTCCCCTAGAGGAAACACATGGATTGCTGGCACTCAGACGACAGAGGCCAGCAGCTCCAAGGGACCAAGCAGCGGATGGAGAACTGTCCCTGGGCAATTGCATTCCATAAACCTTACCCGTCTTAGGTCAATCACATCCTGCAGCATGAAACGGATTCGGGATGATGTCTTTTTCTCTTTGATGATCTTCTCCATCTGATTGAAGTACTGGTCCATCCTGGGCTATAGAGGGACAGAGGCATGGTCACATTCTTCCCAAAGGCAAGGGAAGGGCAAGGTAGGGAAGGACAAGGTAAGGAAGGGCAAGGAGTACCTTGGCTTTCTCAAAGTCCAAGTCCTTGCCAATAGTCGTAAGCAGGCGGCAAAGGCACTCAAGAGACTCTTCATCGTGGTTTTTGAGCAGCTTCACCACGCAGTCATGCATAATGGCCTCCGTCAACATCTTCAGTTTGAAGAGCTCTCCAATGAACTTGATGTTGCCCAGGGATCGTCGTCGGGCCTTGTCCCGCGCCTCCTCCAGCTCATCCTTCATACGCGCCTTCTCCTCGGGCTGTACAAAAAGCCCAGCAGCCAATTCAGTGTCCAGAGCCAGCCCAAGGACACCCATGCCAGCCCTCAGCCACAGACTCCCACCCCAACTCACAGCACTGGCATCATCCATCTCCTTCTGCCGCTTCTCAAAGATCTCGTCATCATCCTTGTCCTTCTCAAACTCCTTCTGGCAGCGGTTGAGCAGCAACTTGCGGAAGTTCACAGTCACTGTGGGCTTGTCTGTTGTGGGCACTTTAAGCTACAGGGAGAGGTACAACCCAGAGAAGGAGCATAAGTTGTGTCTCCCCCAAAAGTTGGGCAAATAAGCTGGCACTACTTAAATCAGAGAAAAGCAACTCTACAACACTGTGATGTCCTGCTGAGACTCTGAACTTGGGTCTTCCACCCACACATCCCAGTTTCCTCACTGCTCATGGAAGGACCTCCACACTACTAAGCTCAGCTGAGATGGTCAAAAAAACTTTGCCCACTGAGCAGGAGACCGCCCGGTTTCTGCTCACCCCCATAAGGCAACGGCACATGTTAGCATAGGCAACAGAGAAGTTTGGCTCCGAGATGGCCTTCTCGAAGACGAGGTCAATGACGCCCTTGAGCCGCTCCTCCGTGTCGATGGACAACTCCATCACCTGCTTCATCAGCTGCTGGAACATCTGGGGCGTCAGCTTGTTGAGGATGCTGCGGACACGGCGGAGCAGTTCCTGCAAGGGCAGCAGAGTCAGCAAGAGCTGGGCACCCTTCCCCCAGGCCCTCTGACTGCCTGCCCACCCCAGCTCCCACCTGTGTCTTGATATTCTCAGGATCCTCCTCCTCGGAAGCACGTTTGCTGCTGGGTTTCCAGGCCTTCTCGGCCTTGTTCAGCTTGACATCCTCATTGAGGGACACGGTAGCAATGATTTTACGGGGCTCCTTCCTCTGGCTCTGCTGGGAGCGGCGGGGACCCAATCCTGAGGGCTGACGCATGGAGAAGAAATTCAGCTCTCTGCTCTGGGACCATGTGAGCTGGCTCCCAGAAGTCCCCAGTCCGCCTACTCAGATCCTCAATTCCATCATGGACATCAGTGGCCCAGACACAACGGCTCGAAAGCTTGATCATCACAGAGAGGCAGACCAGGATGGCAGGAATGAAGTGAGGAGACACTCACCAGGCCACGGTTGCCCATGACAGGCCGGCCAAGGTTGGCGAAAGAGGGGGTGAAGTCAGGGCTGCAGTTCATGCCACTGAGGCGGATGGGGTCGATTGCCCGCAGTGGGGTCTTGTTGGCCTGCGAAGGTACACACGGCTGAGGATGCCCGGGGGCAGAGGAGCGGGACGGATCCATCCCCCAGCCTCAGCGCCGGGACAAGGAACTGGAAAAAAGGCCCCAGAGGTGCCCCCACACCCACCAAACCCAGGCTCAAGGGTCATTGCAGATGCTGCAATAGGACCCTGAGCACAAAAGGAAGTCCCCGCCCCACCTTCACATGGCACAAAGAAGAGCCAGACCCCACCTAACCACCACCCACAATTCCCCCATTTTCAGGGCCGCACCGACCTTGTCCAGCACCACATCTGTGATCTGAGGCAGCCCCTCAGGTTTCTGCATGCTGGCAAAGATGAACTGGAAGCCCAGCAGGAACTCCCGGTCATATCGTTTCTTCTCCTCAGGGTTTAGTGGCTTCCATTGCTCTGCAGTGGAGGGCAAGAGGGACACTCTGAATATGGCCTACACCACATTCTCCACCCTGAGCTGTGGCAGGTCTGGGTCCACACAGGGAAAAGTAAGGTGGGATGTAGACAACCACAGAACTGCTCCAGCCTGGTACAGCATGAGCTTAACTGTGCATGCTTAGAACACCTGATGCCACCAGCTCCCTGCCTCCTGCCAGGACCCTTGTGCTGGCAATTCCGTTCCCCACCCCATGCCAAGCTTGGGGACAAGATGGGAGGAAAATGTGAAATTTAGGACAGTGGGACCATGCCACCCACACCTTCCCCACTGCTGGGTCCAGAGGTGGTGGCTGCCAGCAGAGGATTGTGCCCAGGCACAGCTCACCTTCCTTGTAGCCATACTTCTGGCCAGCAGCCTTGCCCTTCTCTGGGGCCAACTTGTCTTCCTTCTCCTCCCATGTCTCTTCTGACTCTTCCTGTGGACGGGCAGGAGCCACGTCCTCTGCTTCACTGGCAGGGGCAGATGTGGGGGGCTTGTTCTCCACCTCTGAGGCACTATCACCGGTCTGAGACTGCAGCAGGGGGACAGGGACAGCAGTCACCCACATGAGCCTGGTCCTGTCCCCTTCACCCCACTCCTGGATGTCCACCTCGCCTCAGATCCTCATTACCATCACAGAGCATCAGTGGCCCACACACGATGGCACAAAGCAGAGTTCATCACAGGAGATGGGACACAGGATGACCCCAGACACCCCCAGGATACTCACCTCTTTAAAGGCATCCAGCAAATCACCTACTGCCTCCTTCTTGTTCAGCTCCTTCATCCTTCGTTTCTTCTTTGGCACCGACATGGCGACTGGGAGGAGAAGCAGGAAGGTGAAAGACGGGAACCCTCCCAATCCCCAGTACCCTGTCACCAGCTACAGGGTCACCAGCAAGGCTGCAGTAACACCAGGTGAGCTTCAAGATGAAGCCACAGGGATGTGGTCCTGCCACTCCATCAAAGCCCCCATCCCCAAATACATCCCGATTTACCACATGCCTCATCAAAGCCTCTCATCCACACCACTGCCCTAGTGTGGTGTGCAGCACTAGTGCGCTCCTCATCCTGTCAGAGGATCCCTGCAGACACCCACACTGCTCTCCAGGCAGCCTTTACAGGGAGACTCCCATACAAACCTGTTCCCATACACACTCCACTCCCTGGCACCCCTATAAACCAGCCCATACAGACATGCTCCCCAGAAACGTGTCTGCCCTCAGGCTGCCCTCCTAGAGCACCCCTGTATGCCTGCCCAAGGCACTATATAAACACATCTGCGAACCCATCTTCCCCATTGCTCCTATGTAACCCCAACACTCCTGTGCAGGGTGCTTAAAGAAAAAAAGAGAAACCCCAACACATCCGCAGGGCACCCCACTTTCCTTAAAGCATCCCTGTGTACTTGCATACCCCTGCACAGCATGCCCCACATCTTCCCTGCCAATCCTCCACCTCCCAGTGTTCTCAATGACTGGGGGCAATTCTCAGATACAACCTTGATACACCCACCCTACACCCTTGTGTAGGGCATCACAAAAAACGCACTTCCATTCCCCATGGCATCCCCCGCATGCAGTTCTCTATACCCACCCCACACACCTCCACACAGATGTACTCCCCAGCCATCTCCCTGGTCCCACCATCCAAAGGCACCTTGTCCCTTTCAACATCCCACACCCACACATCCTGTATCCCTAACCACATCCCCCTCTCCAAAACCCTCCCTATACCTCATACCCAGCGCTACATCCATGTGATGCCCCCCATCACCCAACACCCACGCTGGGGCACCCTGCAACCCAGCATTCCCAACCTTGTGTGGTCGCTTCCGAGATCTGTGAAGGGGCAGGGGCTGGGCTCAAGCTTCGCTCCTGGGTCTCACCAGGGCCTTCGCTCTCTTCCTCCTCCTCCTCTGCAGGTGGGGAGGCAGGGGTGCCAGGCTGGGCTGGCTCCTCAGCCTCGGAGATGGGGCTGACATCTGACTCGGGCTGCTCCTCACTCGGCTCCACTTTGCTGGTGCCCTCCGTCCCATTGGGTAGAGGCAGCTCTTCAGGCTGGGCAGTGGGGGAGTCCAGGGTGGGCACAGGCACCGGCTCAGAGACCGGCACTGGCTGGCACATGGGCGCCTCAGGGACCGTCTCAGGCGTCTCCTCCAAAACCCCATTGGCCTCAGCAGTGGGCTCGGGGCAGGGCTCTTCCCGGGGCGGTGGAGGGCTGGGGGAGGCGGGTTTGGCGGGCGCTTCAGGGGCCTGTGGTACAGTGGGTGGCGGCGACGGCGCAGCCGGCACCAGGGGCACGGCTGGCATTGAGGGAACAACGGGCACCGGCAGCACTTCGGGGGGCACAGGCTCCTGGGGGGTGGGCTCCGGGAGGGGAATAGCAACCTCCTCCTCCTCCTCTTCCTCCACAGCCACCGTGTCCATGCTGGGCGCGGGCACAAGGGGCAGCTCTGCAGCCCCTGGCACTGTAGTGATGGCGCTTAACGTCTTTTGCGGGTCAGGTGGCGCCTCGCCCTGCTCCGCTTTCGTGTCCGTGTCCACGGGAGGCTCCATTGGCACCAGCGTCACAGGTGAGAGCACCACGGGCTCCACCTCAGGGATCAGGGGCGGGGGAGGCGACGGGGATGCTGACTTGCTGGGCTCCAGGGAGACAGGCTTGCTCACCACCAGCGCGGGCTTCGGGCGGTCATCTGCAAGGTGGATGGCATTAACGAATGACTCTCTGATCCCCTGCTCACCCCACATTCCTCCCCAGATCCCTCTACCTTCAAGAGAGATAAGGACAGATTTGCCAAGCCACATCACAAATGGCTGATGGGGACAAGAGGGGCTCCTCCAGCACCGAGGGGACAGCTGGGGTGAGTATACAGCCTCCATAAACTCTCCTGGATCCAAGGTACACAGATCCCCAGGTATGAAGGGATGGCCTCTGACCCCACAAGTCTCAGGAGAACCAAGAAACAGAAGGGCTGCCATTTCACATCCGGCAGTGCCAACACCAGGGAACCTTGCTGCAGCCATGCCAGCTGGCACACTCAGCCCTGGCAGGGACACTTACCCGGCCGGACAATAACTGCTACATGTGAGGTCTCTCCATTGGCCTGGGGCTCCAAACCGCTTCCAGCCTGAGGGGGCAAAGAGGGAGTTGAACAGGGCCACACGCACTTCCCTCTGCCCCAACTGGGAAGTCAGAGGTCCACTTACCTGTGGAGGGGTGGGGGTGGATGAGGTCCTTGCTCCAGACATAATTTCTTCTGTAATATCTTTGCCACCTTGGTTGGGGTCTCGTATTCGGATCTGTCCAAAAATCAGAGCAGAGTGGGGAAGCTGTTGGCAGGGTGCAGGACACAACACATGGGCCACCCCCTTTCCCTGAGCTCAACACCCCCAGGACACGCTTCTCTAAAGGGAAAAGGGAGTTTCATTCACTACAGTGCTTGTCCTGGCCATGTATAGTTTGGGGACCAGTGGCTGCCACATCCCCACACGACAGGGTACAGTGTCCCACAGACACTGGCTTGTTCCAGTGTCTTACAAGCCATCACAACAGGGAGCTGGAGCCAGCAGGTCCCCAGACCAGTGCCCATCTCCAGAAGTCAAGGGACCCCAAGGCATCACGCATCACGGTGCTGGCACAAGGGCTGCAAGGACCCCCCCCTCATTTTGGGGACAGTACAGGGGGCTAGCCTCAGCACACAGAAACCACACTGAGCTCTGCGCCACCCCAGGTACACCCTATATGCCCACAGCCTCACGTCCCCCATGTCTGCCAGGGGTGCAGCATGAGCTACAGGGTACCCTGCCGCAAGGTGACTGGAGGGGTACATATGGGTCTGCCTGGGACTACAGTGCAGGACAAAGTGCAGCCAGAAGTCTTGTCCTCTCCACCTTCTGAACACGACCTGCTCCCAGAACACCAAGGGTAGAGCTCAAACCCATCACCGATGAGGAAATGCCAGCACGCGACTTCCAGCGGCAACCCCTGCACCCCATCACGGAGGCATGCCGGCAGCCACCCGGCTCCTCGCTATAAATAGGCCCCATGCGAGGCCTCTGAGCACCGGCATCTCCGGGAGCAGACAGCAGTTGGCAGCCGAGGCACCCCCGCCCTCCCAGGAGCTGTGACTCAGCACAACACTGCCCGCCGGGACGGCCAAGGTCGCTAGCACCCACCATGCACCCCATTTCCTCTGCTAAGCCCTCCAGCCTATGGGGACACAGCCCTGTGCCTTTTCCCTGGCACGGAAAAGAACCACATCCCATCCCACACACCACCAGCACCTGGGGCTGACTCCACCTCCCTCCTGCATATGAGTTCCCCCATGCCTGGAGGCAGATGGCTCCTTACCGTCTTGCGTTCTCGTTTTGGGGGAATCGGTGGTTGCTGGCTCACAATGACCTGGGCAGTGGGGACCCCCGCTGAGAACTGCTGCACCCCCTGCGCCGGGTAATACGCACCCGCTGAAGGAGAGGAGAGAGTGTCAGACGAGCCAACTCAGATCCTCCAAGCCCGTCCTAAAGACTCCCTGATCTCCCAAACACAGGGGTCTGTCAGGAGCCCAGAGAGTCCTTGCTGTTCTGCAGCAAACCCCCATCGCATCCGGCCTGGATTGTCCCAACTCGCCTGACAGGCCTGACCAAATTCCTTCCCTGTGAAGCAGAGAGCGTCCCCGCGCCACCCCCACGCCCAGCCAGGCCCTGCAGGCATCCACCATGCCCACCAGCTCCACGCCACCAAGAGCCCTGCCTGGACATTCAGCCATGTCAGGTACAGGCGTCCTGGCTTCACAGGCCTTCCTGACTGCACCCTTATCTCTCCTGGGCCAGCACCAGCCCAAGGGCGGCACCAGGCTCCATTCACACCCAGACTGAGGGGCTCAGGCTGCATGGGGAGCAAGCCCAGCCCACAGGAAGGAGCTGTGCTGAGGGCCAGAGACAGAGCTGGACCCCATCCAGGGCTGGCACAGCCCTCAAGAGGTGCTCCACTCCTTCCAAGGCATCTGTGAGCATCACCCCAGAGCAGTGTCACAGGGATATGGGTGTGTTGGGATAGGCACAGCTGGGTCCCAGCCCCCTCTGGCTCCAGTACTTTCCTGACTGCACTGTCCCTGGAAGTCAACCAAGGTGCTCTGGTGACTGCCTCATCCCTGAGTCAGGGACCATCCCTTTGCTCAGGGGACACGCAGGGACGCTGAATGGGCTTCACACGCCAGGATGGGCCAGGCATGCAGGGAAGGAAGGAGACCCCGAGCTGCCTAGCCCTGAGGACCAGATAGGAGACCTGATCTGATTCATCTGTCAAGGGGCACATCATGCCCGGTCACCCTACTAATCCTGTGGGCAACAGGCAAGCTGCTGCCAGCTTCCACAGGAAGAGCCACAGCAGCCCCAAAGCAGAGGTTGGGGACACACCCATCCTGGAACCTCTAAGAGATACCCAGAGCATGTCCCAGGGCTGTGCACAAATGTACAGCAGTGTCCTGGCCCAAGTACAGGAGACAGCCACTGCCAGGGGCTACCTCCCTCCTCTGAGGAGCTGGCTAGGCCCTGAGACAAGAGGGAGGGAGGCCGGGCACGTACCTGGCTCAGGAGAAGCCCATCTCTGCCCTGGTTATGCTTTGCTGCTGTGCCGGGGCCGGGCCGGAGGCCTCGGCTCACATTTCTGTGTCTGCTGGGCCTCCCGGGACCAACCAAGCCTAAATATAGTCACAGCCCGGGCGGCCACATGGGAGCAGGGGGAAGGAGGAGGGGCTGCTCACATCACACTCCCCAAGCACCAGGAGGGGGCAGGCACGGAATACCCCAGCTCAGCTCCTGGGGAGCTGGAGTTGAGGGGGGTCAGCAAGCACTGAACTGCTCACCACCTTGACAGCAAGTAAGGGGGAGCAGGGGATAAAGTCTGCCCCAGCCCTCCGCCAGCAGAGTTAAATATTAAACAGCCCCAATTTGGAAAAGGACAGGGGTGAGTGGACTGGTGCAAATGGACCAGTGGGACATGACGTGCTGCTGGACAACAAGCAACTAACTGTCCCCCAAAACAGCCTGTAATGGAGCCATAGTGAGCTGTGTTCAGTTCAGTGGGATGCACAGAGGCTAGAGGCATGGGAGCAAAAAAACAGGGAAGTGCTGGGAAGTGTTGTTCTGCTGAAAGAGCACTGGGAAGTGGAGCAACCCCTCTGTCTGTACCGTAAGTCCCGAACTCTGTGGGGCTGGCTCCAGGGTAAAAACTAGGGGCGCCAGGTTGGACCGGGTACTGTTGGGTCGGGACAACGTACGTGGAGCGACCCTGCAATGGGAGAGAAGAAGAAAAGTCAGTTGTATTCCCTGCAGGACACGGGCATAGCCCCAAGACAGACGTAACCCCAAACCTGCCTGTGAACTAGTTTTACACCGGGGCAGAGAGCAGGACACAGGCAAAGTAGATATGAGGTGGCTCGGGGAACTGTTGGGGAGGGGACCAGTACTGCCTGCCGCCTCTCTATGGAGCCAGCAGCACCCTGCTCAAATCAGTGGATTCCCAGAGTCTTGGGACCCCTTCCACCCTCCCAAAACAGACCTGGGCTCCAAGCCTAGGCAACATCTCCCACTGGGACCCATCCCAATCCCCTCCCACAGAGTCCAAAGCATAGCCCTCACCTGTCCGGGAATGTAATAGGCTCCTTGGGAAGGTGTGTAGGATATCTGGGAGGGTATCATCATCACCTGGGAAGCAGCTGGATACACATGGGCAGGAGGGCCGGGCCGAGCCGTCGTGTTACTCTGTACACGGGACGCACTGGCAGGAGGCTGTGCCCTGTTCTGGTAGAAATGCTTGGGGAGAGATGGGACACAGCGTCAGCAGCTCCAGTACCTTCATCTGCCACCACCGCACACGGGGGGAGACACCAGCCCCCCCACTCTGCCAGGATGCAGCACCACCTCAGCAGCCCCCAAGGCCACCCCCCACCCCGGCACCATCCTGTCCCCACGCACCTGCGGGGCTGCCTGGGTCCACCCGACCCAACTCATGCCGGGCGCAGCCCCGGCCCAGCCCTCCCGCGGCCAGCCGCTCCAGCGCCCAGGGCCGGCCACGGCCGCACGCAGCTCGGCGGCGGCGGGTCCCGGCGTGCTCTGCACCGGCTCCCGGCGCTCGCAGTGGATGCTGGGACCTGTAGTCCCGCCATGCCGGAGCCGGACAACATGTGGAGCTCTCTATTCCCACCCTGGCCAATGGCGTTCACCCCGACCCAGCTTGTTTGCCGGGCAGGAGCATCCCCGGGAGCAGCAGCTCCAGCCCAGCGATGAGTGGGCAAGGAAGGGTCCGCGCATGCACCGCCGGGGCAAGGAGAAAGTGTTACCTGAAGAGACCTGAATCCTCCCTGTTAGCAAGCGCACGCATACAGAGGGAAAGGGGGAAAGAGAGAGACAGGAGTTACTGGTACTGGGACAGGGATAGCAGAGGAAAGGACAAGAGGCCAGGGAGCCCTTTGCCCCGTGCCCACATCCCAAATATACTGAGGTCCCCTGTAGGGACCTCCCAAGAGGTAGGGATGGGTCTGATGAGCTCCTGGACAGCACAGCCAAGGATGTCACCAGATGTGTCCCCAGCAGCTCCTCCACACAAGAGGGCTGATGGAGGTCCAGAGCCTTGCACACCATTGCAGGGCCTTGGGAGACCAAGCAAAGCAGGGAGGAAGAGGAAGATGAGGAAGCAGAAGCAACAGCCTGGGCCGGAGTTAGCACAGGCACAGCCACATGCTGCAGGCTTCATGCAAAGACGGAACTGAGGAGACACTGCAGAGAAACCTACCCAAAGTTAAGCAGGCATCCTGCACTTTCCCCAGATCAGCCTGTCTCCAAACTCCAAGGTCCCCACATGCTCCCCAACCCCTTCATGCCCAAGGTGGGTGTTTCTGTGCAGTGTCAGGGAAGGGTGTACAGCATGCAGGGCAGAGGAAGCGGGTTAGTACCTGCTGGTGAATAGCCCGAGGCCCTGCTGGAAACTGAGAGAGGAGGAAAGGGAGGTTTGGGGCAGGGGAGGAAGGAAAGAAGAGCAGTCACTCTGTGGGCATCCTCATTGGAGGTGCCTGCCCCCCCACCCCAGGGCCAGGATGTCCTCAGGTGGCAGCTGTGGTTCAGATCATGGGCTCATTCTCCCTTCACAGGCACACACCAGCCCCAAGGGGCACCACATTGCTCCTAACACCCCTGGGTTCCACGGTGGTGTGGGCTACGCAGCCAGGAAGCAGAAAGCTGCTGGATACCCCTAATCACCCTCTCCAGCTCTGGGCAAAATCCTTACCTGGCGCGGCTGGGAAGGCGTATTCATTTGTGAGGTCGGTGCCGGGTTAAAAACCACAGGTGCCGTCTGACCAGGTGGGAACGTCGGCTGGAAGGAAGCAGGTGAGGAAAGAGATGGTACCGCTGCCCCTGGCACCAACTGGGGAGGCAAAGCTGGGTCCCCCAACTCTGCAGGGGACGGTTACCTGCGGCAGTCCGGGAGAGGGGGCAGGGTGTGGGGCAGTTGGGGCTCCTCCTGTGGGCTGTGGAGCTTTGTTCATTTCATGGGGTTGTGCATAAGGATCCCCTCGCTATCTGCAGGAACAGGGACAGTGGGCATAAGCTGGAGATGGCAGCACCCTAAGCATCTGTCCCCCACTCACATCAGCTGTGAAATCTGCAAATTTGGAGCCCCACAGCCTCCCAGTGTAAAGCCAGGTATCAGCCATGCCCCACAGACAGCATCCCACCAAGACACGGACCCCCAGCCATCCCTTCCTGCTCCACTGGGCCACAGGTAAGATGGGGTAGGTACTGCCAAGTTGCCCAGCCTGAGCAGGTCTTCACACCCTTCAAAGCAGACCCCCAACATGCCCCAAACGCAGCCATGCCCACCAGCAGGACTGACCCACCCATGGTGACCCCACAAAGCCTGCCTGGGCCCTAAAAAAAAGTGGTCACCAGTGCCCATGATTTGCTGCCAGCACCTAAGCCACCACTAATTCCGGGGGGCTGGGTGGGCCGGCGGCACTCTGGCGTCAGCCGTGCCCAGCTCCACCCCGGCTGACCTACTAAGCGCTTCCCCCGGCCGGCCAAACCTGTTCCTGCCGGTGGCACCGGGTCCCCAGCATACACCACAAACGCCTACCAGGGAAGGCAGGGAGCAGCTCCCACGTCCCCCTCGTGCCACTGACACTCCTGCCCGCTGCCCTGCCCAGGGGAGTCTGCAGCCCCCCGCCACCATCGGCACCCAGGCAGCCCGGACACCCTCCTGGCTGTCCCAGGAAGGACTTGGCAGCCAGTGCTGCTCTCCCCGCCCCAGTGCAAAGGCCGCCGGGGCAGGAAAGACAGGCGGTACCCCCCACACTGCCAGAGGTCCCCTGCACCCCATGGCACCCTGCAAGTCCACCGCCAGCCAGACACCCAAGGGAGCAGCGCTGGTGCCTCCTGTAACCTGACGCCTGGACGCGTCAGCACTGCCGGCCCCCGGCCCCGCTTTGGGCACTGCCAGACACGTCCCACCAACACTGGGAAACAGAGCACCCCAATTCCCCCTGGGTTGCACCTTGGCATAGGGGTGCCATCCCATCACAGGGATCCCCCGAGCCACAACCCCAGTGGAGATGGGCCCAACCAGGGTTTCAAGAGATGGCAGGGGCTGGGTTGCACCCCACAGTGTTCCCCCCAGGCCCCTTTTCACCAGGGTCCCAAGTGCCTAGCACAGACAGCGCGTCCCTGAACCAGCTTAGATAGGCCTTGAGAGCAATCACCCCAAAACAGAGGGGGAGAATTGTCTCACAGGGGACAGGGACACCCGGGGACAGCCAGACCTGGTCTCTTCTGCCAGACAGAACCGGGAGCAAGCAGGATACTCACCCCCCCGCGGGAAAAACCTGGGCCGGCTGAGCGGGCCTGCAGAGACCGTTCATCCGACTGACTAGAAGAGAGGAGGGGGGGGAGGAGAGAGAAAGATCAGGCCGGGCCCCGCGGGGGGAGCTCGGCCCGACCCCGACTTCGCACTGGCCCGGGTAGCCCAGCAAGACCGGGGAATGCGGGTTCCGTCCCGGGGAACAACGGAGCACTGCCGCGGCTGTTTGTAATCGGAGTCGCCGCCGCCTCTCCTGCGCCGGGAGCGGCCGGGCCGCGGCCTGTGCCGGGCCCGCCGACGGGGCGGGGAGTCTCTGCCCGGGGGGGGGGTCCGGGAAGGCCCAGTTCGGTCCGAGTGAAGGACCGGGGGACGGGATCAGCAGTTCGGGGAGGCCGGAACGCACGGGGGAGTGGGGGACAAGACGAGGATCACCGACGGCAGGGCTGGGACAGGCCGCGGCGGTGGCCCGAGAGCGGCCGGCCCCGCCAGGCCCAAGTGCGGCCTCGCCCCCAGGCGGAGGCGGCGGCCAAACCGGCGACTGCGGCCGGCTCCGTCCCGGGGCGGCGGCACCACCATCGCGGCGGCGGGAGGGCGCGGTGCGGTGCCCGGTGCGGCATCCGGCGGCCCCGCTCCCCCCCGCGGCGGCGGTGGCCTCTGCCAAGGACACGTGTCACTGCCGGCCGCAACCGCGGCCCCGCGGGCACCGGCGGCGGCACGGGAGGACAGGCGCGGCGGGGCGGGTGCGACAGAGCTCGCAACACATGCGGCGGCGGCGCCGGGCCTAGGCGCCGGGAGCACGTGTGCGGCGGTGGCGGCGGTGGCGGAGCGCACCGGCCGGCACGTGGGCGCGGACCGACGCCGCCGCCGCGGGATCACGGGGACCATCGGGACGAGTAGAGTCCGGCGCAGCAGCGGAACGAAGCACGGGACAGGGCGTGGGAAGGGGGTGGCGGCGGCGGCGGCGGCGGGGCGGCACCCACGTGGTGGCGGCGGCGGCGGCGCGACAAGGCCCGGCGGAGCGAAGCCCGAGGAAGGGGGGGGAATAGGGCGGCACGCGCGGCCCCGGTACCGGCGCCCCCCCCCCCCGCGGGGCGCGCGCCTGCCCCGCCCCCGCCCGTTACCTTCAGTCTCCTTCAGCGCGCGCGGCCCGACGCAGCCGCAGCGCAGCGCAGCACGACCATTTCCGGAGCCGCGCCGCGCGCAGGGGGCGGGGCCGCGGGGCCGCGCGCCCGCCGCCGCCGCGGGGGAGGGGCGCACGGGGGCGGGGCCGCCACGCCCGGAGCCGCTCCGGGCCCCGCCCCCGCTCCGAACGTTGCGCCGACGCCGCGCCCGCCCCGCCGCTGCGGTCACGTGGCGGGGCGGGGCGAGGCCCGCGCGTCCCAGAGGAGGCCGGGGTCCGCATGGCTACGCCCCATCCCGGCGACCACGCCCGCCGTGCCGTCCCGCCGCCGTGCACCCCGTGCGGAGTCACGAGGTGAGTGGGCGCACTTGGCACCGGCACCGATCGGGACGCACACTCACCCGGGGCTTGACACCACCCGGTTCCCACAGCCACCCAGGGACCGGCACCAGCGGCACCCACACACGCATTCGGTGCTTGGCACCACCGGGACCTGGCCTCACCCAGGACCTCCCCCCATCCAGAACTTGATTTGCCCCGGCGTGCACCCACCCGTGCTCCATCCAGCTGTGGCCACATCCGTGGCCGCACCCTCGTCCACCAGCACCCACCGAGGGTCTGCTCTCACGCTGGACTTGCACCCGTCCAGCATCCCCCCCCTCTCCCGGCCAGGAGCTGCACCTGCTCAGAACCCACCCAGCACATTACATCCACAGTGGACATAGTCCCCACCCTGTACCCTGCAGGATGCAGTCCCTACCCTGCATCCACTCCCTTTGGGACGCAGCACCCCACTCCCACCCATACACAGCCAGCTGGGGCACAGCAGTGTCCAGACACTTTAAGTTTTGGAAACAGGACAGGGGTTTCCTCTTGCTAAAAGTACCAAAAGTGTCCCATGTAGTGTCCATCCCCCCCCCCCCNCCCCCCCCTCCCTGACCGTTTTTAACCCCAATGTCAGCTCTGGAGCAGCACCAAATGATGACAGAGCCCAGCGCATTTGGAACGGCAGTTGAAAGCTCAGAGTTGCCAACCAAGACCCCCCAGAAGGGCAGTCCCAGCCAGGGGAGTTGCACACTGAGCACAGGTGCACACACAGGGCACAGCTGGATGCTGAAGTTTAGGAGTACCCATGGCACCCCACAACTCTCTGTTCATGCCCTGCATCCTGCGGTCTGCACTGTGCACAGCCGCCATGGGGCACAAGCACACCCAAAAGGATGGGAGCCCAGTCCACATTCCCATTATCCAGTGCAAGGATAGGATGGCAGAACTAGTCCCCGCATAGTTTATTTCCTTGACTCTCAGTAATAAAAACAAACTAGGTTTTTTCCCTCCCCTCCCAAACCACCTACCCACCCCCCAGCTTCCCCTTGGCTCAAACGTCGTAGTTGGGGTTTTTGCGTAGGATAACAAATCCCTCCAGGATGGGTGTCACAGGCACATGCTCCTCTGTGGCCAGCTCTGCCCGCTCTCCGTGTGCCAGCAGCACTGGTGTTGTGTGAGTCTGGAAGCCAGTGATGGTTTTGGGCTTGCCTGCCTGGCCCACCACATCCACAGCCTGTGAGAGAAGAGCGAGGTCAATGCCAGGGACACAGAGGGACATCAGCACACCCCCTCCCCAGCCCTGGCTGCCCCTTACCTGTCCTACCCGAACCGACACGGGCAGAGGCCGCAGCTCCTCGTCGAAAGTGACCAGCATGCGGGGCTGCATGGCAGCAACAAGGCCATAGAGAATGTAGTGGGACTTGCCCAGGATAACTGGAGGGGAGACAGAAGTAAAGGAGCTGAGCAACGCCCACGCTGCAGGGCAGAGAGGACTGGGGGGACAGAGCCCACACTACTCACTGTTGCGCACATCCAGGAAGGACACAAGGACGGTCAGAAGCCCAGCCACAGCCACCTGGCTCATGAGCTGGCGATCACTGTGGTATGGACACAGGGTGAGTGTTCCCTTGCCCAGATGAGTCAGGCCCTGGTGTGGCAGAGAAAATCCATGAAAGAGCGATGGAGTAACCTGGGACTCCCAGCCCTGCCCTCAGGAGGGTGACACCCCCAAGACAACACTCTCCTCCCACACCCAGGGCAGGGACCCCAAACTTCCCCTTCCACACACAAGCAGTGAGCACAGTATCATCACCTGGGCCAACCGCACCATGAACAGGTTGTTGGGGTCCTTGGCGTGGTACTGGGCCAGCTGCCGCAGCATTGCTGCCAGACGGGCATTGTTGGTACCTGGGGACAAGGAGGTGCAGGCAGAGTAGTGTACAAGGCACAGATCCCCCACCTCTCCCCCAAACAAACCCCAAACCAGGCTGTCCCCAGGCTTACCACTGCCCACCATGCCCATGGCAAAGATGGAGTTGTACGAGACCTCGGGGTCAGCGTCGTGGGAGAACTTGCTGAGGGTGTCAAGGATGTTGAGCCGGGGATTGGAGACTGAGATAAGAGCCAGGGCCAGGGGCACCGCACGGCGGAGGGTGGGCTCCCCGTACCGCAGCTGCACAGAGGAGAGGTGGGTGTTAGACACAGATCACTAAGCACAGCAAGGTCTACTGAGATGTGAGGCAATACTCAGTTTCTACTCAGAGGTCCCTTCCCAGCTCTGTGCTGTCCCCCTGTTGTCACTCACCAGGTGGCCGAACGTGCGCAGGCCCATCTCCGCACCAATCTCCTCACCCATGGCGATGAGCGCAATCCCCAACACTGCTACGCCCTGCGGGGACACGGGCACTGAGCACCAGGCAGGGAGCACCCAGCCCAACACGCAAGTTCTTAAGCTTTTGTGCCCATCCCAAGTCTAGGAGGACAGGGTGAGCAGGGGATCCTGCTGGGAGCTGTCTTCCCTCTGCTATGACACCACAAGGGCCTTAGGGACCCCTCCAAAGCCAGCTCCTGCTCCAGGAACACAGATCCCAGCCCACATTTCCCCACCTGGTGAGCACCCATGTCAGCTGAGCTCTCTTTCTTCTCCTTCTCTTTCTTGTCCTTTTTGTCCTTGTCCTCCTCTTTCTCCTTGGAGTCAAAATGCTCACTGCAGATGTGCAGGAGCTGTTGCACCTTCAAGACATTCCCTGAGCCTGGGGAGAAAGTGGAGGGTTAGGATCAGCAGGTAGAAGACCCTGGACCCTCACCTCGACTGGCCCAACTCACCTGCATACGCACAGATATCCACCAGTGTGTTGGCAAAGCTGCGGAATGGCTCTGACACCACCTCCAGCGCTGCCAAGATGGCCTCAATTGCCTCTCCCTTCCCTGTCAAGGAAAAGCATAGTCGTTAAAGGACAGCGCTGATGGATGCTCCCACCCTGTCCCCCAACCCATGAGCCTCTGGCACTGCCCAGCCTTACCCAAGTGGTTCAAGCCCAGGCCAAGTGGCAGCCACCGGGCATATGTGTCCTTCAGTTCTGTCTCTGATTTCTCCATGATGGTCTGGAGGATAGTCGAGGTGACATCCCCATTGCAAGAGCCCACTGATATCATCCCACAGGCCAGGGCAGTCACACCAGCCACCTAGTGATGGGGGAAGGAGCCATGTCATACACAGGGACAGCTCAGAGTAAGCTGGCCTACAGTACCCTTGGTCTCTACTTCCTATGAAAATCTGGGGTACTGGGAGAGCTGATGGTTTCCTACCCTCCTAAACCTCCTGCAGTCCCATTGTGGCAGCAGCTCAGATAAGGAAAATAGGGTCATGCTCTTCTGGCACAGCACAGTGCTAAGCAGGAACATGTAGCCTTGCTCTTGGAACTCAAGCTGGCTGCAGGACAGAGCCTGTATTCCCAGGAGCTGCGGGGTACTGGATGGGGAAGCAGGAATCACAGGCAAACCCTGCCTCACTCCCTACCTCCATGCTGGACTTGGAGTCTCCCATCACAGGCAGCAGCAAGGTCAGGACATCCTCGCGGTTGGAGCCCGCGTATGCCAGTCCCAGCCTGCAGAGAGTCCAGAGAGGTGTGAGGGAGGGGCTGCACCACCCTGTGCAGCACAGGGAGACTGTGGCCAGGCCCTTACCCAAAAATGGCTCCAATCCTCATGGTGTTGCTGTTGTGGAGAACATAGTCGGACAGGAGGGCCAGGGCAGGGTCACACTCATTTTTCACCCCTGAGTTGACGATGCCACAGGCCAGGAGGGCTCCAGACTGCAAGGCAGAAGCACCGTCACACACTAATACACAAAGCCACTAACACACAAAGCTCCCTGCCAGCCAGTGACTGATGTCACCTCACACATCACACCCACCCCCAGGATGGGCAAGTTGGTACCAAGTGGGCAACACCACTCTGGATCAAGCTGAGTAATCCAAAACCCACAGCTCAGTGACAAGGGGAGCTCCCAAGGTGCTTCAGGCAGTCCCCAAGAGATCCACACCTTGCTGTGAGCTGCTCCCAAGCCTGGGCCACAGGGCATGCAACCCTTCTCTGTGCAGGAGCTGAGCTGCACAGGGGACCAAAGCAAGGACCATTCTCCAGCCAGCTGCACAGCTGGACTGCCCCACGCAGACACTGAGCTAGGATCTGTCACTGACCTTGATGTAATCCTCTGAGGAGTAGAGGTACTTGTCGATCTGCGTGAGTCCCCCGTCCACATCCCACAGCAGGATTGTGCCCAGCGAGGCTGCAGCACTCAGCATCCCTGTGGTTCCAGGGAAGAAAGGCCCACATCACACAGGGCACAACTGATGTGCCCTGCCTAGGGCTTTTGGTAGCCAGGGACATAGACCAGCTCAGCCACCCTTAGCCCAAAAGGGACAAGGTGGTAACCCCAAGCCTAGAGGCACCTCCAGTCCTGCCCAGCTGGCTAACTCACCATGGTCCTTGTTCTTGTACAACCATTTATTGCCATCATCTGTCAGCAGTTTGTCCTGTCCAAAGGCAGCATTCACAAAGCCATTCACGAAGGAGGAGGCCAAATTCATCCGGGCTGAGTCCACTTGGGAACCACTTCCCCCAAACCCTGTGGAACAATGACAGGGTGAGAAAAGCAGCAAGAGAAGCCCTGCCAGCCCTCCACCATGCAGCCACCCCACACCATAGGGGAATGAGGACCTGTCCCATCACCAGCAGGAAGGAGGAGCCCAAATCCACAGGTCAGAGACCATGGGCAGGCCATCTGCCCACCTCAGATACACATCTGACCACACAGGCTCAGAGGTGCTTGGCAGCCCCAAGAATTCCACACAGATAAAATTCCACCCTGATAAAAGCCACAACAAAAGCCCTTACGGTTGTTTTCCAGATGGGTTTTGTAAATATCATCTGGCACTTTAGGCTCCATGATGTCCAGCTGCAAAGACAAGGGAGAAGGGGGTTACCTCCTGGCCAGCACATCCTGTAATGGCAACCACTCCAGGAGGTGTCTGGCCCAGATCATAGGAATGACAGATTTCTTCTCAAATCTTGCCACAGAACCTGACAGCCAGGGCAGCCACAGCTGGAGGTAACCCAGGGTGCTTTTCCCAGCTGGGACACTCACCTCTCTGGCTAAAGCCAGGAAATTGCTGTTGAGCTGAACATTGGACATGATCTCTGTTAAGTCCTCGTACTCCTCCACATCCTCATTCAGCTCCAGGAAGACCCCGTGGCGGCCCAGCATAAAAGCCATCTGCTTCTGGACAACTCTGTGCAGAGGAGAGGGGTTTCCTGAGTGCCCAGAACCCAGCAAGCCCCCACACAAACACAAGTCCACCAAGCAGTGAGCCAACCTGCCCTGTCCAGGGCATACAGACTTGACCCACTCCTCCCCATCCTCATTTCAGGGACAAGAGTCTCAATCCAAATATCCAGACAACCTCTGCCCAGATAGGAGCCTTGCCCCACCGGGATGAGCAAAGGCTGCAGAGGGCAGGGAACATCTCTGCTTACACATCTTTGCAGGAAGTGAAGATGTCCTCCACCAGCTCCACATCATTGAGCATCAGAGCCAGGCGCAGGGCTTCAGGGTAGCGATTGAATTTGCGGAAGATGCCCAGGGCACAGCGCAGGAGAGCCGAGTTCTCGGGCTCCGGGACATAGCTTACGCAGCTTTGAGGAGGACACAGACATGAGGGTGACAGGTGACAACCACATCAGGCAACCTTGGCCTAACAGGGATCAGGCCCTGTCCAGCTTCTTAGCCTGCCAAGCCCCCTCACCTGGTCAGGTAGAGGCACACTTTGGAGTAGGCATTGTCATCGATGTACTTCTCCAGCATGTCCATCTGCTCTATCTCCATAAGCAGGTCACAGGCCTCGTGCTCTGCGTTGTGGGCCATGTTGTAGGGGACAATCTCCTTGACCAGGGTGAGGAGTGTGTCCCTCTGAGCTTTGTCAGCTTCATCAATCTCCTGCCACTCCTTGGCCACCTCTCCTGCTAAGTGCCTGCAGAAACAAAGCATCACCACTACAAAAACCAGTTTCACTGAGCCATGAGAATGAGAGCAGCTGCTCCCAGTTAGCCAGGGCTGTGTGCCCTGGAGGCTCTGCATTCTGCAGAGCTTATGGGGACAAGCCCAGAGGAGGAGCAGGGTTAAGACCAGAGATTTCAGAGGCAACAGCGGCAAAACCTCTGCAGATAGAAAACCACCGTGAATAGAGCATGAAGTGACACATGTGCAGGTGTGATAGGGGCAGCTGAATGCATGACCAGCTAGTCAAAACACATTCCAGACAGGCCAAAGTCAAAGTGCTCCAGGAAATTCCCCTGAGCCCTCATCCTTCCCCAAGCTCTAGTCCCACTCAGGCTTACCTGACGTATTCATGCCCCCAAGATGCCAGCTCCTCTTGGGAGCCCACCAGCCGGTACTTCAGACACTCACGCTCCCCACTCATGGTCATGGCCAGGACAGAAATGATGTCTGCTGCAAAGCGCTGCAGAAGGAGGGTGGAGCTCTAGACACAGGCCAGGCACAGGGAACCAGGGGCAACCAGGGACACAACACCCTCCCTGTGCCCACAAACCACGACATGTGGCAAAGAGACCATCCTAACCCTTATAATCCTCTGGAGCAAGTCACAGAGACTGCTGTTAGATCCCAGGGTCCAGAGGGCTCTGCGACTGCCCCAACACTATCCCCTGAGTCACGTGGGATGGTGGAGCCAAGGGTTTCTACCTTGTTCTCTCCTGGAGCCATGTTCTCATAGATCTCCTTCAGCTTGCCATAATGGGGCCGTAGGAACTTGAGAGGTTTGGGAACGGAGGTCATGGAGGTGGTGGAAGAGCGGATCTGCCTCCGCAGCTCCTCCAGGGCTGGGCGGTAAAGTGACGTGTCTTTCTCCTGCAGAGGGAAGCTGCGTGTCAGGGAGCAAGGGCTGGTTCCTGAGCCACCACCTCACCAGCCCTCCCCAAATACAGCCATGCCTCTCAGCAGAATGGTCCCTCACCCTGGGCTGCCTCCTTCAGCCCAAGAGCTGGAGAAGGAAGGCACAGCAGAGCAGAAAGCCTCTCTCACACCAGGGACACAGAGGTCCCTCAGGCATAGGACAGACAGGGAGCAAGGCTCGGGGACAGATCACAGGAGACAAGCAGGGACCCCACCCCACTCAAGGTAAAATCCCCCCATCTCCACTGGACTAGGAACAGCCATAAGCAAGAGACAGACTGAGTCGAATCCTGGCCACGACTCCTTGCTGAGTGGCACAGCACAGACTTACCCCCAGGCGCTCCACCAGCATCTCCAGCTCATCCTGCAGCTGCTTGTCCTCCTCTGACTGCCAAAATGCACAGGAGAAAGCAGAGTTAAGGGTGCAGAGCACAGTAAGTCTCAGTGTGACAGAGGCAGGGGTGTCACCCCAAGCCACAGGGGTACCAGGACAAAGTGATGCACTTATTGCTCAGGGCACCATCCTGTCCCAGTCCTGCCAGGGTGGAGCAAAGATCACATTACTGGGGATACCCTCCCAAAGAAATTCCTGAGGTGTGAGATGCACCTCCCCCATTATTCTGCGCTATATGAAAACAACGGCAAAGAGAGGGGCCCGTCAGGACACAGCCCAACGGGGGAACACCCGACTGACTGCAGCACCTTCACCCACAGGCTATGTTGCCCATCCCACGGGGACACCCAGAGCCAAGGTCACCCCCGTGCTGGGCAAAGCGGGGATCGCCCCATAGCACCCACTGTCACACATACCCTGGTTACACCACAGCTTCCCACACCAACACTCCTCTAGGACCCCCGAGCCCCCCGCCCAGAGATGGGAGCCCTCAATTGCGTCACGCGGGCACCCCATGGCGTCCCGGGGCCCCGCCGAAGGGAACCCCTCGCGCCGCTGCCGTCACGCGCTCCCGCTGGAGGGAGTCCCCGGAGGGATGCTGGCCGCCCCCGTGACGTGGGATGACGTCCCGTTCCCGGAGGGATGCCGGCCAACCCCGTGACGCGGGATGACGTCCTGCCCCGCCGGTGACGCGGGCCCGAATGGGCCGTGACTCAGCTGTGGCCCACGGCGCGGCGGCACTCACCAGCTCCTGCTCCTTCTCGGGCCCGGCGGGCGGGTCCCGGCGGTCCCGGCCCCAAGGTGGCGTGGGCTTCTCGTCGCCGCCCGCGCCGGGGCCGCCCTGCACCCGGCTCTGCCCGCCGCCACCGCCCGCGTCCATGTTTGCCCGGCTGTGCTTCCGCCGCACCGCGCCTGCGCAACGCCGTGACGGCACCGCCGCGCGCCGGAGGTGGGGCCAGAGGCGGGGCGGCTCCACGTGCGGGGGCATCGGTCCCGACACTGAAGCCGGTACCGATATTGACAATGACACCGGTACCTACACCGACACTGAAACCGGTACCGACACTGACATTGAAACCGGTACCGACACTGATACTGAAACCGGTATCGACACTGGCACTGAAACCGGTACCGACATCGACAATGACACCGGCACTGACGCCGATATTGACACGGACACTGACATGGGCACGGACACGGACGCCAGCACTGGCACTAGCACCAGCACTGATTCTGACACCTGTACCGGCACTGACACTGACACACCAGTATTGACACCGACACTGGCACCGACAGCGGCACCGGCACAGACGCTGACACCGGCAGCAGCATTTGGAGACCCGGGGCCCCACCACCCTGGCACGGGTAACGCTGCCACCCGAGCTGGGCAAGTGAAGTAGCATTGTTGGCAGGCTTGCCGTGGCCCCCACATGTCACAGACACCCGTGGGCACCCTGGTACCACACCACCTGTGTTCATACACGCCCCTGCTCACACTTGCCATGCTGTGTCCCCCGGCTCCACAATTTGGGCAGGTGGCGCTGCCTCACCCTGTCCCGCCAGGCACCCCGGGGAGCACTTTCACCCCCTGTGCAGCAGCACCCCGGGCACCAAGCGGGTGGCCTGAGGTGACGCCTAGTTCCAGTGAGGTGGTCACACAAGGCCAGAAATTATCAAGGCAAGGTGTGACATTGTGCTCAGCCACGGCCTTCTCCTCGCTTACCACCAAGGCTCTGATGACGGGTGCACCCCCCGGGTGCATGTGCTGTGGCATGGGCCTAAGAGTGACATCGGGGTGTCGTCCTTTAGGTACTGGGGATGCGGTGTCAGTGTGCGTGTGTGCATCCTGTGCGGGTGCTGCACGGGGGGATGTGCCCGGGTACCAGAGCAGGGCTTGCCGCTGCGGCTGTGCACCATTACTACCCGCTGCCGGCGCCAGTGACCGGTACCGAGCGGCGCTGCTGTGCCCTCTGAGTGCTGAAGACAGGAGCCGCTCCTTGTGTCCCTGCGCGCGTGTCCCGGTGCCCATTGCGGGCAGCTGGGTGTGAGCCCGAGTTCTGCTGCCCGGGCCGGTGTGGGCGCCGGTCCGAGCGCCGCTGTCCGTGAGGGAGGCTGCGGGTGCCTTTCCGGCTCACGGTCTCGGCGCATTTGCGGCTCTCTGAGGGGCAAGCGGTGGTGTCGGTGCAGATACCAGTGCGGGCGCCGGTGCGGAGCTCCTCCCGTGCGCACGGCGGTCACCTTGGTGGGGGGGCCAGGCCGAGTGGAGCTGAGCGGTGCGACCGGGGTGGGCACCGGGGTCCCCGCTTCAGCCCCTCCCGGACCGCCGTCCCCCGCCGCCCCCGCCCCGTGCCTGCGGTCCGCGCGCCGCCGGTCTCAGCCCCTGAGGCTCCATCCCTCCGGCGCGACCCCATCTCCACCTGGCCCCATCTTTGCCCAGCCCCGGTGCCGGTCTTGGCGGCAGCGCGGCGCCCGGTGCGGGCCATGGCGGCGGCAGAGGCAGGCGGCGCTGCGGCGGCGGCGGGGGCCCGGCGCGGCCCGGGCGGGGAGCGGAGCTAGGCGGGAGGCGGCCCGGGATGGCCAGGATGAACGTGGCCCTACAGGAGCTTGGACACGCCGTGAGTGCCCGGGGCAACGGCGCGGCAGGGAGGGGGGCAAGAAGAGAGGGGATGAGGGTCTCCAGCGAGGGGCTCGGCGAGGGGGATTGGGGGGGGGAGTCCCGGCACAGGAGAGCCCGGGGGCTGGAGAACTCAAGGATCTGGAAGGACTGCGGGGGCTTCGGGAACCGGAGGGAGGGAGGGTGGGCGGGGGGGACTGGTGGATTACGGGGGGGGCGGCGAGAGCCTATGGGATGCAGGGGCTGCGTGGTGCGGGGGCTAAGGGAACTGAGTGGCTAGAGGGTCCCTGTCCCCCATGGTGGACGAAGAAGGACCCTCTCCAAATCCCTGCCTGGGGCTGGACAGAGGGAACTGGGACGGTTCAGACATAGTCTCACAAACCCCACTCCACTAAGGCATGAAACGTACAATAATGCTGCTCATAGGGTGACCCCCAAGACAGCACCTCTGGAGGGGGCAGGGGGCCCTGTCTCCACGGGTCTCAGCCCTACAGAGGGGGTAGGAGGAGCCCCAGAAATAGGCTCCTGCCTTAAGGATGCCACAGAAGATGCTGGAAAGGGGGTGCTGGCTATTGCCCAGGATGAGGACCACTCAGGAGGGAAAAGAAGGATGTTGAGGGGAGCTGGGGTGGTGGGGGGGCCAGGTTGGCCAAGCTCCTACAGGATGCTGAGCAATCTCTCCTCATACCAGCATCTTCCAGGAGCCCAACTCAGTGGGGGGCTCCTGCCAACTCCTGCCAATCCCACTCTCCTGCTGCAGCCGTGGGCAATGCCCCCTCCCCATCCCAGCAGTGTGGCAGTATGCAAAGCTGGGCATGAGGCACTCTCTTCGGTTTCGCACCTGCCCATCATCCTTCCCACCCCAGCTCCTTCCTGGCCCACAATACCAGCCCTGCAGGCTGGGCATTCACTTTAGTCTGCAGCACAGACTGGAGGGTGATCTGCAACCCACCCAGGCATTAACTCTGAAGCCTAAGGATAGCTCACAACCAGCAGCATTGCTGATTCTCTTTTACCAAAACCTCCAGCATTTTCTTCTAGCTTATCCCCCCCCCTCCAGTGCTGCTGGCTCAACTCCACCACTTCCCTCTTGGCTGAGTCCTCAGCAGCCCTCATGGCTGGATCTGTGCAAGCTGCCATGCGAGGCTAGGAGTAAGGGGGACCCTGCCCTGCTGCCTGCTACACACTGCAATGCCCCTTCTCCCCTTGCACATTCTGTCCTGCATCCTGGTCACCCCCAGAGACAGGATGGGGCTGGAAGCACTTCCAGATGTTTCAGACCGGTGCACATCTGCATGGAAAGTTCCAGTCAGGGGAGGAGGGGTGAGACAGCAGTACTAGGAAACCGTTGCTTGGTGACGGGGACCATGTCTCCGTGGCGATGTGTCACCTGTCGGCAGGGCTGATGCCATGGCTATGCAGAGAGATGCTCCGGTGACGGGCCCCCAAGCCCCTCATTAGCAGCTCTCCCCGTGCTCTGCAGGGACACACAGGGCTGGGGACAACCTCTAGGGGAGGCCCAGGCACACTGAGGGAGGTCAGGGGCTCCCTCAGCCCCACTGCGTACTCACTGAGCAGGCACTGGGCCCTGCCATAAGAGCCAGCGGGTGTGGCAGGGCGGGGAACAGCTACCCCCACGTCCCTGTCCCAGCCCGCTCCCTCCCTTAGCAGATGCCCAACTACAAGCGTGCCACGCTGCAGGATGAGGAGGGGCCGGAGCCAGCGGGGGATGGCAGCGCCTCTCCCGACAGCGTGGAGGTGAGGTCTGCCCCGGATCCTCCATCCTTCCCCTCTCCATCCTCTCTAGTCCCCGTCCTCAGCCTCTGGGGCCTGCCTGCAACCAAGTGGGCAGTAGGAGCAGGGTTGGGAGCCAAGGCAGACCTGGCTGTCCCCAGGGATGTGCTGGGAGTCAGCCAAAATGCAGCACTGAGTGTGCCTGGATGACTGTCCTTCCTTGTGGCTTATGGGGGGCTGCCAGCACCCACTACTGGCTTGCCAGGGCTGGTGGGGAGGGATGCTCTGGTCCCCACCTCCTCATGCAGCCGCACCAGGCACTGGGCACCGGCGGGGAGGGAAGGGGGGGCAGGGATGTTCGGCCCCCCCGTGGTGCGATGGCAGGTTCTGCTCCTGCCCAGGTGGGGTTTCGGAAGGGGCCGGGGACGCTACTGAGCCGCCTGGCCTCGCGCAGCCAGCTGGAGCTGGTGCTCTGCGCCATCGCCGTCTCCCTGGCCCTGCTGCTCAGCGTTGCCGTCATCACTCTGGCCATTCAGTACCGCAGAGGTAGGGAGACTTGGCAGTGGAGTCCCCACACCCGGGAGGACACAGGAGGATGAGGAGTGATGGGTCAGCCCAGGGTGCCTGCTCCAGGTGCTCTGCCCATCCTGGGGGACAGGCAGGGCTTGGCCCCGCTCTGTGCCTCAGTTTCCCCCAGTACACCCGCCCAGCCCCAGGCATGCCTTCCCTGCCAGATCCCTCTCACAGCACGTGCCTGACGGATGCCTGTGTCCGGGTGGCCAGCAAGATCCTGGAGGCCCTGGATACAGAGATGGACCCATGCCAGGACTTCTACCAGTACTCGTGTGGGGGCTGGATTAAGAGGAACCCGCTGCCCAACGGGCGCTCCAAGTGGAGTACCTTCAACAGCATCTGGGACCAGAACCAGGCCATCATGAAGCATCTCCTAGGTGGGCACCAAGGGGTCACAGACACTGAGGGGGTGACCCCTGTGTCACTGGGGCTGACCCACAGCCTCCCGCAGAAAATGCCACCTTCAACTCCAGCAGCGAGGCAGAGCGGAAGACACAGCGATACTACCTGTCCTGCCTCAAGGAGCAGAGGATCGAGGAGCTGGGCTCCCAGCCCCTTATGGAGCTCATCGACAAGGTGGGCAGACACCCACATGTGAGTCAGGGCTCGGCCCAGCACACCTACTTAGCTCTTCACATAACCGGGGGAGAGTAGACCCTGGGCATGCATCCCATCCCTCCTTGAGGTACCGGGCCTCTCTGCTGGCAGATTGGGGGATGGAACATCACTGGCTCCTGGAACCAAACCAGCTTCATGGAGGTACTCAAGAGCGTGTCAGGCACATACCGGGCAACCCCCTTCTTCACGGTGTATGTGGGTGCAGACTCCAAGAGCTCCAACAGCAACATCATCCAGGTTGGCACCTTGGCCCCCAGGGGTGGCACACACCAGGGGACACCAGACTGTCTATGCTGCCCCTCTCTCCCCACAGGTGGACCAGTCAGGGCTTTTCCTCCCATCCCGGGATTACTATGTGAACAAGACTGCCAACGAGAGGGTGAGGCTGGGTGCTGGGCATGCTGCCAACAGCAATCAGGGAAAACCCATGGCAATGGGGTGCGAGCAGCACTGAGACACACCTGGCATCTCCATCCTGCCTGTTGGGTGCTCACCCCAGGGAGGTGGGACGAGCTGTGGTTGGCACTGAGGCAGGGCTTGGGACTCCACAGGTTCTGGCAGCGTATCTGGACTACATGGTGGAGCTGGGCACACTGCTGGGGGGCACCCCAGAGCCCACCCGCCTCCAGATGCAGCAGGTGCTGGACTTTGAAACCCAGCTGGCCAACATCACCGTGCCCCAGGCTGAGCGGCGGGATGACGAGAAGATCTATCACAAGATGAGCATCGCTGAGCTGCAGGTGGGCACGGCCCAGAGCAGCCTGGGGAGACCCTTCTGGGACATACGAGGAGCTGTCCAGAGGGCACCGAGGGGTCTGTGCCTGTTGCTGTCCTCACTCTGGGACACCCTGGGCAGCCCCATCTGCTGTGGGACATGCACTGGGTGTTGAAGAGTAGTGCCCATCCCCCCATTTGTTACCAACTGGGGGAAGCTGCCACCTCATATTGTGGGGTCCAGGGGTCCTCTTCTTGTCCTGCCGCATTAAGAGCACCAGGAGGGGTGCAGGGAAGGATCTGGAGTGGTGAGGGACTTTGGGTCCTTCTCAGAAAACACAGTTCCTGACCCAGGAGATCCCCTCCACGCTGAGCAGGATGCAGCAGAGCCATGCCAAGCCCCTGGTGCCACATTCCTGTGTCCCCTCCAGCTGCTGGCCCCTGCCATTGACTGGCTGGATTACCTGTCCTACGCCCTGGCCCCACTGGAGCTGACAGACACGGAGCCTGTGGTGGTGTATGGGGACACCTACCTCCAGCAGGTCTCTGACCTCATCAATGACACTGACAGGAGGTGGGGCTCCTTCATATCCCTGGCTGCGGCCCCCATGGCAGGGGCACATTTTGGGCTCATCAGTGTCTTGAAGTCATAGACCGTGGTGAGCTGCAGCATCTCTCTGCCCCCGCAGCATCCTGAACAACTACCTGATCTGGAACCTGGTGCAGAAGACGGCCTCAAGTCTGGACCAGCGCTTTGAGACAGCACAGGAGAGGCTGTTGGAGACACTCTATGGCACCAGGAAGGTAACGGAGGGCCCTGGGATCAGACCCCTCTGCCCTCAGCCTGGAAGCAGCCAGGACCTCCATTGCCCTTCAGATGCCCTTGGGATGCTAAGACCTGGATGCTTCAGTGGGAACCCAGGGATTACCTTTTGGGATGGGGCATTTGCTGCTGCATGTCTTCCCTCTGATGAGGAGGCAGAGCCAGGGTGGGTGAAGGCAGGGGAGCAGAGGAGTGGGCTGAGGGTCTCACGGATCTTCATCTCACTCCCATAGTCCTGCACGCCCCGCTGGCAAACCTGCATCTCCAACACGGATGACACGCTGGGCTTTGCGCTGGGCTCCCTCTTTGTCAAAGCCACCTTTGACCGGGACAGCAAGGCCATTGTGAGAATACTTCTGTCCCCATCCCCTCCCCATCACCATCCAGGGGAATCCCAATTCCACCCAAGCCCCAGGGCTGGAAGGCAGGGAGCTGGGAAATGCGACCTCCAGCCCCTGTCCACCCTGTCCCCACCGGGGCGGGGTTGTGGGGGCAGGGGACCTTCATTCCCTCCCCTTCCCAGGCTGAGGAGATGATCAGCGAGATCCGTGCAGCCTTTGAGGTGTCCCTGGACCAGCTGGACTGGATGGATGAGAAGACCAGGCAGGCTGCAAAGGAGAAGGTGACCCCAGGGAGGGAAGTGGATGGGAAACCTCACCCTATCCGTATAAGCCCCCTCAACTCACTGTTGTGGCCTCTCCCCATGCAGGCAGATGCCATCTATGACATGATTGGCTTCCCTGATTTCATTCTGGACAACAAGGAGCTGGACGATGTCTATGATGGGGTAGGGAGCACCCAGCTTGTGGGGAGAGGCTTGGTCATGCCAAGCTCTGGGGGGCCCCATGGTAGAGCAATGTCCGTATTTGGGATGTTATGCGAAGCCACCCCAGTACTGAGTTCATCTTGGCCAGAGTGTCAGGAACCACCCTAGTGGTCCTGTCCTCATCCATCCTCTTCGTCTCCAGTATGAGGTCACTGAGGACTCCTTCTTCCAAAACATGCTCAACTTCTACAACTTCTCTGCCAAAGTGATGGCTGACCAGCTCCGGAAACCCCCCAACCGCGACCAGTAAGGGGTGGGCTCAGGGGGGAGAGGGGAGGATGTGATCCTGGGTACCTGGCTGGCACTGGTTCATGGGGAGGAGGTGACCCTCATGGGGTAGCACAGCACTGTGGTGGCACAGGTCACCTGTGGTAGCTGTAGCTTATTCCCAGGTAAGGTCCTTGGTAACAGGATGGGAGCAAAAGTGTCAACCTTGGGCAGAGCCCTGTGATGGGCAATGGCACAGGAGGGTGCTGGGGCTGGGGTGAGAGGGACACACCCCTGCCTGTCCCCTGTCCCACCTCCCTGCCCCAGGTGGAGTATGACCCCACAGACTGTCAATGCCTACTACCTGCCCACCAAGAATGGGATCGTCTTTCCTGCTGGGATCCTCCAGGCTCCCTTCTATGCCCGCAACCACCCCAAGTGAGTTTGGCATGGGGGGCACCTCCTGGAGGCATGGGTTGGATCAGGGCCAGCATGCCACAAAGCACCCTCACAGTGACAAATAAAAGCCCTGAAGGGCTTGAGTGTCTCTCAAAGCTTTACATCCTGCAGTCAAGACAGCTTGAGTCTCCTTAGGGCTGCCAGTGTCCCCAACAGATCACAGGAGTTATTCCCAGCTGGGTCCCAGCTGGAGTAGAGTTTCATTGAGTGCCCAGACAGAGACGGGGTGGGCTGCAACAGCATCATTAACTTATCCTGTACTTACCTGGTTCTTTCTCATGGCCCCACAGAGCCCTTAATTTTGGTGGCATTGGCGTGGTGATGGGGCACGAGCTGACCCATGCATTTGATGACCAAGGTGAGAGCCTACAGGTAGCACTGGCCCTGACCTCTGTCACCTTCCTGTCCCCCCCCAGCCCCTGCCCTTGGCATGGGGAAGAGGTGCCCTGGGTGCACAGGGGTCCTGCTTTGCCATCCATTGCATCATGTGTGCTCGTGCCCCCCTGGCCACCCCCTTCTATCGTCCTGTCTCCCCAGGTGGCACCTGCCGATACCTCCCCCCGGCTTCTCTGTGCAGCTTTCGCTCCATCCGCTTGGTGAGGACAGTGTCTGCAGCCCCAGCCCCCTTCTCATCCTCCTCCCTTCAGGGCATGGGATGGGCCCCTCTCCCATCCACTCTGCTTTGCACCTTCTCCACAGCCCCGGTGCTGACATGGGGTCATTGAGAGAATTTGAGGTCACAGACCTGGGCTGGGATAGCGAGAATGCACTGGGGGATGCCTGGGGGGACCCAAGTGCATGACTGAGCCCCAGGCAGAGCCTGCCCACAGCTGGGGCTGGGGGACACCTTCCCCCTGGGCGTGAACCCAAGGTACCAGGGCCCCCTGGCATCCCTCAGTGCCCATTCCCACCCCACACCCCATTCTGCCTTGGGAACCCCTGCAGCAGAGGGCCTGCAGGGGGACGGCTTCCCCTGGTCCCACCCCAACCCATGGCCCGGTCCTGCAGGACGGGAGTACGACAAAGAGGGAAACCTGCGGCCATGGTGGCAGAACTCCTCCCTGGAGGCCTTCAAGAACCGGACGGCGTGCATGACGGAGCAGTACGGCCGCTACACCGTCCACAGTGAGAAGGTCAACGGGCGGCAGACGCTGGGCGAGAACATCGCTGACAACGGCGGGCTCAAGGCAGCCTACAACGTGAGTGCTGCCATCCAGAGGGGACACAGACTCCCGTGCCTGCCTGTCCCTTCCCGGAGCTTCAGGCCAGCTCTCCCGCAGGCTTACAAGTCCTGGCTGCAGAAGAACGGGGAGGAGAAGCGCCTGCCAGCCCTGGAGCTCACCAACCACCAGCTCTTCTTCGTGGGCTTTGCGCAGGTAGGGCGGAACGAGATGATGGGCTTCCCGTCCCTCCCTGGCTCCCCGGAGCCACCCTACAGCTCCCCATCCCGCACCCATCCTCATCCCTGAGGCTGCTCCCGCTCCGTCAGGTGTGGTGCTCCGTCCGGACGCCCGAGAGCTCCCACGAAGGGCTGGTGACCGACCCCCACAGCCCCGACAAGTACCGTGTCATCGGCACCCTCAGCAACTCCCGGGACTTTGTTGAACACTTCGGCTGCCCCCTGGGCTCCCCCATGAACCCCGGCAAGCACTGTGAGGTGTGGTAGGGACCGGGAGGGTGCTGGGGACAGAGGGGATGATGCTCTGCTGTGTCCCCCCTCCCCAGACCTCAGTGGCTGCCAGAGCTGGCCACGGGCAGAGAGCAGTCCCCCTCCAGTGCTCACACTGCACACCCCACGTCCGCACCCTCCCCGGCACACACGGCCCCACACCAGGCACCCACCGCAGCCCCATCCACAGCTTGGGGCTGGACACGGCCGGCAGAGAGGCTGTAACACCCCCAAAACGCAGCTCTGCCCCGCAACCCTGATGTGCTTGAGTCGGGCACAGCTCAGTGTCCCCTGCGCTGCGTCCCCCCCTCAGGCGGGCAGGTCAAAGGGGTCCCAGGGAAAGCACTAGAGCCAAGATCCCCCTGCTCCTGCGCCCCAAACCTGCCGGAGATGGAGGCTGGGGGCCACCCGGCTCCGCGTTTCCCTCCTCCCCTCTCACCCCAGCTTGGCTTCCCCATCCACCTCTGCTGGGACCAGCGGGCGGCAGCGGGGACTCTGGTGCCTTCAGCTGCGGGTGGCTGTCGCCGAGTTTATTTAACGATTAAAAGCAGTTTCCACTTACTCCAGCAGCTCCTAGTCCTTGGCGGTGTCGGGGCGGGGGAAGAGGTGGGATCTGAACCGCTGGGGGAGGGTGACTGCAAGGCTGGGGACGCGTGGGAGGTGAGACATCCCGAGGGAGCGGAGAGGGGGATGAGATGTCCGGATGGACATTCTCTGAATGAAGGAAGCAGAGGTGTGGGGAAGAACACAGCAAGGCTGGTGGGGACGAGTCAGAGCCACGGGAGTCCCCGGTAAATCCCAGCCCGGGAGTCCCGCTGCCTTCAGCGCGGGTGATCCCAGCCTCCCCCGAGCCTCCACTCCGAGGTTCCTGGGCCAACCCCGGCCGGTCCCGCCCAGCACGGCGCGGCCCCAGCCCCACCCCGGAGTCTCCTGAACTCCCCGGTACCGGGACCCCGCGGGACTCCTCGGCTGCGGACAGAGGCGCTCGCAGAGGCTGCTGGGAGTCGTGGTTCTGCCGGCGGACGACGCAGGGCATGACAGGAGCTGTAGTTCAGTGTGAGGGATGCTGGGAAGGGTAGTTCGGTCACGGCAGGCCCGCCGCCTCACCGCGAGGGCTGGACTACATTTCCCAATAGGAAGCGCGGTAGGGCCAGGGTCCGGGCCCTGGCGCCTCGGGGGTACGGGGGCATCGGGGCCAGGCGCGGCGGCGGGGCCGGGCCGGGACCGAGCTGGGGGCTGGGCCGGGACAGATCGAGGGGCTGGACCTGAGTGGGAGCCTGGGCCATGCCCCGGGGTGGGTCACGGGTGCTGGGCCTCGGCCCTATCCCGGGTGGGGGAGTGGGCCCCGCCTGGGCCCGGGATGCGGGATCGGGCCGGGTGCCGGACACCTGTGGGTCCTGGAGGTGAATTACCACCGCTGGGGCCGTAGGCAGGCTTGGCTCTGGGGCGGCAAAGCTTGGGGACAGGGGAGGAGGAGCATCCCTGCCTTGGGGTCAGGGGCAATGAGACAGCGTCGCCTTGGGGACAGCGATCCAGGGACAGCCCTGCCTTCATAACAGGGGCAGTGGGATGTCCCTGTCATGGGTGACACGGTCCCATTCCCCAGACAACATGCTCACTTTGCAGGCGTTATCGCCCAAGCCTGGCACCATGGACAAACCCATCACTCCGGGGGAGCTGCTGTGTCTGGGCTCCAGCCTCGCCTTCTCTGGCCTCTTCTACTACCTGTACAGGAGGAAAGCCAGAGTTGTGGCACGCATACAGGTAGCCCTGTCTCTCAGATGCTCTTTCCTGCCCACTCTCCCTTCTACACTACCCTCCACACTTTGATTTGAGTGCACACACTGATGCCTGCAGCCTGCTCCCTCCTCTGGTAACTCCATGACATGCAGAACTGAGGCCACATCCTGCCAGAGATCTCCATAGAGCCATTCTTGCCCACAGAGCCTGTCCCTGCCCATGCTCACACCCAGTCCATGCTCTTCCAGGAGGCCCCAAAGCTCCAGGTCGATGACAATTTGCCAGCCCTGGTGTCTGCAGCTGAGGGGAGATGCCTGCCTTATGTTGCCTTGGAAGGTAAGGACACCCTGTGGCCCTGCACAGGGGACAAGGGCCAGGATCTCTTCTTCTGGCCGTGACACATCCCTTGTCTTTAGGCATAGTGCTGCCAGCGCAGGCTGCACTGACCAGCCACTACCATGAGGGGCTGCAGGGCGTGATCCAGAAACTGCTGCTGAAGGAGCATCGGCTGATCTGGAACAGTTTGGCCCGAAGCTGGTGAGTGATGGGAAGGGACTGTAGGAGAGGGCTTGCAGCAGTGAGTCCAGACTCCCATCATCTGGGGCCACATGAGAGGCAGAAAATAACTAGGTAAAAGACTTCAGTCTCTATGCTTGGGTCAGTACTGAGAGCTCAGAGCTTCTCTGTGTTGTGGCCAGCAGGAAAAGTGCAGTGATCATCCCCTTGTACTCTGCACTGGTGAGGCCACACCTCAAGTCCTGTGTCCACTTCTGGGTCCCTCAACTCAGGAAGGCCATTGAGCTGCTGGAGCAAGTCCAGAGAAGGGCAGCAGAGCTGGTGAAGGGCTGGAGCATGTGTCTGATGAGGAGCAGCTGGAGCATGTGTCTGATGAGGAGCAGCTGAGGGAGGTGGGGATGTTTAGCCTGGAGGAGACTCTGGGGTGGCCTTATTGCTCTCTACAACCCCCTGAAAGGAGGTTGTGGCCAGCTGGGGATCATCCACTTCTCCCAGGAAACCAGTGGCAAGACAAGAGGAAATGGCCTCAAGCTGTGCCAAGGGAGGTTTGGGTTAGAGATTAGGAAGAACTTCCTCACATAGAGGATGATTAGACATTGGAAGGAGCTGTCCAGGGAGCAGAGGTTCCACCACCAGGGAGGCGGTGGAGTTGACATCCTTGGAGGTGTTTAAGGAAAGACTGGACATGGCATTTAGTGTCATGATCTAGTTGA
Organism: Cyanoderma ruficeps; assembly: GCA_008694505.1. Taxonomy (NCBI): domain Eukaryota; kingdom Metazoa; phylum Chordata; class Aves; order Passeriformes; family Timaliidae; genus Cyanoderma; species Cyanoderma ruficeps. Next base: position 3,131,879 of record VZDJ01000301.1, on the reverse strand, counting down.
CAGGCTGATATTCAGTCCTAGGTTGAACATGATCATCTCAGAAGTCAACCTAACTGATACTGTGATTCTCCCCACCCCAACCCTCTCCACTTGCAGGAGTGAGAGCGAGCGGGTGCTCTCAGAGCAGATCTACACCGTCCCCTTCCTGCTGGCCTCGCCAGCCCCTGAGGCAGTGACACAGGTGAGTGTGGACAGCCCGCTCCAAGCCGTCTGCCTGCCCCTGGAGATGGTGTATGAGCGGTTCCAGCAGCCAACCCACAGCTTCCGCGACCTGCTGGGCCAGTACCTGATCGGGGAGAAGCCCAAGGGCATCCTGGAGACGGAGGAGATGCTGCGGGTGGGGGCTGGGCTGACGGGCATCGGGGAGCTGTCCCTGCAATCCGACGGCTCCCTGCACCTCCAGCCACCGGCCCAGGGAGGCGAGTTTTTCCTGTGCCTGGGGGACTGGCAGACGGTGCTGTCGGAGCTGGAGTCGGCCAGCGGGCTCTGGAAGGGGGCAGCGTTGCTGTGTGCGGCCGCGGGGCTGGCCGTCCTCCTGCACGTCCTGTGCCGCGCCTACCGCCGCTGCCGCGCCAAGCAGCAACAGGAGGACAAGGAGCCGGATGGGGAGGAGGCCAGGGGCCGGTCGCCCGAGGAGTCCTGCGTGGTCTGCCTGTGTCGGCCCCGCGAGTGCGTCCTCCTGGGCTGCGGCCACATCTGCTGCTGCTTCCACTGCTTCCAAGCCTTGCCCACCCGTCTCTGCCCCATCTGCCGAGGTCCCATTGACCGCGTGGTGCCCCTCTACCAGGCCTGAGAGCACCTAGGGGTGCCCAGGGAGGGGCAGTGTGAACTGGGCCAAGCCTGGAGCCTGCAGAAATCTCAGCTGTCTCCTCATGTGCAGCTGTGCAATTCCTTTTGGGAGGGAGGGGTCTTGGTGTGCCGTTCATTCTGTTTTGGGGAGGGGAGCAGTTACACCCTCCTCATTCTCCCTTTGTCTGCCAGAAAGACCCCTCTAAACATGAAGGCTTGAGGAAAATCTACACAATGCCTGAGCTGAGGAGCTGAGACCCCAACCCCACACTGGGTCACTACTGTGGTTGCCAGCTATTGGACAGGTGTCTATTTCTGAGCCATGACCCCCCAAAAGCCATGCAGCATTTCTCCCTTGTGGTTTTTTTTCAGTGTGGATTTAGGGGGAGGATCATGAGGGCAAGACCAGGGCTGGTGGGACACAGCAGGCACAGTGGGGCGGCAGAGATCCAAACCCCCCTGACTCACTGCAGTGATATACCTTGGTGCCACCTTTGTCCTGCCCCCCCAATCCATGTGCCTACAGCCACTGCCCAGACCACACTGGGGACACCCTGGGACTAGCAGTGATGAGTCCCTTTGCCAGCTGCTCTATCACCAAGATGGGGGCTATGTCTATCTGTCACTCTCCACAGGGAGAACAGCTTTAGGGTGCCACAGAGCCTGCCCTTGTGTCCAGCCCCACTACACCCGGTTTTCCTGCTCACCTCCTGGACAGGATCGGGTGTGGGAATGACTTGCAGTGGTGTGTGGAGTGATAAAGCCAAGGAGCCGAGCTTGGCCTCACCTCTTCCTTCGCGCCGTGAAGCTGGGGGCGGGGTGGGTGCTGGGAGCCAAGGCTCTCCCCTTGGAGGGGTGGGCACCACTGCCTCCCCTCCTTCCTCATCCAAGGAGCTGGCCCAGGTTCACAATGGATCCCAGGTGCATCTTCTCCAGATGCAGCCCTGGATGGGGGTGGCAGGACACACAGGACCGTTGCCAAGGTGATTGTGCTCCTTGGGTCTCCATGGCAACTGCTCCCCTGGACTGCTCCCCATCACTGCCTGGCTGCAGTTGCCCAGGCAACCCACGGGCTCTCCTGGCTCCTGCAGCTTTGGGGCACCCAGGGTTTGGGGGTGGGGGGCAGTGCTGGCAGGCTACTGTCAGCCAGGTAGCAGTGTTGGGATTGGAGGGGGATGATGTGCCCCCTCCCCAGGGCAGTGGCCAGAATTTGCAGCCAGGCTTGGAGCTTGCTTGGGGCAAAGGTACCTTGGCAGGGTTGCCCCCAGGACCCAAAGCCAGACAGGAGGCCCCCGAAGACCCAGTAAGGTCTCCTGAGACCCACACGCATTTTTGGGGTGGGGATGTATGGGGAAGTTCTCTTCCTCCACCTCCCTCCCAGCCTCTTCCCTGGGCTGCAGAGTGAGCAGTGGGGCCCAGATTCCCTCCTCACCCCTCCACCCCCCCCAGCATCGGGCATCCCCCCCGCAGCAGGAGGGATTTCGGGAAGGAGATAAATACCAGATGGGAGAGGGCCGGGCTGCCAGGAACACACTCCCTGCATGCCAAGAGCTGCTGGCGCGAGTGGGCGCGTGGGCTGGGGAGGGTGGGGGGTGCCCCTGCTCCTGGAGACTGCTCACCTCGTTCCCCAGGGCTCAGCAGCTGGCCAAGGATGGGACAATTAGAGAGGGGTCTGCACCCCCCCACTCCCCTTTGCCCCCAAAGGTGCCCAGGGCAGGGAACACATCCCTTGTGCTGACTGCAGGGAGGGAGGCTACCAGCCCCCCGTGCTGGGGCACAGCCTTACTCTAGCCCCACCCGGGTCTCTGCCACTCCCAGGAGGCCACCAGCCCAGCAGTGGCCTGGCTGCAGAGCCAGCTGCCAGTGCTGCCTGGCATGGCTCCGGGCAGCAGCATGACTCACCCGTTCAGCTCACCACCAGCCAGAGCTTGCCGTGCCAAACCCGCGGCATGGGCTGGCACAGGGGCTGGCACAGGGGCTGCCCGGACACGCTGCAGTGCCCGCATCCCCAGACAAACCTGCTGTGTGCCTCCCATGGCTGTTTGGTCGGGAGCAGGACCGTGGGGAGCTCACAGTGCCTTGGCTGAGCACGGCCCAGCCTCCCTCCGTATCACACAGGCCACACATCCTGACATCAGCCTTCTCTCACCCACAGGGTGCCCCTGTGTGCCAGCCCATGCCCATGGCCTCCGCCTGCTCCCCCAGGGGCTGCCAGCCCGCTCCGCCTGCCTCCCTGTCTGTTGTCATGGTGACCAGATATGTGGTGACAGGCGAGGATGGAGCCTCACACCCCAGCAGGGCTGTTTGCCCAGCAAGGTTGGCTTCCCTCCTTTCCTGCTCTTCCCCTGTCACCCCCCGGGTCTCGGCAGGGGACCCTCCGTGGAGTCCCTGCCCCAGGCAGTGTGCTCCATCCCAGGGCTGCTCCATCTGCTCAGATGCCAGGATTGCAGCTGTGTCCCAGGCAGCTCATGTGAGGAATGGGGACAGCACCATCCTCCTTCCACCTGCCCTGACAGGGCACTGCTTTCTCAAAGCCAGGCTGTGCACAGAGACAGGCAAACTCATCTGAGTAATGACAACCTGTCTTTCTTCCCAGGGAGAGACAGTCTCCCGCCCGGGACAGCCTCATCTTCCCACAGCAGCAGCTGCAGGAACAGCAGAAGATGAGGAGCATGCCACTCTTGCACACTTGCCTTGGGCTCACCCACAGGACAGCTGCCAAGCAGGACACCTGTCCCCCAACATCTCTGCACTATGGTGACAGTGTTCACCACAACCATCATCTCACAAGGCCATCCCCACTGAGTGTGCCCAGCCCAGTGTGTGTCCCTGCTCCCCCAAAACACCTGGACCATGGCACAGGCAGCACACAAAGCGGCATCCCCTGGGCTTTGGCTACCGAGAGCCAGCAGCAACAGCCAGGGATGGGCACATCCCCAACCTTACCAGTGACACAGTCCCTCATGCTGGGATGGGGACTCAGGGAGAGCATCAGTGCCAACAGGAGGTGCTCAGTGAGGCCCCCAGTGGCTGCCACTGCTGTGAAACAGAAGTGCCATTTCACGTTTTTTGGCAGGGCTAGAAGCAACACAGATGGAAGCACCCGCTCTGGCCTCCTGGCATGCCTTGGCAGCCGCAGCCCTGTGGCACCAGCCCCAGGTGATAGCACTGCCTCCCAGACGTGCAGCAGAGTGCCCTGGGTCCTGTGGCAGATGCCTCCTGCCTCCTTTCAGCTCCTTGACATCCAGTCACTGTCTGCCAGACTACTGACCCCATTCCTGCCAGGCATTGGACTGGATGGGAGTGCCTGGTGGTTCCCAGCTCCAGCTCCCTGCAGACCATGGGAAGGACATGCTCTACCACAAGCCACTTGCACATACACAGGGTGATTTTCCACCATAAAACCACTTGAACCACCAGTGACTGCAGAAAAAGCCCTCACCTCCATCACAGCACCTGGACTAGGCACCCGAATTCCCACCAAGGGTACAGAGCTCAGGGGCAGTATCCAGGTGTGGAGCTAGGGCATGGCAGGGACTGGTGAGCTCCCAGAGCATCGCCCAGGAGTGGGCAATGCAGCACAACCTCTACTACCAGCCCCACAGCAGCTGGGAGTCTGATGCTGTGCCTCCTACCCAGCTCCATATCCACTGGGGGAGCACGGCTGGCTTCCAGCCCTTGCATCATCCCCAAGGTGACCCAGCTCAGGGGATGCTGTCCAGGTTTAAGGAGCCAGGGCAGGAAGAACCACCTGCTTCCCACTCCCACAGCTCCTTCTTTCCGGTGGAGTTGGCTTTGTGTTGGACAAAAGGCTGCAAAGGAAGCAAGAAAGGAGATTACGTGGCTGCTAAAAGACGAATAAGGAAGGTGGGATAAGAGCCAGGGGAAGGAGGGTGCTCATCTGGCTTACCAGAGGGGATGCTACAAGCAATGGCAGGGAATGAGGTGGGTCTCTTATGCACCCCACTGCCACCCCACTCACATTCAGGTCCTTGATACCTTCCTCTGCTACTAAGGGATGCGTGACAAGCAGCACCCTTGGGGAACCTGAGACTAGAGCTGTTCCAAGGAGATGCAGAGCCCAGAGCCACATTGTTGCCCTGTTCCACCCACAGCCCAGCTGTGCTGGCACAAAACCAGCCCTCCTCCTACCTGGGATGGGCAGACGGTCCTTCCCACACCCAAATCCCATGCAGCTCCACAGAGCTCCCTCCACCCCACAGCCAAGTCAAGTAACCCCCCTGGGTGTGAGGCACTGTACAGATACAGGTGTGGGATATGCGAGGCCATTCCCAGGGTGACCCCTTTCCAGCCTCTCCTCAGCAGCCTGCCAGGCTGGAAACCCTCCTGGAGTGCTGCACTGGTGCCACTCACATCCCACACAGCCCATCTGCTTCTCTTCTCGCTCACCCCCGGCCCCGCGCGTGCCACGGTCTGCCTGTCCCTGCCCACGGGCAGTGGCACATGGGCTCAGCAACGGGAAAAGCAGGCCACATCTCAGCGTGGGCCTCTTGCCTATTTTCTCAGGCATTTTTCACAGGAGCAGAAGCTTTCACATGAAAAAGTTCAAGCTGGTTCCCCAGCAAAGGCATGAATTAAAGCATTGCCTTGCCAGGAGAAGAGGTACCACTGTGCCGACCTGGTTCTGGTAGGGGACAGCAGGGACCAATATTCTGCAGATCCAGACACAAAGGCAAAAGCATGGCTGAGCCTTCCCAAAATAGAAGAATCTATCTGCCCTCATGGACCAGCCCAACTGATGCTCTTCTGCAGCACCTTTCAACAGGATCTCAGACTATGGAGATGCTGGAATAGCAAGATGGACCACAGAGCTATCTGGAAAACCCCACTCTCACCCCCTCAAGATATTTTCATCAGGCTGTAGGCTGGCATGAATGAAGTGCCATTTCCATTCAGGGATCTGGCTTAGCTGCAGCTCAGGATCCCCACATGAGCAGCAGGACTTGGATGTAAGGGAACAGCAGGAATGGGACTGCTCCAAGACAGAATGGTCCTCTCCAACCAGCCAGAGCCACTGCTGCTGTCACCATCATTCCAAGATCAAGGGGTGATGGCTGTACTCACACTTCGCTCAAGAAGCACGAACTTTATCCTGAGCTTAAATAGCCCCCCAGCCATCCCAGGTGACCTGAATGGGGGAGGTCCTGGGTGGGGCTGCTCAGAACCACCAATGCCAATTTATGCAATTACTGCCCGGGCAGTGAACAATGTAGGAGGAAAGATCCAGGGTGGGTCTGAGGTAGAGGTGTGTAAATATCAGTGGAACTCTGCAGGGACACTGGGATCATCCCTTGCTGCCCCATCACAGGTCCCCACAGAGGATGGCCCTTTCCCTTTTCCACAGAAAGCTCAGGGTCAGTGGGACAAGGGGTGTCCCAGGGCACAGTCCCCACATGGCCACACTTTACAGACACCTGCAGAAGTACACCCGTGCACCTCTGCATTCCTGCAAATATATGGAATGGGAGGATGTGTATAAACACATACACACGTGGGGGCCAAGAGGACTGGCAGGGGTTGAGGCAGGACTGGTGTGGCTCCAATGGGGAATCCCAGCACTGAGGCTACAAGAATCAGTGCCTGGATGGGTGTTGGCCAACAGACACAAGTGTGGGGCTGAGGAAGACCCCGGGTGGGAGCTGGCCTGGCATTCTGAGGGTTGAGCTTTCTGGCCGGTGGGGTGCTGGGGGACTGGAGCATGGTGTTGGGCATCCGTTTGGCATCACCTCTGCATGCCGGGGGAGGGCCCAGCTGTGTCTGGTGGTCCTCAGCTGTCTGACCCGGTGGGACGCGGCTGTGACAAGGGTTCCCCTCTCCATAGGGGCATCCCGTGGTTGGGGGCACCCCCGAGTCGAGGCGACCGCCTGGGGAAGGTTGTGCCGGGGGGACCACCGTGCTCTGGGGCCGGGGCAGGGGCTGGGGCGGCAGCGTGGCAGGGTCCCCATCCCAAGCGGGCGGTCACCGGGCACCGGCCGTGGGGGTCCCCCGCCTCTGTCCTGTCCGGGCCGGGCCGGGCCGCGGCGCTCCGGAGCCGCCCCCCGCCGGGGGGGTCCCCGCTCCCCCCGGATGCATGACTTCATCCTTCCGCCCGGGTTTCCTCCCCGCCGCCGCCGCCGCCGCCGCAGACCGGCTCCCGGCTCGGCGCGGCGCGGCTCGGCCCGCTCGGCCCCGCCATGTCGCAGGTGCTGCCCTACGGCGAGGACAAGGTGGGCCGCTACGGCGCCGAGCCCGAGGCGGGGGAGCTGCCCTTCAGCTGCCGCCTGCAGGACACCAACGCCTTCTTCGGGGGCAACCAGGGCAAGCGGCCCCCCAAGCTGGGACAGATCGGCCGCGCCAAGAGAGGTACCGCCGACCCCCGCCTCTGCTCCCCCAACCCCGCCTCAGCCCCGCGGCATTCCCGGGACCCCCGCATCTGCCCTTCAGCATCCCCGAGTTTGTCCCGGGACCCTCGGATTTGCCCTGCAGCATCCCCGGCATCCCTGACCCTGGCTCCTGCATCCCCGGCGCTGCCCCACGGCATCCCCGAGACCCCCGGATCTGTCCTTTTATCCCTGGTGCTGACTCCTGCATCCCCGGCACTGCCCCATGGCATCCTCGGAACCCCCACATCTGTCCTGCAACGTCCCCAGCACTGTCTCCTGCATCCCTGACGTTGCCCCACGGCATCCCCGGGACCCTCGCATCTGTCCTTGCATTCCCGACTCTGCCCTGGAATCCCCGGCTCTGCCCTGGAATCCCCGGCTCTGCCCTGCAGTATACCTGGCTCTGCCCTGCAGCGTCCACGAATCTGCCCTGCAGCGTCCCCGGATCTGCCCTGCAGCATCCCTGGCACTGCCCCCCCGGCATCCCCGGCACCTTCCCATAGCAACCCCAGGATTCACGATTTTGCCCTTGCTTCCCTGGCATTCCCAGCACTGGGCAGTGCATCCCTGGCACCCCCAACATCTCCTCACGAGATCCCCAGACTCCCGATTCTGCCTTTATATTCCCAGTTCTGCCCCATGGCAACCCCTGTCTCTGCCCTGCAACATCCCCAGCGCTGCCCCACAGCATTCCTGCGACTCCCGGCTCTGCCTTGGATGCCCAGAACAGTACCTGCCACTCCTGGCACTGCCCCCAGCATCCCCAGAATCTCCATCGCTGCCCTACATCAGCTCCGGCTCTGTCCCCCGGCAACCCTGAGACTCCCCAGCTCCGTGACTGACACCCGCCCCCAAAACGACAGGCGCCCCCATCCCCTGCTCCAGACACCACACTGTTCCTCCAGTGCTGCCCTGCAACAGCCCCCGCCTCATCGCGGGACTACCCCTGGGATTACCCTGCAGCATCCCTGGGGCTGCCCCTGGGACTATCCCCCAGCACCTCCATGAGTGCCCCTGGGACCCCTCGGAGCTGCTCCTCAGCCCCCCTGGGACTGCCCCCCTCTCATTCTGTATGAACAAGCCTTGATCCGAGGATCACCAGGAGCAGCCCCCTGGCCCCCTAAACCTCTCTCCTTTCACATTTCTGCCTGCCGCAGAGACCACCAGCAGCCTCTGGCCACGCTGATCAGCAAATCCCCCCACCACTGTACTGTCCCCCCAGGACTCCCGGAGCCTGTGTCCTGGCCCCCCCCGCCCCACTGCCGCTTGCCGCAGAGACCCCAGCAGCATCTCCCCTGCTTCCATCAGGACCCAAATAACTGCCCCCCTCTCCTGTCTGCACCCTGATCTGTCACCATTGATCTTCCCCAATGCCTCGGGGACCCTTGAAAATGGTCCCTGCTTTTCCTGCAGCCCCCATCCCACCCGCTTGGGGGTCCTCCATAGGCAAACACCCCTCCTTAAACTGCAGGGACAAGGAGAGGGAGGGAGAGTTCCCCCCTAGCTCAAATACACCCCAGCCCCACAGGGGGTGAGCGCTGCCTGCTCCACTGCCCCCTTTTGCGGTGGTGGAGGCTGGGTCTGGCAGCCCTCCTTGGGCTGATGGGGGGATGGTTCTCCCTCAGTAGTGTCGGGGGTCCATCTGCTCTCAGTGAGTCTGGTGATAGGTGGGGGGGTCTGCTTAATCCACCCCCAGGAGGGTGATTGGGGGGGGCGATTACTTACCAGCCCAGTAGTGATATTGGGGTGGGGGTCTGCTCTCCACCCCCAGAGTGCTGTTGATGGGGGGTACCTGCCCAGCCAGTGATGGTGTGGGGTAGGGGGGAAGGGGTGTGTGTGTAGCTCCCTGGTGATGCTGATGGGGGTCTGTCCAGTCTCCCACCGCTGCTACTGCTGCTGGGGAGGGGGCTGCCCAGTGGGTGGTGCTGAGGGGGGTCTCTCTTGAAGGTGACATGATGGGGGGCTCTCCAGCCCCCCATGGCGATGCTGATGGGGGTTTGTGCAGCCCACCATGCTGGTGGGGGGCTGTCCGGCTCCCCCACCAGTGATGCCGATGGTGAGGGTGGGTGTCCTGCGCAGCGGGTGATGCTGATGGGGGTCTGGCTGCCACCCCCGCCGAGCAGGCAGTGCCCCCCCCGCTGGGTCATTACCCATTCCAGTCCTGTTGCTCTCATCAGCGCCTGCCGCAGAGAGGAGGGGGGGTCCTTCCTGGTCTATTCCTGCCCCCCCCATTCCTAATCACCCATCCAGAGGCAGCCGGCTGGCTGCAGGGGGCATGCTGCCCCTACCCAAGCCGGGCAGGGGGGTGATCCCCCACTCCTCATCCCGACTGTACCCACCTGAACCCCCTTTTGCCCCGCTGCCCGGCACCTAGGGGCACACCTGGAGCCTGAACGGGGTGAGGGCCGGGGTAGAGGAGCAAAAGCTGCCGCGTCCCCTCGCCCACGCGCCCCCCGCCTGTCCCCGCAGTGGTGATCGAGGATGACCGGATAGACGAGGTGCTCAAGGGCATGACGGAGAAGTCGCCGCCGGGGGTGTAAGCCGGGACCCGCCGCCAGGACCCGCGGGCCGAGCCCCGCTCCAGCCCGCCGCCCCGCATGCTGGCTGGACCGCCGACCAGGAGGGGGAGGCCATGCCCGCTGCCCCCCCCCCCGGCCCGGGGGGGGGCCCTGCAGCCACCACCACCCCCCCCCGAGCCATGCACTTTACCCCTCCGCCTCCCCCGGGGCCGGGACAAACCGCCGAGCCCCCCACCCGGGGCGAAGACCCCCCTCCCCGGGGAAGGGGTCCAGCCCCCTGCTCCGCGGCGCGTCCCCCCCATCCTCCTTGGCGGAGGGTCCCCGAATTCCGGGGTGACCCGGCCCCATGAGCAGGGGGGGAGCGCTGCTGTCCAGAGACATTTTTTGCTCCATCGTTTTTTGCATGAGCTTGGTGGCCCGGGCGGCCGGCCCGGGGGCCGAGGGTCAGCCCCACCACTCCGGCACGCTTCTTTTTAAACAGAAACTCCTCATATTTGTATTTTTATATCCGAATCTTTGTTAAAAACGATCTGCTGACGTTGAGATGTCGAAGTAACTGCATCGAGAAAACAAACGAAACCAACCAACCAACCAACCAACAAAAAAAGGTTCATATTTTTTTCCATAAGAAAAAAAAAGACAAAAAAAGAAGAAAAAAACGAGGGCAAAAATGAAAGGGGGGCGAGAGTGATGGAGGGAGCATGAGGAAAGCCACAGGAGGAGGGAGGGGAGCAGAGACCCTTGGCCCGACCCCCCACTGGCAGGCAGCAGGAGCACCGGAGGGTTTGGCGGCATCACCGGCCGCTGCAGTTCCCTACCGGCAGCACCGGGGCAGAGCCCACCGGGGCCAGCTGCAGGTGCCAGGGGGGTCCCGGCACTGCCCCTCATTTGAGGGTGGTGGGGTTGGGGGAGAGTGGGGAGGGCAGGGACCGGCCTGAGTCGTTGTTTTTAATTTTGTACTTTAATTTAATTTTATTTTTTAAGAAGCTTCTCGGGGGGTTCTGATGTGCATGAGAAACTTGTCATCTTTTTCAATAACCTACGAGTGGCATTTATGGAGACAACGACGCAAAAAAAAACAAAAAACAAAACACAACAAAAAAAACCAAACAAAAAACTGAGAAAAAAAAGGAAAAAAAAAGAAAAAAAAGATACTTGTGTCATGATGTTCTATGAATGATCCATTGTAAATTTAAATGCCATTTTTCACTGTACTGGTGAACAAAATGCAATGAATAAAATACATTCATGTACCCAGGTGAAGCTGGCAGTCTCCTGCTCCTTTCTGTCCCTTCCTCATGCCAGCTGGTTTTTGGGGTGGCTGCGGGATGGGGTGGCATGGCCAGGGCGGGGGCTGACCCCAGAGCCCTTCGCTGGCTTCTGGTGCAGGGGGAGCCGCTGTCTGACCCACTTACACCTTCTGCCTGAAATAGCAGCCCAGCAGCTTGCACCTCTGTGGTGTCACCACTGTCCCGCCCAGGGGGGGTCCCCTTTGCCCACCCCAGGGGGAGCTGGTGCCCAAAGAGCCTCTGGGGACACTGCCAGTGGCACCCATGCCCCTGCCACACCAGCACACACGTGCAGCCAGTCCCACCAGACACGGTGGCCCACCCGTCACCCACCCTGGCACACGCGTGTCACCATGCTGCTGGCCCCAGGCACGGGGACATGGGCCAGGCGTGTGCGGCACATCGGGATTGTCACCACAGGCAGGAGTGGGGATGGATGGGGACAGAGGCAGATGTGCTGCCCCTTCCTGCCCTGTGGCACCCCCTGCCCCATGCTGGCACATTCCAGCCAGGACCCCCCTGCTACTTGGGTGGGGGTGACAAGGACACGGTGCCCTTGCACACCCCCACAGCCAGGGAGGCTGGGGCAGGGGTCCTGCTGCAGGATGGGGTGGGGGGGTGGGGCAGTGGGCACTCCCAATCCTGCCCCCCATACCCAGTGCCAGCACCCCCATTCTGCCCTCGGCCTGGCTGCCCATGCCAAGGGGAGGGGATGGGGGCCAGGGAGCCACTCCCCGCAAGATGGATGGGTGAAATTAAACCCGATTTGGTTTCATTACTGGCTGCAAAGCCTGGAGTCCTGGCTGCTCTCCAGCTCAGCAAGGAAAGGCCAGGGAGGGGGTACAGAATCACCGGAGCATCCCTGTGCCCCCTGAAGGAGGTGAAGTATCCCCCTCTTTCCTCCCATTACCCATATCACTGGGCAGCTTCGCAGGGGGATGCACTGGTTCCCTGTCTCCCACCCGTGAGGATGGAACATCTTAAGGCTTTATTAGGTGGGGGGAGGTTGGGAAAGCCCCCTGGGTCACAGCTGGATGGCAAGGAGATAGTCCTCGTCGTCCTCCAGGGGGGCGGGAGGCGGTGGCGGGGCGGGGGGCGGGGGGGGCTGGTGCAGCCGGCGCCCCAGGGCCACGTCACGGGGGTCCAGGGGTTGCCCCTTGCGCATGATGTAGAGGAAGTAGTGGAAGGCACCAGCGTCCCCGTCCCCACAGGCAGCGTGGCGCAGGGACCAGCCAAAGGCCTCCTGGGCATAGTGGGGCTTGCGGAAGTGGGGCTGGGCGAAGGTGATGGAGATAAAGCAGCCCCCTGGGCGCAGCACCCGGCTCACCTGCGTCAGAAAAACCCCCAGGACGGGGTGGGGGAACACAGTGAGGTTCACTACTTTGGCTCCATTCCCAGAGACCCCATCACTATCTGTCAAAGACCCCTCCCAGCCTTTCCCATCACACCCCCAAATCTCTTGTCCTAACCTTGACCCCCCAAGAGACACCCCAGTTCTGGCCTGTTCCCCAGACCACCCACAGGGTGAGCCAATCAGGAACAGGGGTCCCCATGCCCCACCTCTCCCTGCACCCCAAAACTCTTCATTCCCAGCCACAGCAGACAGCATGGAAACCCAATCCTGGCACACAGAAAAGCTTTATCCTTCCGAGCACAGGGCCCCCCAAGCACAGCATGGGGCACCCATCTCACCCACCCCTCCCCAGACCACCCAGTACTACCCCACCACCAACACCCAGAATCAGAGGGGGATGCAAGGGGTGTTTGATAGGAAAGGACTCAACGCTTTTAATCACCATTTTCTCCCTGCTGGAATTAAGCCCCGCTAACAGGATGGAAAAGAACATCAATTTTCTTGCTTGGCTTTATCCAATGTCAAAAGGCTTTTATGGCCAGCACCCGCGTGCTCAGCATGCAAAGGCAGTGCCCGGGGCGGGCGGGCGTCCAGCCCCCTCCCCAGCACCCTGCCCCAGGCAGGGACACCCCCAGACCCCCCCGGCAAGGGCACAGTTACCACTGCAGGGGACAGGGCTGGGGGCCAAGTGAGGGGTTTCCCGAGCTCCGGTTTAATCCCGCTGGGAAGCTCCAGCTGGGGAGCTCTGGCTGGGGCCAGCAGAGGGGCAGGCAGCCTGTGTGTCCTCCCCTGCTGCGGTGGTGGCTTTTGAACCAAACCTTACTGGTTTTGGCCGGGAAAAGGGGAAGGCAGGTCCCTGCATCCCTCTCTGGGCAACCAGCTCATTATCCTTCCTGCTAAGCAAATATGCCCTGGGAAGACCCCACAGATTTCCAACCTATGGGTGAGGAGGGGGGGTCCCCGGAGGTGGGGGCAGACAGGGATCTCCGGCTGGAACTGAGCAAGGCATCCCGCATGTCCGCATCCCATCCCTCGTTAATAGAGCAATAATGGCCGTTGCTTAGAGACGAGTGCAGGAAACCTTCCCATCCGTCAGCTGGAGCAGGGGGGGCCAAGGGGGGCCGCTTCCCGCTCCAGCACCGCCACACCCGCTGTCCCCAGTTCGCTGGGACAGGGTGTCCCTGGGGTGTCCCCACAGGCTGGGTGGATTTTCAGGTCCTTATATCCCCTCAGGGAGAGGAAGAGAGAGGCTGTGAGCCCCGCAGTGAAGGGGGATGGGGGTGGGAAGGGAGGTACCGCAGATGTAGATCCCTGTGAAGGGACCCCCCAAGCAGTGAGTGAGTGGGAACACCCAGCAAATGTCCCTGGGGATGAGGACAGCAGGGACCGGCTGCGGGTGGAAGCTGGTACCCAGCAATGCTGGGGGAGGGCAGGGATTGAGCAGAGGATTAAAAAGGGAAAAAAAAAAGGGAAAATTAAATCCCTGCCGTTTGGCAAAATGACAAGGACAGGCAGCAGCGCTGGCAAGGAGGGCAGGGCATGGATGGTGAGCACAGCCCCACTGCCCTGCCGGGGGTTGCACTCCCTCACAGGCTCAGCGAGGCAAGAGAGGACTGGGAGGGCTGTCAACAGCCATGAGCACCCTTCCAGCACCCCGTGCCTGCACCCCAGGGTGCCAGGGAGGTGCAGCAATTAATTACCCTGGCAGTTATTCCCGCAGGGTGGGAGAGGCTGCCAGGATCCACACCCCCGCGCCGGGACAGGTTCAATCCGGTCCCGACGCCGCCAATTAACGGGGCCCCGAGGCATCACCCGTCCCCGTGGCAACGCCATGGCCCTGTCGATGCTGATGGGAGTTGCCATGGCAACACCAGACCAGATGATGGGGACCCCGGCTAAGGCGATCGAAGCTGGGGCGGGGGTTGCGGGGGGAGTCAGAGCTCTCACAGCCCCACGGTCATCACCTTGCCCTGGGCAGGCAGGGCCACCTCGGTGTCCCCCTAGGTCTGCTACAGCCACCAACATCCGGATGGGGCCCATTTTTCCAGCCAACTCTTTGCATTTAGCATGCAAATAAAGAGAGGGGTCATCCAGTCCCCCAGCAGGACCCAGGGACACATCCTGCTCCATCCACCTCCCTGGGGAAGAAACGATGGGGTGTAAGAGGGAGCAGTCGCCCACCCTCAGGAGGGCTGGGAGACCCCCAGGTGCCCCCCTGCAGCATAGCTAAGGGGATAGCACCGGGTGAGAGGACAGAAACACCGGCTGGGGCACCCACAGGAAAGCAAGGTGGTGAGGAGGCACTCTGCACCTTCCCCCACCCCAAATGGGGACGGGGTCCACCCTCCACACCCCTTCCCAGGTCCCCCCACCCCATACCTCTGCCAGCACCCGGCGCATCGCAGCGGCTGCCTGGGGCGAGACATGCCAGGGGTCGGTTTCCTCCACCATGAGCACATCGAGGGTGCCTTTCTCCAGCACCACGTCGAAGGAGGCGTCGGGGAAGGCGAGGGCGCGGATGTCCATGACGGCCCAGCGCAGGCCGGGGCAGCGGGCGTAGCGGGCGCGCATGGCCGCGATGCAGGCGGGGGAGAAGTCGATGCTGGTGACGTCGGTGTAGCCCAGCTCGTACAGGTCGTGGCTCAGGGCGCTGTTGCCACAGCCTGTGTGGGGCACAGCTCACACAGGGCTCGGGGTGCCTCTGGGGGTGCTGGCACCCCAACTGTGTTCCTGTGCTCCAGGGGAGGGTGTGTGTGGGCTAGGGTTGCTGGAGAGGGCAGGTCATGGCTTTGACGCCAGTTAGTGACTGTTGGGCTAGTCATTAATTACCCCTGTCCCGCGAGGTGGGTGCTTTGGGCTCCTGTCCTTGGGGCAGCCCTGCACACCTGATCCCCGCACCTTGGGGTGGGATGTGTGGGGAGGCTGCAAAGAAAGAGGCAGCGGCCATCCCCAGTTATCCCTCCCGCAGTGCTGTGGGGTAGGAGCTGGCCGTGGTCCCCAGCAGGTTCCCCTGCTGGATAACTCCAGCGGGAAATTAGGGAACTTCGGCGGGGGGTTTAACCGGGTACGATGGAGAGAGGAATGGAGGAACTGGTGTCTCAACATGGTGTCTCAACAGGACACGGGGAGAGCCCTGCTACCAAGTTCTCCCTTCGGAGCCGCTCCACCGGGGCTCTACCGCTCACCGGGGGAGGCCGAGGGGGATCCTGGAGAGAGGAGCGGATTGGGGGGCTATTAAGCGCAGCTGGCAGCGGCTGATCCGCTAACAGGATCGGTGATTACACCCGCTTAATCCCGCTAGCCCGGCGGCGGATCAGACCGCAGGTGGGATTACGGGGCGGTTATACCCACCCCGCCGCCCGTCAGCACCCCCGGCACTGCGGCCACCCCGCCGGGCCGGGCTGGGCACAGCTCCCGGTACCGGCCCGGTGCCACACCGCCCCCTGGCGGCTACCGCCAGTGCATCCACCGGCGGGACCCCGAGCCCCGCCCGCCCGCCCTCCACCGGGCACGCCGGGCATGGGGCACGTACCGAGGACGAGGATGCGGTCACCGGGGCGCAGCTCGGGCTCCAGCTGCGGGAGAAACCGGGAGAGCCCCCCCAGCCACTCGCGGGTCTCGGCGCCCTCCCGCTGGTACAGAGCGTCCCAGAACCGGCGCCGCCCGTACCGGGGAGGGGCGGCGGGCGCGCGCCGCTGCTCCATGCCCGGGAGCGGGGCGGGAACACCGGGCGCCACGTGCGCCCGCGCCCCCACGTGCGGCTTCCGGTCCCGGCGGGTGCACTTCGCTAAGGGCTCCGGGCGGAAACACGGAGCGGAATGGCGGCGGGGCGGGGGGCGGCAGCGCTGCGGCGGGCATGGCGAGAGCGGCGGGCGGCGCTGCTGGAGCCCCGCTACACCCCGCTGGTGGCCGCCTGCCTCTGCCTGGCCGAGGGCGGCGTCAACCTCTGGGTCATCCGTAGGGTCCCCTGTGAGTGCCGGGGCCCGGCCCGGCCCGGCGCTGCCTGGGGCTGACCCCGGGGATGGCGGGGCCGGTCCAGGACGGCGCGGGGCGGTCCGGGGGCAGGGACAGCTCGGCCCCGGGGTGGGAGGTGGTGGCGGGGCTCGTCCTGGGATAGCGCGGGGGGCGGGGATGCCGCGGGCAGGCGGACGGACCTGTCCCGGGCCCTCGAGTGACAGCATCCCCCGGGCAGGGGGATAGGGGCGGGCGGGGGCGCCTGGATGGGGCCAGGGAGGAACACAGGGCTGGGCTTGGGGTCCTGGATGCGGACGGCAGGGGAAGAGCCTGTGCCGACAGCATGGCAGGGAGGCACAGGGTCAGGCTGGCGGGTTTGGAGGTGGGTCAGCCCCCGAGCCCCCTGCAGTGCCCCCCGAGCCGCACCTGACCCCGCCGTCCCGCAGACACCGAGATCGACTGGAAGGCCTACATGCAGGAGGTGGAGGGTTTCGCCAACGGCACCCTCGACTACACCCAGCTGAAGGGTGACACTGGGCCACTGGTGTGAGTGACAGGGACACCCAGCTCTAAGTGACCAGCGGCTCCCGGAGGGGCCGCGGGGCCCGGCCCCTCACTCCCGTCTCCCCACAGCTACCCCGCCGGCTTCGTTTACATCTTCCTGGGGCTGTACCATGTCACCGGCCGCGGCGCCGACATCCGCCTGGCACAGTACCTCTTCGCCGGCCTCTACCTCCTCAACCTGCTCCTCGTCTTCCGCATCTACTGCCGGACCAACAAGGTACCCTGAGGCCGGGGCTCCTGCTCCTCGGGACATCCCCTGGGGAGGCCAATGCTGAGCCTCACCCCGGCGAAACGGACACGGGGCCAGGGCTAAGGTTTGGAGGAGCTCAGTAGCAGCAGGGAGTCCAGGACAGGCTGCTGATGACCCTTTTGTGTCTCTGTCCCCTCCAAGGTCCCGCCGTATGTTTTCTTCTTCATGTGCTGCGCCTCGTACCGCATCCATTCCATCTTTGTCCTGCGGCTCTTTAATGACCCGGTGGCCATGGCCATCCTCTTCCTCGCCATCAACCTCTTCCTGGAGGAGCGCTGGTCCTGGGGCTGCCTTCTCTTCAGGTGAGGGGCTGGGAGCTGCTCTCCGTGTTGTGCTGGGTGTGTGAGCCAGCTCAGCCCCAGGAGGAGGCTGCGCTTGGCTCAGCAGCTGCCTGGGCTCCCGTGTGGGGTCCGCAGTGGTAATGCAGCTTCCTGCTCAGCCTGGCTGTGTCGGTGAAGATGAACATCCTGCTCTTCGCCCCTGGACTCCTCTTCCTCCTCCTGCAACGGTTTGGTCTCCTGGGCTGTATCCCCAAGCTCTGCATCTGTGCCCTTCTCCAGGTGGGTCCCTGTTTGCACTGGCTGCAACAGCAGGGAATAGTGGGCTGCCTTGCCAGGCTGCAGAGCCATGGGTGGAGACAGTGGTACCAGCATCTGTGGCCTCTCACAGCAAGCTGGGTGTTGATAAATAATCTAACTCACGTGACTTTCATCTTTGGCTGAATGTCCCTGTCACCACACATGGCACTGGGCTTCTCAGGAGGTAGCCAGGGTAACAGTGACCTGGCGTATGGCTCTGTGATGGTGCTGGTGTGTCCCTGGCAGGTGGTTCTGGGCCTGCCCTTCCTGCTGGTGAACCCCCTGGGGTACCTGACACGCTCCTTTGACCTGGGCCGCCAGTTCCAGTTCAAATGGACAGTGAACTGGCGCTTCCTCCCAGAAGAGGTTTTCCAGAATCGAGTCTTCCATGCTGCTCTGCTCCTGGCTCACCTGGCAGGCCTGGGGCTCTTTGCACTGCACCGGTGGCACAGGTGAGACCTGGGGTTCCCCATGGGTTGATCCCTGCCAATTCCATGTGCAGGATACAGATCCATGACTCCCCTGCTCCTGCAGTGCTGCAGTCCTGGGGTTGCAGGCCTGAGTTGGAGGGCAATTACTGTTGTGTTTTGGGGAATGTACGACCCAGGTATTGTGGCTCACGGGGGAACTTTGGGTTGGGAAAGAGTTTCAGCAGCTAAGATCAATGTTTGTTCTTCCCCCTCAGTTCCAAAGACAACATCCTGACTCTGTTGAAGGATCCTGCCAAAAGGAAACCTGCATCCCCTCGCTTGACTGTCAACAATATCCTTTGGCAGGGTGGGCAGCAAGGAGAGAGGGAGAAGGCAGGGCAGGGAGAGACCTGGTTGGGTTCCAGGTCATGCAGTGCTGTTGTACCAGCCTGCCCTGGGGAAAGGAGCTCTGCTGGACAGCTGGGGAGCTGTTGTGGGATCCAGCCTCCTGTGTTTGCCCCCTTAATGCCAGTGCATGGATTGTCTTCATCCTCTTCTCCTCCAACTTCCTGGGTGTCTGCTGCAGCCGCTCCCTGCACTACCAGTTCTACGTCTGGTATTTCCACACGCTGCCCTACTTACTCTGGTGCACCCCGACCACCAAGCTCGCCCACATGCCCAAGTGTGTGCTGGCAGGGAGGGGGAGCACCCATCTGCTGGGGGTTTGGGAGTGAGGATGGCTGGTGTGTCCCCCACGCTGACCCTCAGCTTTCCCCCCTGCACAGGGTGCTGCTGCTGGGTGTGATCGAGCTCTGCTGGAACACCTACCCCTCCACAGTCTGCAGCTCCCTCTCCCTGCACGTCTGCCATGGACTCATCCTACTCCAACTCTGGTACGGCACAGCCCCCACGCCAGTGTCACACCCCCCTCCACCGAGCAAGAAACCCACAGCCATGTCCAAGAAAACCCAGTGAGAGTGGGCATGGCTGGCCGGTGGGAACTGGCCTCTGGAACTGCCCCATCTGCCTGCTCTTTTCCCGCTTGACTGCCAGGCTGCCCACAGCAATCCTAAGAGGGCCATGAGCCCTGGAACTGTGCAAAGGGGTCAGGTGTGAGCACCCCCAAAAGGCAGGACTTCCTAAATAAAGGGGGCTTTGTGTGCCCTTCCCCAAAATCCTTGTCCTGTGATGATGTCAGAACAGCTGTCCCTGGTCTTGCCCCACCTGAGGGAAGGCAGAGCAGCTTCTAGAGCCATGGGCACTCTTGTTCCCAGCTGTGGGAAAGGGATGCCCAGGGCTGGGCAGCAGCCTCTGGGATGAGGTTACAACAGAGGTGCTGCAGAGCTGCTTTGCCTCAAGGTTTCATTTACTTTGATGGAGCCCAGGAATCCCTCCAGTACAGCTTTTCCTATTCCCCTGCCTGCTCCCTCCCACCAGAGATGGCTGGGAAGGAGGTGACCCCCTCCTAGGATTCTGGTAAGTTGTAGCATGGCCTGTACAGAGCCAGCAGCTCTCTGCTTGTAACAGAGACACCGGTGCAGGTGGCTTGGAGCCAGGTGTTTTTATTGGCCCCTGGGGCAGCCATCAGACGTTGTTGGGGTTGTAGCACAGCATGTTCAGCTTGATGTTCTCATCCCAGTGACGCAGCAGCAGGAACAAGTGCCGGGCTGCCCCTTTGAGGCAGCCCACGTCCACCCCCTCGGGCAGGCGCTGTGCCTGCAGCCACGCATCTGCCTTGGCTGCCACCAGCTCCCACTCCTCAAAGAACCCAGCGCAGCGATGCTCCAGCCACGCCAAGGCCACGGCCGTGGCCCAGCTGGCACTCTCCAGATCCTCCGGCCCCACATCCTGACAGCTCACACCGGCCTCAGAGGGGGCAGCCGAGTGGGGCCCGGTGTCGGACTCGGAGCCGTGCCCGCTGTCGGCCTGTGCCCACACGGCTGCGCTGGGCACCTCAGAGCAAGTGCTCCGGGACGGGGGCGAGCTGGGCTGTGGGACTGTGATGGGCTCCTCACCCTCCTCAGCCCCAGGTCCTGCCTCAGGCATGCTCCTGGCCCCTGGGGACGCGGGGCTGAGGCTGGCACGGTGGGAGGCGTAGGGGGAGGCTCGGCGCAGGCGGTCCAGGGGGATTTGCACCACTTCGGAGAAGCTCTCGGTAAGCTGGAACGGCCCCCGGGCTTGCTGCAGCTGCACCTGCAAGGAGGGGGGACAGACGAGTGGGGGGTAAAGGCAGGGGTGCAAACCCACTGCAGCACCAAATACTGCTGCAGGCGTGTCCCTGGGGCACAGGGACAGTAATGCCCCCAAAAAGCCACCCAAGATCCCCAGAGACATTTAAGGATGCAGCAGGGCTAAGCAGGCATCTTCTGGGAGCATCTTGTGCTGCTGGGCATGACCTGGGTGGCTCAGCTGGCCCCCAGCAGGGCAGGTCCCCCCACTGGGATGGGGACAGGGAGCAGCAGGTCCTTACCAGCGGGAGGTAGTCATGGCTGGCATGGTTGCTGGAGCTCTCGCTTCCTGGGCTGAGGCACAGTGGGCGCAGCACCAGGCTGGGACCCCTGCGCCTGCTCAGGCTAAACCTGTGGGGTCACAGGCAAGATAACAGGATTGGGAGGAATTCCTGAAAGGCAGCTGGACACCAAACTGCTGCAGGGAAGGGGCTGGAGAGCCAGCCCCCTCCCCCCCCACCCCCCCCCACCCCTGCCACTTACGCTGCAGGAGCTGGCAGGGGACATAGGACCAGCAGCTCCCAAAAAGTGTCACTGTCCCCCTCTCCCCACAACATGCCATTTTTTGGTCCCTTGCATCCCCCCATCCCACAGTGTCACCTGGAGCCTCCAATGCTCTCTGTGGATTTCTGGGAGCCCATGGAGGTGGTGGAGGGGCTGGATGGAGGCCCTGCAAGGGGAAAAGTTAAGCACAGTGGGAACATGAGGCACCCAGAGGTGTGTTCCACTGCCCAGTCCCGGGGAGGGCAGCTCAGCCCATGTGCCCAGGGTACTGAGGGCACAGTGGATGCTCCAGCTGTGGCAAGGCATCAAGGGTACCCCATCTCCCACCCTCATCCAGCCCTTGGCCCCCTCCAGCCTGGACACACCGTTTGAGTAGTTCTGTTTTTCCCAGCCAAAGGTAGGGGAGGAAATGCTGCCCAGAGACCTGGCAATCTCGTCTCGCTCTGCAAAAGAGCAAAGTCTTGTGGGGCCCTGGGCTCCAGGGACCCTCGAGGCTCACAGCTGCTCTTAGGGGCTGCTATACTGTCCTCTCACTCCCCCCCCCATCTCCACTGCGGGGCAGATGCCTCTGTCGGGATATCCACAGCACCCTAGGCAGGACCAGCCCCACACAGCCACCAGCTGAGGGTCTCCAGAGGCCCCAGGACAGATCCCTGGGGAGCATAAGTTGCCATAAAGGTCTAACTCAGTACCTGCAGTGCCAGGGGCCTCATCCTGCTCTTCTACATCCTGCTGCTGGCCCTGACCCGCTGAGGAGCTCCGGTGGTGCCAATTCCCTGCTGCAGCAGTTCGTGTCCGGCTGGCAGAGCCAGCTGCAAGGGATGATGTCACCTCAACCCTCTGGCCCCTTGCTGTCCCCTCCCTATCCCACCAGGCCCTTGTCCCTACCTATGCCCCACACCTCGGGGGCTGCGGGCAGGGCTGCCTGCGTGGCACCATCCACGGGCACCAGGCGGGTGTAGAGGGAAGGCACGTTGCAGGCTTTGCTGGTTTGCACGGCTTTCAGGCGGAACCGGCGGGCGAAACCTGCCCGGAGCGACGCGGTTAGAGCGGGGAGGATCCCGGAGCCGCACCGGGGGCGCGCACCAACACCCACCGTGGTCCAGCTTGGCTTCCTGCTGTGCCACGCTCTCGTTGTCCCGCACGACTGAGCGCGCTGCCAGGCGGTGCAGCGGCTTGTCCCAGGCTTTGGCCACCCGCCGCGGTGGGTCCTCCCTGCCCGGCCCCTCCCTTGGCTGCAGCAGTGACTCCAGCGAGGCTGTCACTTCCCAGGACACCGGCTTGCCGGCTCGCAGCGCGTGGATCACCACTTGGCAGCGCAGGGGCGTGCTGGCATCACCCGGGCTGGGCTGGCCTGGCTCGGGTGCCGCTGGTGAGGCACCGAAGAGGTAGGAGGGCTCCACTAGCATGTCCCAGTCCAGGTGGGTGGGCGAGAGGAGGTTATCTGGGCAACGGCAAAGGGTGGGCTCAGCAAGGCAGGGGCACCTGGCTCCATCCCCACTGCCCTCATCCCAGAGCCGGCATATACTTGATTCCATTGCACTGGGCTGCATTTGCTGTGGCTGGGGTCTCAGCTCATCTAGCTGCCCCTCCAGGGACTGGTTCCTCTTCTGTGACACCTTTTCCAGGGCCTGGCGGAGCCGATGGGCATCCAGCTCCCCGTGTGGTGTGGAAAAGCTGCGCCCAGCCAGGGCAGCACGTGCCAGCACCTTCTTCTGCCGTGCCAGCTCCTCTGTGCTCAGGGCCACTGTCACCTGCGGTGGGGAGAAGGCTGTTGGCAAGCCCAGCACAGAGCCCAGATTGCACTGAGCTGTGATGGGGCACCTGTGCCTCTCCGGCTGCTGGCTGCAGCCTTGGCTGTCGTCAGCCCCAGTGCTCTGCAGGCTGGCACCAGCTGCCTCCCAGGGATGCTGCTCTGGCACCATAGACATGGGAAGCACCCACACAAGAGTTTGCAAACATCCCTGGGGACTGACTCAGGCTGATGCTGAAGTTGCCAGGGATTTGTGTGTGTGCAGCAGTGAGGTTAACAAGGATACTCAGGCTGGATGATGTTACAATGGGATGCATTGCCCGGTGCAGAGTGATGTCCCTGCATTGAGATGCTTCCCCTAAAAGCCATGTCAGGGCAGTGGCACCCATGCCACCTCTCGCCTCGGCAGCAGGGAGCTGGGAGGATCATTTACTCTGCAGGGAAATCACTTACGCTTGACATTTCAGCAGCAAAGGTCACCAGCTGTGCTGCTGGGCGACAGGAGTGAGTTACCTAAGCCGTGCCATTGGGAAGGAGCGTGTCCTGGTGCTGGGTGACAGCTGGTCTAGCTGGTCTCACCAAGCCTTGGGGCCATCCTCACCAGGGCAGCTGCCTTTCCCCATCCCAGTGACCCAGCTGGGTTTTAAACCCAGGTATGAAGCAGCAGGGATGTGGCCCATCGCTAATGAAGTGTCTGGCAGTGTTGGCTGAGGGCTGAAGGAGCCAGGCTGAAACCCAGCCAGCCAGCCCTTCCTCTCCAGCTCAACAGATTTGTTACATGATGCCAGCCCAGCTATTTTCATTTGGTTTCTGCAGCTTTAAGGCGTCACTGAGTTGGCCTAGGGGTCTGTTAGACACTCAGCTGACTCCTGGCCGGGGACACTAAGGGACTAGCTGCTTGGTCCCCAGCTGTCCCACTCCAGTAGGGCAAAACCACCCAAGGAACATCCTCATGGCATCCATTGCTGATCCTTGCTTAAAATCCAGGCTGCAGCACTCTGCTTCCCAGCCCAGGGGGCAGATGCCTGGGTACAACAGGGCAGCAAGGCTCCAGCTAAGCCACGAACAACCCCCACACCATGAGCCCCTGCACCCCATTGGCATTCTTACCTTGGTGCCAGCTGGGGCAGAGGGCAGCGGGGCAGATTTGGTGGAGGACTCGCAGAGGGACAGGCTCTTCTGGCCCTGCTGGGAGGTGACATCAGCACCAGGAGCTGAGGAGCCACCCTCGGGGGCCACATCTCGGGAGCCAGTGGACTCGCTGCTGGTGGAGCTGCGGGAGAGCAGCCCCTGGCTGCGGTCAGTGCTGACAGAACAGTGTGTCAGGACATACTGCTCCTGGATGTAGGAGGGCTGGTAAATCCGCTTCCAGATGTCTCCCCCAGAAACAGGATCGATACCTGCCCGGTGAGCACACACCCTGTCAGCCCACGGCCTCCACAGCTGCCCCCCACCCCAGCTCTGGACCCCACTCACTCCGCTCTGACACCTCTGTACTTCCAGCAAAAAGCTCCAGGGAGACATCCCCAGTTCCTGGGTTGCTCTGGGGTGGCTGGTGGCTCTCCCTGGGACTGGGTGCTTCCTGCTGGGAAAGAAAGGCTGAACCCCGGGAGCTCTGGCGAGCCCCTTCCTGGCCCTAGGAGAGAGAGGACACCACCATCAGCACCCCAGCCAGTAGCACTGGGACCGTGCCATCCTCCCCAGGCCAGTGGCAGTGGTACCAGTGGGCGCCTGTCACCGAAGCGGGCGATGCTGTAGAGGACACAGTAGCTGACGAGTCGGTCACCGGGGTAGAGGGCCGGGAGCTCGGTGGGTGAGAGCAGAGCCTCCATGCTGTCAGGGACGTACCAGTCGATGGTGATGTCGCTGATGGCTGGCTCGATGGCCTTCTTCAGGGACTTGATCAGCTGGGGTGGGGAGTGGAGACAGTGTCAGACACAGTGGTGTCCCCAGGGCCCCCCACGCCCCTGCCCGGGTGTTACCTTGGGCTGCAGCCTCTCGGCCGGACTCAGGAACTCGGCACGGCCCCGGCTCACCTTGGCCATGGCCTTCAGAAGCCGCCGGCATGCCTGCGGGCCCATGCCAAAGCTGAAGCACCTGCCGGGGAGCCAGAGGATGGAAAACCATGGCTGGGAGGGGGCTGGGAGCTGGAAAACCCAGGGGTAAGCCCTTTAGCAGGGATGGGCAGAGGTCTCTGACAGCCAGAGTGCTGCCCTGGCTCTGTGCTGGGGCACCCCAGGAAGAGCCAAGCTGATGAGCTGAGGCATGTGATGGGTGAAGGACACCCTTGGGGCAGACAGGGGTAAGATTTGAGGCTGCACAAGGAGAAATTGGTGGGAACAGCGCAGGGGAATTAGAGAACACCGAGACCTGCCGCAGTGCCCGTGCCATACCTGACGGTGCTGGCCTGCCTGCGCACCAGCCGGAGGATCCTGCTTGCATTGCCCACTGCCGCGCCGGTGAAGAGGAACAGCTGGCGAGGGTAGCCATGGTGGAGGGGCTGTGCCAGCGCCCAGCCCAGGGCTGCCAGCAGGTTGGTGCCACCAGGGTCTGCCCGCAGTCCGCCGATGTGCTCGCAGGCACGCCGCAACGTCTCCTGTCAGCACAAAGAGCCAGCCTCGCAGTGGTCCCCTGGCTCGCCAGCCCCCACCTCAAGTCAAGGAGCTGGGAGGAGGACAAAGAGGAGTTAGTGGATACCCAGGATTTGCCTGTGATACTCACGTTGCTGCAGAGGCGACTGGATGGGAAGATTGGCTTGATGTCAGTGCCAAAGCTGGCAAGGTTGAGCAGTGTTCCTGATGGGAGGCTCTTCAGGGCCACCAGCAAAGCCTCCTGAGGTGACAGCAGGGACCAGCTGCTAAAGGCTGGCCACCCAGGGAGCACCCCTGGACCCATGGCCGTGCCTCACCTTGACCTTATCAAGGTCAGAGCCACTGATGGTGTCGCTGCAGTCAATGAGGAAGAGGATCTCCCGGGTGACGCCCTGCAGGTCCCCGGGGACACCCTCCACAGCCGGGCAGAAGTTCAGCATCAGCACAGGGTTGGGGAAGATGTCTTTGTGGAAACGCTTCTGCACAAAAGCCACCTGCGAGCCAGGCAGGTCAGAGGCTTTCTCACACCCTCTGGACCACACCAAGGTCTTCCTCACCCACATCCCACCACCTCCCCGTTTTGTCTTGGCTGGGGCAGCAGTAGCTGTGCCCTGTCACCTGTCTCTCGCCACTGCTGTCCTTCCTGGCAATCCGCACGAAATCCCGGCGGCTCCGGATGTGCGCCTCGTACTCAGGGTATGTCATGGTGCCATCCTCAATCACCAGGTGGGGGCTGTGGGGCTCTGGGGAGCACAGGAGAGTTTCGAGCTACCCTGTGCTTCAAGGGGCTGGGGGATGCTCTGACTGTTTCTGGGGTGATGCCTCAAACCCTCCAAGGGCACCATCTCCCCTCACCACAAGGGTAGAGGATGATCTCCAGGTCCCTGTCATAGCGGTGGGGCTCGGCTAGGGTGACACACGTGGTGGTGGCAGAACTGGCCCAGGGGTCAGCATCAGCTCTCAGGGCATGTGATGGGCTCTCCAGCCCTGCAGAGAAGGAAAGGCAACAGGTAAGTCCCGCAAAAACCCCCTCCTCAGCCCCGCACCCACCAGGCCCCACAGCAGTGGCTTGTTCCTGACAGAGCTAACGGGATTGACTGGGCCAGCAGCAAGGAGCACATCCCCACCAAGCAGCCATCTTCCCCTCCTCACCCACCCTCTCCCCAGTGCATCACATCACCCCGGGAAAGGAGGCTGCTGACCTAGAGCTGCCCAAAGCACAGGCAGGGTGACTTTGAGGGGTCCCAGCCCCAGGGATGGAATGAGGAAAAAAAGGGCTTCTTCACCTGGAGGGAATGCAAGAGGATGCCCAGGAACAGGCCCTCACATCCTCCTAGAAGGGAGGGACCAGGGAACACGACCCACATTTTGAGGAGGTTTTACACAACCAACTGATAACACCCAAGCCACACCCCCTACCTGCCAGCAAGCAGGGGCCCTTCACCAGCAGCTCGAAGGCAAACTCGTAAGGAAAAGGGTTGTAGGGTCGTCCCCGAAAGACATCCATTCTCTCCACAGGCACCACAGTGGGTGACTGGCTCCGGGCACCTGGCCCCCCAAAACAGCTGGTGGGGCTGCAAGGGGAGAGGGGGTGATGGCTCCTGCCCCCCTGCCCTGCTCGCCCAGCATTGGCATCACCCCCCTGGGATGGCAGAGACTGAGGAAGCCATGAAAATCACCATAGGGCCAACCTGTCGTCACACAAGCTTGCCGGCTCGCTCTCGGGGTCGGCGGGGATGTGGGGCGTGAGGATGGAGGGCAGGAGGAGGCGCAGGGCCCCGTCGGGTAGCGTGGGCAGCTCCTGCACCGTGATCAGGGTTACAGCCAGGCTCTCCGATGGGCACAGTGTGCCAGTGACAATGATGAAGGTGGAGCGCTCCACATCCTCATCCAAGACAAGGTGGCCTGGGCAGGAGAGGGATGAGGGATGGGGGGAGGTCAGTGAGGCATGTGGGGTTGTGGAGGAGGTCATTAGTGACCCTAATTGCTCCCAAAGGCGACAGCAGAGCACAGGTGTCACAAAGGCTGTGCGAATGATGGCAGAGCCCCAGAAGAGGGGAGGGAGGGGAAAGGAGACATTGAGATCTTCAGCCCCAGCAACCTGGCAGGCACTGGGGTAGTCTGGTAGGGGCTCTCAGCCCCTCGTATTCCCCCACACTTCCTCCTGCCCATTCTGAGCCTCCTGGCCAGGAACATCCAACAGCATCACCCATGCCACAGCACTCACCGCTGGCACAGCGGCGCAGCTGGCCGGGGCTGGGGCTGCACTGGAGGCAGCAGTCCTGCACCCGGTGCCGGTTCTGGAGCTGGAATGTCACCCGCCGGCTGCCCACTGCTGCCTCAAAGCCGGCCACCACCTCCGACTCCTCCAGCGGGTAGATGAAGATGCCTGCAGGCAGAAGAGAGCCCCGAGGCAGATCCCGGCACAGCCATTGCTGCGGCACGCACGGCCCATGGGAGCCCCGCTGAGCCTGTCTGCCTCCAGCACCACTGAGACGCACGCGAGCCAGACACAGGAGCAACCCAGAGCCTCACTACCCCAGAAGGAGGATGAAATCCTCCTATTCCTCTGTGATGGGAATCTGTTTGCTCAGTCTCACTCTCCTCCTGCCCACAGTGTGTGACAGTGGCCCCACCTCTGCTGGCCTCCCTCATTGCTCCCCAAACAGAGCAAAGTTTTGGGGGGCTGGAGACAGGATGCTCTTCAGCACAGGGGCTTTTAAGGGGCCATGCAGGCAGCCTGGGTCCCTGCTAGACCTGACAGACCCCCCTTACCTTCCACAGGCTCCCTGTGGGGGTTGGTGTACGTGAGGTGAGCAGTGATGCTCAGGGAGTATCCGTTGGCACAAGCCTTCACCGTGGAGCTCTTCAGGGGCAGAGCCTCCCAGGACAAGAGGGCGTAAAGGCCTGGCATGGTCCCTCAGTGGGCAGCTGTGAGCAGAGGGAAGGCAGGCACTGGATGCTCAGAGTCAAGGTCTGCTGGAAGGGGCTTCTGCCCACAAGCCATTTTCATCTGCCCAGCCTGCAAGAGGGAGCAGGTCTCTGGCCCTCCCACATCCCAGGCTGCTTTTCAGCATCCATAGAACATGTGGACCTAGACCCAGGTCTCTCCGTGGACCCCAGTCCACCTGCAAACCAGGTCTGGAGCCGCAGGAGCCCACAGAGAGGGCAACAAAATTCCTGTGGGCAGTGGTTATATGCAAGCCCCAAGCCCTGGCAGACAGAAAGGGACCCCTTGACAGAATGGATAATGGCCAACCACATACAGCCCATCTCTCAACTGCCCCAGAGCAGCTCCAGAGCCTCTCCAGGCTCTTCTGCATTGGCTGGAAGAGGAGGATGAGCTGCTCCCATCTCCATTTGTCCAGAGAGGTTACCAGGGTAATTTGTTTTAAAAAATAGCCAACCAGAAGGGTGAGAAGCCCACAGTGTAACTAGGACAAAGCAGCGAGCAGTGTTTGCTGGGGGTTTAATAATTAACAACAAGGTCAGTGCTGCATGGAAGAACAGCACAGAGAGGAATGCACTGCAGGGTGGAGCCCGGCAAGTGGATGATCATCACCTTCTTTGCCCAGAAATGGATGGGTCTGGGGTCCCACCTTTTGGCAGGAAGAGAGGTGGCTGGGGATGCCTTCCAGCCATGGCACCAACACACTCCACACCTCTCTTCCCCTTGGGAAAAACACCCAGGAGCAGCATCACAAATAATTGTCTGGAGTCAAGGCATCTCTCCAACATGTGTCCACCCTGTGCCGTCAAATATTTGTGTAAAATATTCCTGTCAGCCTTAGCCCTGGCTGTGTGGAGCTGTGGACAGTATGCATGAGGTGTGCTCCAGACGTGGGTCTGCACCTCTGCTCTGCCCCAAGCACCTGTGACCCAGCAGCAGAAGGCCCCCACCCCACGCCATGTGCTGGTGCTCCAGCACATAATGTGCCCGGGGCAAGAACAAAGCCAGGTACAAGTGAGCCATCTGGTGCCCCCACTCCAGTGGCCTTCATCCTGGGAAGAGCTCATAAGAGCTTTTGTAATGGGAGGCTCGGGGTGCCCTCGCATGCGGTCACAGAGTGCCTCTCACTCACAGAGCATCCTTGAAAATGGAGCAGGGCTACACCTTTGGAGGCAGCACCGGGACAAAACTCTCAGCTGGCACAAAGCAGGGAGCCTTGGAGAAGCACAGCAGTGCATTAGCAACGTGGCTGCATCCCAGGAAAATCAGTCCATTACACCAGAGAAGAGCCATTTACATGCTCAGCTGGCATTGCAGGGTTATGCTGGCAGATCCTGGCCACCCAACCACGCCCCATCATCACCAACCCTCCACCCTCTGTGCAGGATGCTGCACACACTGCTGCACCCCCCAGATTGTGCTCCCAGCACACGAGGTGGCACAGGGTCCCTGCACAGCCTGCTGTTCCTCCACACTTGCAGTTCCACAGTTGGGAACATCAACAGCTGGTTCCTGCCCTGACCACAGCACCCAGACGGGATATGGAGACCAGGACGCCTCCAAC
Organism: Cyanoderma ruficeps; assembly: GCA_008694505.1. Classification (NCBI taxonomy): domain Eukaryota; kingdom Metazoa; phylum Chordata; class Aves; order Passeriformes; family Timaliidae; genus Cyanoderma; species Cyanoderma ruficeps. Next base: position 3,102,199 of record VZDJ01000301.1, on the reverse strand, counting down.
CCAGCCATACTGAGCTATTAAAGATGTATTTCTTCCCAAAGCTGTTTAATTTGTTCCCAAGGCACCCAGTTTAATGCTCAGCAACGTGCCCGCTATTTGCCATGCCACCTGTCAGCCGGGTCACTGCCAGCTTGTTTACCAGGGACTTACTGGAGAAGCTGTCCCGGCTGCTCTTTATCACTTCTCTTTACATTTACCCTCACAGAGTAAACAGGCCCCATCTGGTCTGGCCATGCTTTGTGCTGGCTGCTCTAAGCCCCGTGGTAATGAATAAAACCAGACCTGATGGTCCTCACCCCAGCCTCTTCATCCTCTTTCCCTGGGGCAGCAACTTGTCCTCAGATGCCAGCGTGGCATGGCCAACAGGTCCTCACCCCTCTCCTCATCCCCAGCATGATTTCCAGTACCTTTGCAGCCCTCTCTTCTTCCTCTCCTCCACCTACTGCCTGCAGGAGCTGGTTTAACCAGCAACAACCCCAATATAAAAGGGCTACAGCAGGCTGGGGGTAGTTCTCTGTGCTGGCAGCTAAAAACCATCTGTGAAGGCGAGAAGGAGCTGACTCTTCCCTAGGTCAGAATAAATCAATGTTTCTCTTCTCGCCTGTGGGCAGGCTGAGTTTTCCAGCAAGGCTGCTGCAGGGAGGCAGCTGCCTGAGCCTAGTGGACCCTCCTTAGCTGCCTGGGGAGTTGTCAGAGTTTCACCTGCTGCAGCAACAGCCGCCCAAGCTGGGGTTCAGCACAGTCCGGGAGAAGGAAGAGGCCAAACCTGACACAGGCAAACCCAGCGGAAATTTCCATTGGTGACAGATACACAGGCAGGTTCAAGAGAAAGGATGGAAAGAGAGGAGCCCAAGCTGCAAAAGTGCCTGGAATGAGGAGCCACTGCCACCCCAGCTGCTCAACTGCGTTACCCTCTGCTTCCCTGGCCTCCCCTGCCTGTGAGACATCCCACAGGGAACAAAGGCAGGAGAGCAGGATCCATCCCAACGCCTGGAGCATTGAGAAGGCCATGGAGGCAGGAGATGATGGTGCTGTTGCCCTATACCCATGGGACACACCACTTTGCAGAGCCCAAAGAGGAGTGAAGGGGAAAGGAATTTCTGGACGGGACAAAGGACAGGACTGTCTCCAGCCTGTGGTGCCTCCTGCTTTGTCTGCTGGGGAGTGGGAACAGAGAGCAGAGTCCACTGCACACGCGTGTGCAAGCTGGCACTCACACCCTGGCTCTGACACCACATCGAGGACCACCACATCCAGGAGCTGCACTCCTGTTCTCATGTGCACAGAGCCACTAAAATCCCAGGAAAAACCCATCCTTGTGTCAGGAAACAGGAATTACTTGCCCTCAATGCACCCTAACACAATCACCCCCCAAAAGAAAAGTCTCAGCCCCATGGATTTCCCCTGACAAGGGCAAATCCTGGCAGGGCAGCCCCACAGAAAGGTCCCAGTATCCTCCACCACGGGACAGCTGTGGTGGGCCAGGGACTGGTTGCTCATAACCTGGAGCATGTTCCCAGCAGTTACTGGAGCCAGCCCTGTCCGGTCCCTGCCGGATGGTGATTTCAGCACTTTTGTGGCCCTGCTGTCTCATCTCCACTTCTCACCCCTCCTATGACCCAGAGCTGCCCTGACAGCGGATGCACAACCCTGGGACACCGGGGAATTGCAGGACACCCTCAGTATCCCCAGTCACCATCGTCCCTGCCCTGCCTGCCCCTGGCCCTGGTTCTTACCTGGAGGAGGATGAGGATGACACAGAGGCTGCAGGCTTCTTTCAGCATCCACTGGGTCCCTGCCTTCTGCAGAGCCCTTTTCCCTGGGGATGGGCTTCCCTGTCCCGCTGTCTGGGCGGCTGCGGTACCCGGGGGATGAGCGGTCCTTCCCCGCCTCTCCCTGCTGCAGGCTCCCTCTCTGGCACTGGCTCCTTCACCGCCCTCGCTCCATCCCTCACTCCCCGTGCCAGCAGCAGAGCTGCTCCAAGCCCAGCCTCATTAAAGAGACACACTCCCTATACCAGCACCCTGGGGGGGGGGTGGGGGGATGCTCTCACAGGGAACGCTGGGGGTCTCAGGGGACAGCCAGCACCCTCAGAGAGTGACAGGCACCAGCCAAGAGCAGAGTCCATGGCTGTGGCCTGCTCTGTACCCACAGAATAGCAATGTCCAGGCAAACTAGGGTACTGGTGAGACCCCTGGTGATGCTGCAGCAAGAAAAAGCCACGGGGTTTGTCTGACTGGGCCATGTAACCACCCCCTGTGTGCCCCCCCCCACAGATCATGAGGCAAAATAGCCCCCATCAACCAGCTGAACTCTCCAGTACAAATCAGGTTGGCCACAAGTGTCACAACCAGCTTCACTAGGAAAGGTCTCAGCTGCCCTGAGACCACAACAAAATGACTGGGAGCAGGTAGATGCTCAATATCCACCACAAATCCAGATGCCCTGGGATATCACTGGGTTCCCTCATCAGGCTCCATGTGCTGCAGTGAAATCACAGCCCTGAGGGGCAGGAAAGAGGGGGGATTCAGGGACAGCCCAACTTTTGGGTGGCAAGTGTGACAACAAGCCCCACTGGGGAAGGTGCAGACAGTCGGGAAATCCCAGCAAAGTCAGGACATGTCTGCTGGCAGGGAGATCTCACAGCCCGGGGCGCACTGGGAATCCCTCAGCCCCACGTTCCCAAGCAGGACCAGAGAAATCCGTCAGATTTGGGCTAATCCCTGCCCTGCCTTTCCCAGGCAGCTCCCTGTGCTATAGATAGGACTGTGCTGCTGCAGCTCTTTTTATAGAGCACACAGAGAGGAGTCCCCCCCCACTCCTGCAACACAGAACCCACCGTCACAGCCACACCGAACCTGGAGCCAGTCCAGGTACAAACTGGGGCAGAAATATCCAGCAGCACCACAAGGGGAGCAGTCCCCGGTCCTCAGCCTGTATTTTTAGATCTCACCTCTGGGGTGACCCATATGCCACTACAGCTTCAGCTCCTTGACACGGGTTTCACAGGTGAGAGCAGGAGCAACGGAGGGGAAATCTCAGTGAAAAACGCCCTTTGCTGCACACGGTAGCATGAGACACACTCCTCCTTCCCGACCCCTCACCCTGAGCTTTAGTCAACAATTATCTGGCCAAGAGGCACTCTGTGCATCCCTAGGGCCCTTGCTAGAGCACTCTGAGTAATTCCCCCTCCATGTGAGATGCCCCATGGCATATCACTTCCCCTCCCGGTGCAGAGAGGAGAGCTGGTGTGCAGCTGCTCCCCTTCCCTGTCCTTTACAGCCACAGGAGAAGGATGCTAATCCATGTGTTATCCCCCTGTGACAGTCGCCAGCTCTGGGAGCTGCTGGAGGCCCTGCACACACCACAACACATCCACACAGCCTGCAACGTGCATGGGACTCCTGCTTCCATCATCACAGCAAATGCCACAGCCACTCCAGCCTCAGGAAAAAACCCACAAGCTTTGATTTTTCCCTGAGATATCATTTCTAGGCCAAGCTGAGGCAAAGAAAAGCATCCAAATGTGAGCACTGGTTCAGTGCCACCAGCCGGGGTGATGGAGCTCAGCCAGCCCACAGCGTCAGACGTCGGCCCCGGTGTGACAGCAGGTGAATAACAACGGCATGTGCAGTGCTGGGGACACAGCTGAGGCTCCCCCAGCATGCTGGCAGCCTTCAGAAGGGCTCCATCCCAATCTGCTCCCAGCAGCATCAGGCATCAGGTGTTTGTGTCCCTGCTCTGCACGGTCACAGCCTCCCTACAGCAGTTCATCACAGACACAAACAGACCGGCAGAGCGTGGCATTACATTTCAGCAGAGAGCTGAGATAAGACGTGTTAAACTCTGCACACAGAGGCCCAGCTCAGCCCAACGGCTCCATTCGGCATCCCCATACCCCAGTAACACCTCATTAGCAGCTGCATCACACCCAAATAGCTGGGTATTCATCCCCAAATCACCTGTTCCTTGAGCTGAATTATCACCCATTGACAGGGCTTTGCTGGAGGGGGCACAGACCACGGGGATTTTACAAATGCCCTCAGGTCTCAAGTAGCAGACAAGCCCTGTGAATTTAGTATGAGTTTAGTTATTTTGGGAATTAACCCAAAACATAGGCTGGCAACAACTGTGCTCAACGCAGCTGCAGCTCCTCAGACCCCACTGAAGATTGCACAGGCAGAGGGCTTGCCTGCAAGGGAGAGGGGCAGGGGTGTCCTGTTCAACTGCTCCGTAATAAGCAAGAACTAAAGCAAATCCTGAGGATGGGTAGCCATGGAGGACGAAGGTGCCAGTAGTATTTCTGGTCAAAATCAGGCACACTTTGCCTTAACCTGAGTAATACTGGTCTGCCCAGCTGTAGGGTGTTACAGAGGGCCTGGAGGGAGGAAATGAAACAACACATCAGCAGAGATGGAGATGGCTGGTGGAGACATCTGGGATCCTTGGGGAGAGGGGTTGGAAATGCTGCCAGCACTTCAGCCTGCCTAATCGAAATCTTCCCAGGATGCTGGCAGAGGTAGATGGAGGGGCTAGAAGCCCCTTTGGGGCTAGCTCTGACACAGACCCAGGGCACACACTGGTGGCTGCTGGATTTGCTTTCGGCTGGCGAAAATTACAGGGGCTCCCAGCGGTGGGGCGGGCTCGCGGGTGATCTCGCAGCAGCCTCCCCGCTGGGGCTCGCTCGGTGGCGCCAGGCTCTCTGCAGAAAACGAAACGGGTTTGAGGAACCCGAAACTCCCGTGCTGATGACGCCTGCCTGTGCTTTGTTCAGGGCGGCCGAGCCCAGTGCGAGGCTCAGGGGTGGGTGGGGCCGTCCCGGCGGTGCTGTGCCATCCCTGCACACACGGGACCCTCCTCAGACGGCAGCGCAGCGGGTAGCGGGTGCTCCAGGGTGCGAATCGCCGCTCCAGCTTCTCGCCCTTCTCCCGAACGTCTGCTCGCGTGGGACGTGGAGGTATAGATCAGCTTGGGCCATCGGGGCTCGGCGGGGTCCCGTCAGGTCAGCCTGTCCTTTCACAGTGGAGCTCGAGAGGCTCAGCCCTCTGCCCACGGGCGGGGAGGGGGTACGCGGGGGCTGGGCTCGGACCGCTGCCCACGGGCGGGGCTGCGGGGTTTGTCCCCAGCCCGGCGTAAAATGTTCGGGGGTCCCGGGGGCTGTGTGATGCGGGGAAGGCAGAGGGATATCGGGCCGGAGCGGGGCGGGCATGCCCGGGCAGCTGCCGCGGCGCCAATGGTCGAGCGCCTGCTTCCCTCTAGCGGGGACCGGCGGCTTGGCCGGCGGCTGCGCCCAGCCCCGCACCTCCCTCCCTCCTCTCCCTCCCTCCCGCACCCCCGGGCCGCCGCCCCTGCGGCACGTGGTGCAGACGGGCCGCGGTGAAGGCGGGAAGCGTTTCCGGAGCGGCGGTGGCGGCGGAGCGGTGAGAGCGGCGGCACCGGGCGGGGCGGCCGGGGCAGCTCCGTGCCGCGGTCCCAGAGCGCGCCTGGGATCCCCGGGGTGGTGCTGGGGGTTCACACCCCGCGCCTCTCCGGCACCCCCGCCGGCCGAGCGGATGGGCCTGCGGGGAACGCGCCTGGTCCCCGGGAAAAAGTGGCTCCTGCGGGCAGGGCACTGTTGCCGCGTCCCGGCGGAGGCGGCTCCGGGGGGGCCGCTGTGCCCCCGCCGTGTCCTCGGGATGGCCCGGGCTGGGGTGCGGGCAGAGAGGGTGAGAACAAGCACCCCACCTGGGCCAGCTGCCATTCCACCGTGACACGTGAGCCGAGGGAAGGTGTGAGAGTAGCAATTCTGGCAGGGACACTGTGTGCCCTGGAGCAGGCACAGGGAGGGCCAAGAAGAGGGAAATAAGTGTTGTGAAGATAGGCATTAAACTTTATTCCATGTCCACAGTGTAAGATCCTCTGACTTGTAGCAATGGGGAGACCCAGGAAGGAGTCTGCTGCCACATCATCCCCCCGCCCGGCCACAACCGCCTCCAGAAGTGCCCCCGCTGCGCCCCCGCCTTCCACTTCAGCCATCCGGGCCAAGGCCACAGCTGCAGGGAGCCAACCCCGCAGCTCTGCAGCTGCCAAGGCTACTACCCCCACACAAGGGCAGGGGACAAAGGCAGACTCTGCCCAGCCAAGACCCACAGCATCCCGCAGAGCCCGAGGAGATGCTGGGGACAAGAGCAGAGCACCCACCAGGAGTTCTACAACCCAGAAGGCACCTGATGCCAAGGGAGCCACTGGTCCTTCCAAAACTGACCTGTGCCCACAGAGCAAGCATCCTGGGGCTGACCTGAGCAAGGCCTGTGACCAGTTCCTGCCCCCTGTAAAGAGCCAGGACATCCCGAGGGTGGAGAAGGAGACCCGGGGCCAGCGGGAGAACCCCAAGTGGTACGAGTGGCGGGAGAACCGCATCACTGCCTCCGTGGCACCCAAAATTGCTAACAGCAAGTTTGCCAACAGCAAGACAGACGAGGTGCCCAAGTCCTACCTAAAAGAGGTGGTGGGCTCTGGCTCCAAGGTGCAGACCCCTGCCATGTCCTGGGGGATCCGCAATGAGAAGGTGGCGGTGGAGGCCTACAAGCAGAAATCACAGAAGGGGGGCAAGCCAGTCCAAGTGGAGGACTGTGGCCTTTTCATTCACCCAGAGAAGAACTGGCTTGCTGCCAGCCCAGATGGGATCATCAAGGATGCAGCCACAGGGAAGGATCTGGGGCTGCTGGAGGTGAAGTGTCCCTACAAGCACAGGAACAGAACGGTGCGCGAGGCCTGCAAGGACAAGGATTTCTGCCTGGAGGTGGATGGGGATTCCTATGCCCTGAAGAAGAATCATCCCTACTTTACCCAGGTCCAGTGCCAGCTGGGAACCACTGGCTTCCAGCGGGCTGACTTCGTGGTGCACACCAACAAGGAGACAGCTGTGGTTCCCGTGGAGTTTGACAGGGAGTTCTGGGGGAAGACAGTGCCCAAGCTGGAGAAGTTTTACACGGAGGCAGTGATTCCGCACCTGGAGCAGAAGGCAGGCAGCTCTGTCTGGGCCAAAGAAGAATAGACCACTGCCTGCCTACCTTGACTGGAGATTTGCTTGGTTGCATGACTCCAGCTTTGTCCCCTAGCATAGAAGTTACACCCACGTTAGTAGTTGCTGTTTCTGAACCGTTCACAGCCTTGGAACTGAAAAGTTGTACCAGCAGGATCCTGTGTAGTAAGGGTCCCCACAAACAGTGCCTTCTTGCTGCCCCAGCCAGGTCAGCACTCAGCCCCCAGAGCCTTCTTGGCCTGTCACCCTCACTGCATCCCCTACATGTCCCAACAGCATGCCTGATGGAACCTGGCATACCTCTGGATCTGCAAATGAAGCCAATGATATCTCTGTGCTGGAATTAGGCTTATTTTGTGGAGAAAACTGGAACCTTTTGCACCTCGTTGTTGGGACTAATTTCTAACTGCACTCCAGAGTGGAGACAGAGACAAGGAAGGTTTGTCAGAGCCCAAGAGCAAGATTTCTTTTGAGCCAAACAGGGATGTGCCTTAAGCACATGAACACCCTTCCTCCATGAGCCATCAGACCTGCTGCTTCTGTGGAATAACCCATGACATTCCCCCGTGAGATGCCTGCAGACTCTGGAACACGATTCCCACTGAAGAGGTTGTCCCCCAGGCCATGCACCTCCTGAGGACCTACCTGTGGAGCATCCCTGTAAACTGCAGCAGTGTGAGGAGGTGGTCATTGCCAAATTAAATATAGATGTACTGGTCCACTCGTTTCCTGTTGTTTTTGTAGCTTGGGATTTACCTGGGGGAGTAGCAGGGCTGAGAGGTATGTCTGCGCCAGGTCCTCTCCCAGGCACAGCAGAAGGGAAGCAAGGGAGCACTTGGGTCCCCAGGGGACATGAGAACCAAGGTCACTGACCTATGCCAAAGCCACCACTGTTATGGCAAAAGTATTTATTATATACATAAGACTCCAGTCACACTCCACAGGGCAAGGACCAGAATTGGCTATAATACAAATTAACTATAATACAAATTAACTATAATACAAATTAACTATAAAAACATAAAGCACTTTTGGGGCCCAGGCTTTCCACAGGAGGAGATAGGCACAGGGACGAGCCTGGGGGCTGCTGTGCGAGAGGGGGCTGTCCCACACCCTGCCCCCTGCTGTGGTCCCACAGTAACCAGATGTGCAAGTAGGAAAGAACCCAGTTAAGAATTACAGTCACGGGGACTGGCAGGTGGGGGCTGAGCTGAGTGTCACCAGGACAGGAGCGGGGCCTGCATCCCCCAGGGAAAGTGCAGAAGGCACATGGGCAGGGCTCTTTGGAGGGGCTGTGAGGAGGAGGTGGGGTCCAACAGTTAGTGCATGTGGGGCCCCAGGAGATCACAAACACTAACACACTACCCACAGGGATGAGCATCTGGACCATCCTCCTATTCCCCGCACACTTCTGGGATAACCCAGCTCTATGGCCAATATGATCCTCAGGGAGGACACGCAGGGCAGCCTTCAGGGGCCAGAGGTGTGAGGGGGACAGTCCAGCCCTGCGTCCCAGCCCCTCCCTGCCAGTGCATTGATTGTCTTAAGTCTTCAGGCTAAAAAGGGACCCCCAGCCTTCCTGCTCTGCAGGAGCATCAGTCAACGAGGCGCTTGCGGGGCACTGTCCGAGCTCGGTTCGAGCGGCGAATCTCCTGCTTGGCGTCCCGGCACCGCTGGCAGATGAAAATGTCAGGCACGTTGGATTTGCGGATCTTGGCACAAGAGAGGTGGATCCAGGTAGCGCATTCATTACATTCGATCATGGGCCTCCCTGCAAAGGGCTTCATGCAGAAGCAGGTGATCAGATCCCAGGCATCATCATCTGCTCAGGACAGAGAGAGGCACCGGTCAGACACCACCATACCAGCTGCAGGTCTGGTTGTGGCCAGACCAGCCAGTTCTACTGGTGTTAAAAGGGACAGCCCCCCACTCACCTTCTGCTTTGGTGTTGGGAACTTCTGCGAATTCGACTGCTAAAGTTGCAAAAGGGGGGAAAAAAGAGGAAAAAAAATCAGAACCAGATGAGTAAGGCAGCCTTACACCCCACTTCAGACCTGTTTCAGGTCTGCACTACTTGCTCTGCAGAACAGAGCTACCAAAGGGCAGGTCAGCTCCCTGCCCTCTGCTCTTTAGTCCCCCAGGTCCCAAAAGTATTCCTCTTGCAGGGAGAAGCTTGGGCTGTCAACAGGCCCTCCCTGTGGCCAGCAAGGGTGGCTCCAGCTGAGGGAGGGACAATGTTTGGCACTGGGTGCAGCACAACAGGGCCGTTGCAGTCCCCCAGACACTTACCACTGAGCTGGGAGGTCTCTCTGCTTGTGTCTTCCCCTGTGCTTTGGTCCAAGGTATTACAGGGACTAGGGCTTTTCCTCTCTCCAGAGAAGAGGTCGTCGTGCTCCTTAAGCTGAGGATCATCTGCTGGCTTCTCAGTTCCCTGTGCTCCGTACATCAAGTCCTTCTCTGTCACCGGCTCCTCCAGGAGGGAGTTGGGCTGGGGGTCCCCAGGCGGGTTGAGGGAAGGCTCCAATAGCTCCTCTTTCACAGGAGACAGCTGTCCTGCCAGTGCAGCCAGCTGCTTCACCCCATCCTGCTCTGCCCCAAAGTCCTTCCAAGCACTCAGCGGCACCCTCTTCTTCACCTCCTGCTCCAAAATGCGTTTCTTTGCTGGTGGTTTCTTCCGTTTGATTTGCTGGGGCCGGACATTGTAGAAGGCAGTGGAAAAGGCAGGGCTGTTCATTAGCAGGCCACTGCCCACAGCATTCCTGCTCTTCCTATTGTCCATTGGGATGTGGCCATCGGAGGAGTGAGATGAGGTTGAGCTATCGCTATCCTGAGTGCTCCCTGTACTGTTCTGGGGGCTCATGCTGCCTCCGTGGGTCCAGGGCACGTACTAGTGGCAAGAGGGGAGGATGAAGGATTAGCATGGGAGAACAGAGCACAGATATTTGGGGAAAGGAGAGAACGACTCTCCAGCAGTGTCCACCCAAACATCAAGGCCAGACTGGATGGGCCCTGAGCAACCTGACCTAGTGGGTGGCACCCCTGTCCATGGTGGGGGAGTTGAAACTAGATGATCTCTAAGGTCCCTTCCAACCCAAACCAATCCATGATTCCTTAAGATTAGGAGCTGAGCCTGCACATGGCAGGGAGACCAGGAGAACCAGCATCTTTGTAAAGGAACACTGCGCAAGCCGACTTACCTCTTCAGGGTAGGGGATGTAGCCTGCATAGGCCAGAACGAAGGTGCAGAACTGGTTGAAATCCTCCACAGTTCTCCTCCGTTTCTGAAGTGGCTGCAACAAACACCACGAGTGGATTAAACTCCCGGGATATCCCAACCAAGCCGATATCACAGCCAGCTCTGGCAGCAGCTCTGGACTACCCGGCAGTTTTAGAAGCACAGAATATCGAGGTCACCCAAACATCCATCCTTCCCGTAATTCTTCATCATCTGCCGAGGCAAATGCAGCCCTTCCCTTTAAACCCAGATCCCGGGCGGGGTGGTGGCGGGGGGAGGGAGGGCCGGACACACGCGACGACACCGTGACGACATGCCGGGACACCCAGCGCCCGGCAGCCGCTGGCGGAGCCTGAATCGGAGGCTAGGGGGGGTGGGGGGCCGATGCCGGGATGTCCGCCCACGGGCGGTGACTCCGGGATGGGGGACGCTCCCGGGGCAGCGCCCGGCGCGCTCGGGGCTCGGTCCCGCGGGGGGAGCGGTGGGAGGGCCGGGCGCCGCCGGCACCAGCAGCGCCCCCCGGGGCAGCCCCGCACCCCGCGGCCGATGGAGGGGCAGCCGGGGCCGGGCCGCGGCGCTCCCCCCGCGGCGGCGGCCGGGGCTGGGAGGGGGTGTCGGGGGCGGCCCCCCCGCGCAGCCCGTCCCCGCGCCGGGCACCTGATGGCTCCCAAGATGGCGCCGCGCTGCCGGTCCTGCCCCGGCCGACCGGCCGGGGGGGACCCCGCCCCCCAAACCGACACCCCCGCGCCCGCCGCAACCGCGCCGGCACGGGACCCCCTGATCCCCCCGAAACGGCGCGCAGCACCCCGCTCCCCTTCACGCACACGCGCACCCCGGCACCGCCGCAGCCCCCAGCTCATCCCGGGCCCCCTCATGGGCACCCCGAGTGCCGCCACCGCCCCCCCCGGGGCAGCATCCCCCGCCC
>VZDJ01000301.1:3051719-3090911 GCA_008694505.1 Cyanoderma ruficeps | reverse complement strand
CCGAGCATGGCCCGCCGCGGGGGCACGGCTCCGCCGGCTGCCCGCCGGCGCTCATGCCGGTGCCGGTGCCGGTGGCGGTGCCGGTAGCAGTCCCGGTGCCGGTAGCAGTCCCGGTGCGGTGCGGTGCCCGCCGCCGGTGGGAGCGAGGCTCGAGCGCCGCCCCGGCCGCAGGGGCGGGACCACCTGGTGGCGGGGAAGGCGGAGGCGGGGCCTCGCGCCGACCGTCCCGGTGCGGGGGGGTGCCGGTGAGTGTCTGCCCTTCCCGGTACCGAACACGGGAGCGCAGCCGGGCTGGACTCGCCCGGACCCGCCGCCGCCTCCAACGGCAACGCCGAGGCACCGCCCACCGCCCGCGCGGGGTCGCGGCTCATGGAATGTTGGGGCTCGGGGGGAACACCGCGTTCGAACGGTCTCCGCGCGCCGGGGGCGGGGCGGCACCCACCCCACCGGGGAGCTCCGTCCGACCTGGCCTGGAAAAACTCCAGGGCTGGCGCATCCACAGCTGCTCTGGCCAACCTGTGCCACTGCCTCTCCACACTTCCAGGGAAGAATTTCATCCTAATATCCAAAGTGTCCCCTCTCTCACTTTAAAGCCATCTCCCTTTCTCTCATCCCTGTCCACCTGTGTAAAAAGTCGCTCCCTCTTTTTAAAATACATCAACAGCAAAAACCACCCCCCAGAATTCACATTTTCTTGTTATATGGAGGACCATGGCTGTGAGAATGATAAACTCCCAGTCAATCCCAAACTTGTGCAGGATCTGTTGTTCCAGCTGAATCCCTTTACAGGGATGGTGTATGGGGCCTTATGGAATTCAACCAAGAGTACTCAAAAGAGCGGGTGGATGTCATCATGAGACCCCCTCAATGATTTTTGAACTGCCATGGGAAGCTGGAGAGATCCCACTTGACTGGAAACTGGCAAATATTTTCCCAGCTTTCTGAAAGGGCAAGAGGGATGATCCTGGGCACTACAGGCCTGTCAGTCACATTTCAGTGCCTAGTAAAATTTTGGAGAAGATTATTTGGAGAGTCATTGGAAAATACCTGAAGGACAAACGCAGGCATCAGTCACAGCCAGCAAAAGTTCATGAGGGGAGAGCTCTGCTTGAGAAACTTAATTTCCTTTACGGGCAAGGTGACTCAAGTAGTTGATCTAGCGCAGCCTTGATACAAAACTTGGAGTTCAGTAAAGCTTTCAATGCTGACTCTCCCAGGATTCCTCTGGACAGAGTGTCCAGCACATGGATAAATATGTCATGCAATGGGTGAGCAATAGGCTCACAGGTCAGGGTATAGTGAGTGGGGTGACAGCAGACTGGTGTCCAGTCACTAGTGGGGTTCTGCAGAGTTCAATTTTAAGGCCAGTGCTCTTCAAAGCTTCATCAACAACTTGGATGCAGGACTTGAAGACACACCAAGTTGCCACCATACCTGAAGCAACGCTGCTGTATCAGAAGTCCCCCTGACCAGGCAGCCTGTAGTAGATGCCAAACACAGACTCTTTTGCTGGTCCTGTCCTTGATTTTTACTCACAGGCTCTCAACCTGTTCATGGCTGTTACTCAGAGGCAGCTCTTCACCATCTGTCCCTTCCTTAGGAGAGTCCAACACCCCTGCCCCTCCTTCCCCTCCTTTCTTCTGAAATCTTGTAGCCCTCCATTGCAGTGTTCCAGTTGTGTGACACATCTATTTCTTTGATAGCAATTATGTCAGTTTTTTAATTGTGCCATGGTTTCCAGCTCCTCTTGCTTGTTACCCATGCTGCATGCTCTGGTGTGGAGACACTTCAGCTGGGGCCTTTTTGCCGTTTGGGAGGAGCCCTGCCTAGTAATTCTTTTGAGATGATTTATGGGTATTACCCTGTTGCTTCCTAAGGTGTTGGTGTTTCCTGGTTCCTCTCTTGACACCCAGAAATACATCCCCATTCCCTGCTCAATATAATTTAGAGCTCTGCCCCCTTTTCCTGCCCACCCTCAGCCCATTTCCCCCCCAAACCACAACCAGATCTGGTACCCTCCAGAACAGATATCCAACTCCAGCCTCACACCAGCTCCATGACCCCAAAGGTGGCTTGTGGCCTCCCACCGCCCAGTGGGACACTGGCATGCTCCATCCAGGAGGTCCCAGCCTCACCTGCAACAGAGCTGCCATTTAATTCAGAGAGAATCATCTGGAAAGCATCTCCCCCCACCAGCCTTGTGCTTGCTTAGGGCAGCAGGAGGACAATCCCCCCTCCCCTCCAAAACCAAGCCCCACAGCCTCCCAAGGAAAGGAGAGCATTGCACCCACTGCGTCCTGGGTTTATTTACACCACAACCTCTGTGTGGGTGGGCGGGGAGGGACACTGGGCAGCCCACCCGAGGGCAGCCCAGCCCCGGGCCGGCTCAAAGGCAAGGCAGGCAGCGAGGCAGTACCGGCAGCAGCACAGGGAAAGGAGCAGGGACCACGCCCAGGAGAACCGGGCTCTGGCTCCCTCGGCACTACAGACGTAAGCAAGCCCCAGCATCAGGGGGCTGGGGAAGAGGCGGGGGTCACTTTTAGCAGCAAACGCCTCGTTTCCCTCCAAGGCAGCAGGGAGGACAGTGGCATGTGATGGAGCCAGACAAGTGCTCAGGCAGTTAAACAACAACAACAAAAAAAAAAAACCAAAGAAAAAGGCAGAGGGTGAAGTGAAGAAACAGAGAACAGCTCTTCTGCCCTGCAGAGCACGGAGTTAAACCGAGGGTCAGGATACTCTGCCTTCCCTCCTCTCGGCACAGCAGCAGCTCCAGGCACAGCCTTCTAAGTGTGCCCAGTGCCAGGCACAGCCCCGGACAGTGACAGAGCCCCAGGCCACGCACACCAGGCTCCTGCTCCCACGCTGTCCTTCCACCTGGCCCCGGGAGGGGAGAGCAGTTCAGGTGGCAGTTTGATGGCATGGCTGACGGTCCATGCGGGCAGCAGCGTCCTCGGCGCTCTGCCAGGCACAGTTGGGGTGGATGCCGAGGTGGCTGAGCTTTGTCCTCCAGCCCCTGGCGCAGTCCGGCTCCCACCTCCCTTATAGGAAACCCTCCTTCCGGAACTGCTCCTTCAGGATGTCTCTGTACTGGTCAAAGCCACCCTCGATGCGGGTCACGGTGGCGTTCTCACACACCCACAGCTCCTGGCACACCAGGCGGATAAAGCGTTCATCATGGGACACCAGGATTATACCACCCTGTCAATATACAAGGGGAAAATTAGGAACTTAGTGGAGCACAACCCAGGGCCCAGCACTGGTGGCATGGAGATCTTGTGCCTCTGTCTAGCCTGTGCCCAGAACTTCAGGTTTCCATCCACTCCAGGGAAAACTTAACAGTACGTTAGTGGCAGGGAGCTCATCCCAGCCTTTCCTCCCTCCAAGGGGACAGACAGATCACCTATGGAGGAGCCATGTGCAATAGTAGTCAGAGTGTAGGTGAGGGTCGGACAAGGTGCTCTCTGGGCTGCTACTGCCCCTCTCAGCCAGTCTCAGCCAAGGCCATCAAGTAAAGAAACCACCAGCATGGATGGCTAAGGCAGAAATGTGACTCATGTCTCAAACTCTGTCCTAGACTTGAAGTCACTGCTGGTATTTCACCATCCATCTCTGGCTGAGATACCAAGTAACTTGAGCTGGAGGCTGAAGGAGGCGTTAGAAAAACAAGAGATGTTGCAGGGAGAACCTTACCCGGAACTTATTCAGTGCCTTTGCCAGTGCCTCAATGGTCTCCATGTCCAGGTGATTCGTTGGCTCATCCAGGATGTAGAAGTTTGGACTAGAAGAGAAGACAGCTCTGAGGATGCACAGGAACAGTCTCAGGCTGGGTCTGCACCCTGACTGCTGCTTTAACTGCTTACAGCCACAGCTGGCATGTGCCTGGCCCCAGGATTGGCACTCCCAGTCCCAGGGACACCTCTTATCCCTGTGAGCCCAAAGCAGTGGGAGAAAACCATTTGCCTCTTTCCACACAGTCTCCCCAGGGTGACACCTCCCTCTCCACAAAAACCTCCAAGGACAAGGCTTCTGTGGGGTAGCAGAAAGTCGCTGGATGCCTGCCTTCCTCCCAGTGAAGCAAGCTCCAGGGATGAAGCCACGGAAAAATTAACAGCATTTTGGAGAACATTACCAGGGCATAGTCATCTGAGCAAAGGCCACACGACTCTTCTGACCTCCGGACAGGCTGGCCACAGGACGCACGGCCAGCTCTCCAGAGATGCCGTAGCTCCCCAGCTGATGCCGGTACTGCTCCTCCGTCTTCCCTGCAGGATCATGTCACAACACACCTATGGCACCCCTGGTGTGACACGGGGCCACAGCCGGGCAGCCTCTGCCAGACCAGCCAACAGGAGTTCAGCAACACTTCCAGGCAATTCTCTCCCATGCAGGGGGTTTGCGAGGAAAACCTGACTGACACAATCAGGACAGGGGCTGCAGGGCTGGTGAATGACACCAAGTGATGCCACTCCCAGGTCCCTGTCACTGTGTCAAGTAATGGAGAAGGGACCCAGAAGTTTTGCCAACTGGGAAAGGGGGATCCAGCGCTCATCCTGTGAGCAGCTCATCTGTCCCCAAAACTTGGCACCAGCCTGAGATCTGCAGACTACCAGCTACTCCGCTTCTCACGGCTGATGACCTGAACTTGGCTGGACAAGGGGATTTACCCCAGTGTTGGCAGTGACTCTTAAGCACTGACGGGACAGAGCCTTCTGCCCACAATCATGGACAAATCAATGCTCCTCCATGCACAGCAAAGGAGACCTCTGGGATCAACAAAAACTCACCTGGGAACTTTCTTGCCAGTAACTCTACAGCAGTGATATTCAAGTCTAGTTGATCCACATGGTGCTGGCTGAAATAACCGATCTTTAGGTTTCTGCAGAATGAGAATAGGGATTGGGAGCTGGTACCAGACCCTACAACCACAGCATTCATAGCTGCAGTGCCACTGGGTGTGCTGAACCCATCCCCATTGCTCAAGCAGCACAGTCCAGAAGCCCCCCAGCTGCAGCATTCCTCCCAGTCCCCCAGTCCTTCCAACCAGGTACCTGTGAGCATGTCTGATCCCTCTGACTGGTGCCAGCTCCCCCATCAAGATCTTTAGCATGGTTGACTTGCCAGCTCCGTTTTCCCCAACCTAGAGAAGCAGCAGCAGCATTGGAGAATATGAAATCCATGAAGGCACTTCAGAGAAGGGGGCAGTGATCAGGGAACTTCAGTTCTTGCAGATGATGTGGGGGAGCAGGATAGAGTCTAAATGGTGACTTCAGCTACCAGGAAGCTGCATTTCTATAATTGACAAGCAGCCCTGGCAGCAGTGCCAGATGTTCCCTCCCCAACCCTTAAGCCTAAGGACTACATGGTCCCAGCCTCATCTGCAAGCACAGTGTCTGCTGCCCCATCCAATGTAGCAGGGCCCCCACTACAGTTAGATGGTTGCTGTCATCTAACAGGAATTGTATATGGATCTGGTCTCTTCTCCAAAGTATCCAGTGAAAGGATGAAATCACAAATTCTAAATGGTATTAGGAAAAATGTTCCAGTGTTCCTCAAAATAAGGATGATCAAATGCTGTGATGGGACCCAGCAGAATGGAAGAAATAGTCCTCCCTGGAAAACATCCAGCATTCAACTAGACAAGGACCTGAGCAACCTGACCTATAACCAAAGCTATCCCTGCTTTGAGCAGGGTCCCCCCAAGGTCCCTCGTAGCCTCCATTATTCTGCAATCCCACATACCACACAGATGCGGGACTCCAGGTCGGCAGAGACAGAGAGGGAATGAAAGATGTAGTGACTTGGCTCATAATAGAAGTCTACTTCATCCAGCTGCAGGATTGGGGGGGAGAACTTCTCAAAGCCATCGGGGAACCTAAGAAGGCAGGAAGAGGTGAGAGATGAACAGGAACTTCAGAGACTTCCAACTGCCTGGAACAACTTCTGTAACCCCCAGGTGACAAGAGGGGCTCCCTACCATGCAGAGCCTCAGGGAAGGTCACAAGAAGACAACAAGGACCTGCAGCCTTGGCCCCAGGGAACCCAACCTGAAAACGGGGACCTGTCTGGTCTCCCTGTCAGAATAAAACTGGCCCACATGAAGGGGTGGTTGTCCCAGCTGGGACAGGACCCTGGAGAAACTCATGTTTGAAATGGAGCCAGGTGCCCTCCAAACAATGGCTCAGGGGACACTCACCTGATGATCACCTCAGATTCCTTGTCCACAGGCTTCAGCACTGGCCTGCAATAAGAGGAGACATACAACCAAGGTGCTCTGCACTGTGGATCTGCTCCCACACCAGAAGCCCAGGCAGAGTCTTTAGCTCTGTGCCACCTCATCCTAACCAAAGCCTCTGAACCAGAGACAGGCACTCTAAAAGCCCAAACCACAACTGTATCTGCCAGGTACCCTGGGAACCTCCATTTCTTTCCATGAGCGCTGCCCCTTTCCCACCTCCAGAGAGGAGCAGGAAAGGCACTCACAGCTTCTCCAACAGCTTCAGCTTGCTCTGCACCTGGGACGCCCGGTTGGCGTTGTAGCGAAAGCGGTCAATGAAAACCTGCAGAGAAAACCAGAGACCCCCTAGTCCCCCTCAGCACCAGCTGTCCTGCTCCACTGCCAAACCTACAGCAACACAACCACTAAGGCAGAGAGAAAGGGACAAGGCTGGGAGAAGAATGCCCCAGCTCCACTGGCTTCTCCCAGTACCTGGATGTGCTCGCGGTACTGCTGCTGGGCTTCGTACTCTCGCTGCTGGTTCTTCAGCCGCTCCTCCTTGGTCTTCATGAAGTTCTCAAAGTCCCCACGGTACATGTCCAGCCGCTGCGAGTGCAGGTGGATGATGTCCGTGGCCACCGCGTTCAGGAAGTTCCTGTCGTGGGACACCACGAGGATGGTCGACTGCCAGGTCTGGAGACAGCAAGAGGGAGGCCTGAGCACCATCAAGCCAGGGCACAGGGGTTGGTCCCACCATCCAGGTAGGCGAGGACATCTCCCTCCCTCACCCTTTCTCTGTATTATGGCCTTCTGCCACCCCCCTACCTGTAGGTAGCTCTCCAGCCACAAAATTGCCCTCACATCCAGCATGTTCGTTGGCTCTGAGGGAAGGGGAAAAGGCACTCAGGTCAGGAGGGGTGGGGATGGGTGGATTTTATTTTTTTTCCCATAGGAAAGCCTAGTGATCTGCACTGGGGCGGAAAGAGCCTGCATGGAAACCTTCTTTGCCCAGCTCAGGGGACTCGCGTGTAGGGTGTGATGCAGTGTGTGCACAGGGGCTGAGGCTCAGGCAGGGATGCTTCCCCCACTCCACATCGATACCCAGACTCTGGTGCCCCACAGCAGCATCTCACCCAGATTCCCTGTCCAACTTGGGCATGCTCTGCAGTGAAAGGACTTCCTCCAGCACAGACTGGCAGCCAGGGTGCATTCTAGGGACTGGCAAGGGAAAGGGAACAAAACCTGGGGCAGGATGACATGCAGACCACCTGGCTGGGGCACAGGGCAAGGCTCTGCTGAGTACAGTGAGAGCTGCTGCCCAGGCAGATTTCCCCGTGCCACTGCTGCTAACCACACTGCCAGGCCAGCCTGTCACACAGGGCTATTTTGAGCAGGCAGATAAAGGCCATGGCATGCTCCCAACCCCAGGAAGGGCACAGGCAGGCACAGCAGTGTCACAGGGGGACTCACAGTATCAACTTACCATCCAGCAGAAGGAGATCTGGCCTGGGGAAAACAAGACATGGGTATCAGAAGCAGAAGGAGCACAGGGTCAGTGCAGAGTGTCTCATCACACACACAAAGCCCCAGTGCCTCCAACATCCCCACCCCCAGAGCCTGGGTTGAGGGGACCCCCAGTCAGCACCCCTGCACCTCGCAGCACGGACAACAAGGAGGCTTAACCCCATAGCATGAAGGCCTGGACACCAACCTGGCAAACAGGGCTCTGGCTAAGGCCAGTCTCATTCTCCAGCCTCCAGAAAACTCTCTGAGGAGGGAAGATGCAGAAGTTACTGTTCAACACAGAACCACTCTGTGTTTGCCTGACTGCAGGATCCCTCCTCCCCCATGGCACTTTTGGCTCTGCTGTCACCCAGAGGCAACTTATGCCAACAGAGATTTCAGGCACAGCACAAGATCTGTGGACCAGCAGGAAGGTGGCAGGAGACCACATTGGATGATCAAGAATAGATCCTTGCTCTTCCTTACAGCCACAGCAGTGCCTGAGGGCTCAACTGGAACATCTCCCCAGCCCCATCACTGCCTCAGTGCCCAAAGTTTGGAAACTTACTTGGTTGTCTGTTGCTGCATCTTTGCATTAAAGCCCAGCCCAGCAAGAATGACGGACGCCCTGGGGAAAAGGGGAGAGAACTGGAATCCAGCTACAGCATCCAAGGCAGAGCACAGCCCAAGGTCTCAGACCCACAACCATGAAGGGAACTCCATTACATATTTTAAAGCCATTCTGGTGCAGGAAAACCTTCCTGCACACCCAAGAAAAGCACTTGGCTAGGAAATGCAGCCCAGCAAGGAACAGCATCCACATGAAGTCCCAGGAGATTTACAAGGAGTTTTCATCTCTTTGGCCAGGAAGAGAGTCACACCACCACTACCATCCCAAAAACACTCCCCAAGCACCAGGAACCTAGGGAGATTGGAGAGCAGCAGCAGCAGTATAAGCCATTTGGGGCAAAAAAAGTCCCTCCAGCTTCAGCAGAAAGGTCAGCTATTTCTAAACCAGCAGAGCTGTGACAGAGGAGAGACAAGAACAGCAGGGAAAACCCCATCCCCACACGCTGGATCCCAGGGCCACAGCATCACCCTTCCATACCCCAAACCACTGCTCAGCCCTGGCCATGCCAACACATAGTGGTGCTCACAGCGCTGTCTCACCTTGCTGGGGCTTTGTCTGCCTCAATCTCCTCCAGCTTAGCGTAGATCTCTGATAGTCTGTCCCCTTCTGTCCCTTCTCCCCTAGGATAGAAAAAGGAGGAAGGTGTGGGACTCACCAAGTCAGGGTTTGAGAGCTGGGGGAGGCTGATCTCCCCAGGCAGGACTAAGGTGGTCAAGATACAGCCCACCTCTGCCAGAGGTGGAAGGGAGAGACCTCAGAATGAGACCTTGTGGTCAAGAGGCCACAGAAGGGCTGGAAATCCAGAGGATCACCTCACCTGCCAGCATTGATCTTGGCTGTCAGGTCCCTCTCCTCCCGCAGCAGGCTCTCACGAGTGGTGTCACACTCCAGCACACTCTGCAGTGCCGGTGTGTCATCGCCTGCCACCTCCTGCTCCACGTGCAGGATGCTGATGTGTGAGGGGATGCGCAGGCTCTGGCTGGCGATCATCTTCAGCAGCGTGGTCTTCCCCAGCCCGTTCCTGCCCACCAGCCCGTAGCGCCGGCCAAAAGCCAGGTTCAGGTCTGCTCCCGTCAGCAGGACACTGAAGCAAGGGAACAGGCAGATCCTTGGTCAGACTGTCCCATGGAGAGGAGATAACCAACAGCCACCTGCCCCTGGTGTATTTCAGGCTGTGCTGTAGCCAAGCAAAAATCACAGGCTTCTCCTGCCCAAAGCCAACAGGGTCAGTGCCCACCTTGCTTCCTGATCTTCGCCACACCCTCTGTAATTTCTCAACTGCTCTCTACTCCAGTCTAATCCCCCACGGTCCAAAATCCCAGCCAGGGTCTGTCCCATGTCCCCAGCACACTCACCGCTCACCGAAGGACACGTCGAAGTTCTCGATGCGGACATCGTACGACTTGTTCTTGCCTGATGACTCCATGCGAGTCTCCTTCTTGCTGGAAGCTTGGCTGGCAGATGCCTCCTCAAGGACTCTGTGGACAGGAAGAACAGAGAAGGGGGTCAGCAAGAAAGCTCTGCTACAGTCAGATCCCAGCCAGCTCAGCAGAGCAGGGATGTTCAAAGTGCCCTGCATACTCACACAGGGCCAGATGACTTCAGGGAATCCCGCTCCAGCCTCTTGTCCTGCTTGGCTTTCAGCCTGGCTTCTGCCTTCTCCAGTTTCTTGGCATTCACCATCTGGGACACAGAACAGAGTTTGAAGAGGAGAGAGAGCATCTTCAGCAAAACCCCCAAAAGCCCAGCTCTGGGAGAAAAAAGATCAATCAACCTCTCAAGCCTGGAAGAAAGGGAGGGAGGAAGGACAGGAAAAGTGGGACAGATTCAAGCATATTTTGAGGAGGCTAATCAGGCCAGGAAACTACCTCAGCTATGAAGTCGTAAATCAAGAGCTCATACACAAGTTTTGCCTCAGCAAGGCAGAAGTTTTGGCTAACCCTGTCGTACAGTCAGTTTCTGTAGTTCCAGGGACCTGGATCAGCCAAATCACTTCAATGGCAGCAACCTGCCATCCCAGTGGTATACTTCTTCTGGTATACTCTGCACCCACCCTTGAAGTGCACCATGAGGTGTTTCCCTTCCCAACACGTTAAACATTAGACAGTTTGGAATAAACTCTTCTTGAGCAGTGGATCAGAGACAAAAAGCATTTAATTAACCCTGAAGGCAAGAAGGCGCCAAGTGTTTTAACGTGGCTTCTGGTCTTGGCCAGGCTTTCAACCCACTCCAGTTTATTCCTGCATAGAGTCAAATATTTGTGGCTGACCAAGGATACTCCTAGATATTTCTAGGCAACTCTGCAGGCACCAGAGCACGTTAAAGACCTGCATGCCAGACTGAAGAGTGTCTTGTTACTAGAGCTGTGACCCCACACCTACAGAGAGAGTCACTCTGTAAACTACACCCAGCTTTCTGAATCTCCTAGTAAGACATCCTCCAAAGCTTGACAGGCCTCCCAAGGCCTTCTCTGAATCATCTCCAATTTTTCTGAAGATCCTTTTTTGAGCTGCAGACACAAGAGCTGGAAAGTGAATCCAGCCGCGACAACTCTGGTGCCAAAACCAGCCAGAGCTGCCAGATTTTGCTTAAGACTCCCGTTCAGACGTGTGGGAATCGTGTTAGGTCCCAGCCTGCAAGTGAAGGGTTCTCATCCTCAACACATTAACCCATGGAAAGGGAGCTCTGTGAGTGACCTGGCAAAGACACTGCCCACACTGTACAGCCACTGCTGTCCTTGCTCTGTGGATGTGCAACTGCACCTCACCCATGCTCAGCCTTTGGCACATCCAATACAGACAGCAAGCCAGGCTGTTCCTGAGCAGCTACACATTCCATCAATACAGATGTCCCGATTTCTTCAGGTCATGGAGTGGAACTAATTCCAAACTTCTCTGCTCTTGATCTTATTTCCCAAACCACAACAATCTACAGCTGGCTCTAGAGCTGAGCTTACAAGCTCAGAGACCTGTCCCCACGGCAGGTCTCTGCTAACTTCCCACTTGTAACACGCCCCCTCCTGCCATTACCCAGACCTTTATCCCTCACTGAATATTCAAGATGTCATCCAGGGACATCCTGTTTTCTCAACCAATGGCCTTGCTGTAGGAGCCAAAGGTCCTACAGCAAGTCACGAGTTCACTAAGAAATTACAGCAAAATCAATCTCGTCAGATTAATAAGCTGCTAACTCACGTGGAGCCTCTTCACCAGACCAAGGTCTAGAGTTTTCCAAATGACAGAGAGCCTGACAAGGAGGAGCAGTACTCCCTGCAGCTATACTCCTAACCAGGATGCTGCTTGCCTTGGCTGCTCTCCAAGGGCAACCTGGACTGGAGCTCCATGTGTCAGCTCCTCTCACAAGGAAGGGCACAGCCCTCACTTACCGAGGTCTGGCCTCTCTTCAGCAACAGCCCCGGCAGCACATCTGCACTACTGTCACCTGCAAGAAGACAGTGGGGTTGGGGTTGGTGAGCACATGTGGCAGTGCTCAAAGCCCTGCCTTAATGACCACCCATGCCCAGACATGGCTGATCCCTCTCCTGACAGGATGAAGGGACCAAAGGGCATCTCTCCACCTCCACCTTCACTCCAGCTTACCCCGTGGGCACTGCAGCCCACAGCTCAGCAACAGAATGAGAAACAGATGTATGCCTGTGAGGGACAGCCTGAGCGCCCCCTCCCCAAGGTCAGGTGAGCACACCCAACGCCCCGAGCTCCCGAACCCTGATGGTAGGACATGAGCCGCGGGTACCACTCACCATATCCATCAGTGATCTGGGAAAGCTGGATGGGGGCATCCAGCAACACCTGGCTGCAGCGCTGTGCTTGGCCCTCGTCCCTACGGAGAGGAGGAGGAGGGTGAGGTGCGTGAGTGGGGTGAGGGGGCGCGAGGGGACGCCGGGTGCCCTTACAGCTGCAGGGTGTTGAAGAGGCGCTGGCAGATCTCCCTGATGGCGCCGTCGTCCTTGGTGTCCTGCGACACCTCCCGCAGCAGTTCGCCCACCGCCTCCTCCAGCTCGTCCACCGACTCGAAGTCCGCCCCGCTGCCGTGCAGGATCCCTGCGGGCACAGGGCACCGGCGCTGCACACCCCGCCGCTGCGGCGACAGGTGGCACCCTCCCGGTTCCCCCTACCCCACCCTTCCCCGGTCGCCTGTCGCGATTCGGGGGCTGCTGCCTGTCGCCACAGCGAAGAGGTGTCGCGACATGCGGCGTCGTGGGAGGCCGAGCCACAGCGGGCAGGCGGGAGCCGCTCACCCGTAACGTAAGCGAACAGCTCGCCGTCCAAGTCGGGGAACTCGGAGCGGAGGATGTCGGCGCAGGACGCCATGGCGGGGCGAGCCCGCCCCGCGGAGCCGCCGCCGCTCGAAGCCGGAAGG
Source organism: Cyanoderma ruficeps (assembly GCA_008694505.1). Classification (NCBI taxonomy): domain Eukaryota; kingdom Metazoa; phylum Chordata; class Aves; order Passeriformes; family Timaliidae; genus Cyanoderma; species Cyanoderma ruficeps. The sequence goes on along the minus strand of VZDJ01000301.1, from coordinate 3,078,183 downwards.
GACGGCGGGCGCTGCCGGGAAGGAGGCGGGCGGCCGCCATTGCGCGGAGGCCGCCGGGAGATGTAGTCCGGGCCCGACCGCGCCTGCGCGTTACGGGACCAGGAGTGGGAATCCCGGCGCCACGGGCCGGGACAGAGGCACCGGGAACGATCGGAGCGCTCGGGACGGGCCCAAAACCCGCTCAGCCCCTGCTTGTCCTGTCGCCCAGGGAAAGAGGCTTTGGGAGAATTCGGAATTTTGTTCCTCTTTCGAAAACAGTTTCTTCTTCTAAATCAAAGTCAAGACATTGCAGGTTGGGGACACTGCAGGTTGGGTTTGCATTTTTTCATCCACCAATGGGCAATGACCACTTGCTCACCATCACCTGCTCACAGACTGAAGGCAGAGGGGCTGAGCCAAGGGCCAGGTTCAGCTGCTCAGCAATTGTTAGTTCCCTCAGCTACCCTGCACAGCACCCACACGGGCCCCGACACCAAAAGCCAAGTTAAAAGCCAACTTCTGACTCTTTTTCAGGTGCGCACAAGGAAAGATGACCAAGATTCTTTTAAGCGTGGCTGGGACACAGGAGCCTGACTTACAGGGGGCTGGGACACACTCCACCGAGTTCAGTTCATCCCAGCTGCAGCCCCAAAGGAAGTCCAGAGCATCCTCCTTTCTCCAGGGAGCTGCAGCACTGGCACAGCTGGAAACAAAAGCATCACTTGTCCTTTTCACCTACTAGCCCCCAAGCAACCCAGGGCTGGGGAAGCAGCACAAGCAAGTCCCAAGACATTGTGGCACAGGCCCAGGGTACAGCCCAGGATCTTGCAGCACCAGTCCCAAACAGCAGTGCAGGCAGCCTTCTCCATTCTACATACTTTATTAGATTCAGAGCTGGACAAATCACAAAGTGTACAAAATGGAGACCACACTACCAGAAGCAGGATTGTGGGTTGCAGCAGCATTCCTATGGCCCAGAAGCATTTGGTAGAAGCATGGAGAGGGTAGGCTGGGTCAGGGGGCTCTTAATGCCAACTGCATTTAAGGTTCCCCGAGGACAGACCCTGCTCACATCCTGACAGAGCTCAGCTGATCCACACTCCCTGGGACAGTGGGGCCAGATCTCCAATTTGTTTCAAAAGGACAGACTGGCTCAAGCCAGCAGTGGGTATGGGTAAATGCTCCAAGGACCTGAAATGCTGTGCCACCCACATACACACCAGCAAGAGCCTAAACCCTCATCCTTTTGGTCACAAACCTTCCCACGGCAGGACTCTATACTGACAACTTTGCAAGAAATAAGGTGGCGGTGAGATGTGGTGAGCCCACCATCTCCTTTGGTGGGGGCCCAACAAACTCACCACCTCAGACATCTCAGACTGGCCAGCAACATCTACCACAACAGCAATAGCTAGTACAGAAGCCAGGGTAACTTCAACTCAGATTTGTCCAGTCTATGTTTAGGTCTATTCTACGAGTACATATGCACAAGAACTTCAAAAATACTAGGATATGATGCAAGTAGTGAGACACCAACAGAAGAGGAGTTTAATGGTGGACGTTCCCTAGAAAGATCACGAGAGGATGGGAGTTAGACTAGCCCTTGCCCACCCTGGGACGGGGAGCAGGAGGCTGTTGACTGCACCCCTGCACACGACTGGGTTCTGAACTTCATCTGCAGCGTGGGTGGTAACTGAACACGGGCAGGCGAGTCCGCTCCTGGGGTGAGCCACAGGGTCTTTCAATCTGCGTCGAGGGGCCAGGCAGACATCTCTGAATGTAGCTGAAGACCGAGGAGAGACAGAGCATGGCTTGGAGAAGAGGGAGCCCGCCAGCCTGCTGGGGCTAGCATCTGGTCTCGTAGATCCCACTCCTGCCGATGTACCTCACCCATTTTATCACATCGTGGTCACTGTAGTTCAGCTTTGGCTCAAAGACTTTCAGGTAGCGCACCTTCAGCCCAGAGGGTGCAAACGGGACCTATTGCGAGAGGGAAAGGCAACAGAGAGCATTGGAACGGGGTGAGACGCTCTCCGTACACAAATGCCAGAGGACCCCCGGGCAACGCATCTAGAAATGGACACCAAGAGACACTGTTCCCTTCCCTACTTCCTGCATGCATGGTGCCATGCAAGTGGCTCTAAGGGCAATTTTCTTCCATGAGCTTTGCCATCTGGCTGACCTCATCTGTCAGCTTGTCACAGGGAATGCTCAACCCTGTGTAACTCCCAAGAGGGACTGACAAAGCTTCTCCAAGGTTGGGTGCATCCTGAAAGATAGACAGGTACTCACCTCAAAGTTCATGGAGATGGGAGGCCGAGCCCACTTCTTCTTGTCATTGGTGGGCAGCAGTTCAATCTCTGCACTGATCTGGGATTCCTTCATTCCAGCCATACGTTTTATCCTATTGGAGAAAGCCCAGAAGTGAGAAGGTGCCAGAGTTTATGCTCCTTTCACTACATAATCTCAGAGCAGAGGAGCACTAAATAGACCCCACCTCCCCAAGGCCTGCCCCTGCACGCCAGCCCCAAGATGCTCACTTACTTCCAGACAATGGCATTCTCACTGGCCTTGTATTTTGCCTTCCCTTTCATGCAGATGACTTGCACTCCACTGGTATTGAGGGGTGTTGGGATCCGGACCTGGAAGGCACAGTCTGGTAAGCAGGGGCAAGGAGATTGCAGCCTGGCCACTCTGGGCAGTCTCAGATGGTCTGTCCTGGACCCCTTGGGCCCTCTCTCTCTCTCAGCGCAGTGCCCAGAGAACATCAGCTATCACAAGGCATCCTAGGCTAGCTCTCCAGTTTCTTGCTTTGAAGTACAGTTTCACAGTTCCATAATACACAAAAGTCAGTAAGGAACAGGGCAGAGATCTCTATGCTGCAGGAATCGTGGCTAATGTTGGGAAGATGAGCTCAGGAAGGATGCCAGGCATTGCAGCAGGCTCTGGACAGCCCAACCTTGCAGCAGTATGCCTTCTCAGATGGGGCCTCAGCTGCAAAGCCACCCCTACCCTGTCTTACACAGCCCACAGCCTGCTGTCTGACATACCATCAGATCATGCAGACAAAAGAACATGTAATTTTCACAGTGGATGAGAAATTAAGCAAAATGAGGCCCCTGCAAAGGTGGCTGTGCAAATGAAAACAGCTTTCACCTCCCTACTCTACAGCAGCTCCCTCCCACAGCAGAGCAGCACCACACATCTGCGAGATACTCAGTTCACTTTTTTAGCCCTATTCAAGCTTTAAGTCTCATAAGTGAGGATTCCACCACAGCAGACATAAACTACAGGCATGATTTCCAGGCACAAGATACCACAGTTTTTTTTTCCTCTTACCTCTATCTTCTGGGCCAGCAAGGAAGGTTTGAAATTTGATTTGATCACGACCTTCACTTCCAGCTTGGTCCGGCCCACCTCCCGCACTAGTGGGATCACACGGAAGGGAAGGATTATGTCCTTCGTGGTTCGGTATCTGCAGGGATGGAAGCTACAGTGAACTCTGAGGAGGAGTTAACTCCCTTATCCCTCAAACTGTATCACCCTCCTGAAGAGATAGCCTCTGAATATTGCAAACAGCTTAGGAACATCAGCCAGAAAAGGCAACATCCCAGAAGGAAACAGCAGTTAAGACCTGTGCTGGTGTAGGGCAGCAATGGTTTCTTGTGTCTCAAGTTTTATATCTGCTTCCTGCCAACAGCCTTTTTCAAGGACACCAACGTTAAACACTAAAAACAACAGATACAGCAAGCTCAAAAGCAAGAAAACCCACATCCAACACTATGGCTGTGGCAAAGAAAACTAAAAGCAGCTGGGCTTCCACATTTGTAACAGATGGATTTTGGGACAGCCTACAGATTCCACTCTGAAAAGGTGGCGGTGTGTATTTCAAGGGCTGCAAGTCTGCCTGGGGGCAGCAACACTACTGTAGCAGCAAGCAGATGCCAACACCAGCCTGTTCACCCCCCACCCACAGTACCTCATGAGCTCAAATTCTCCATCTGGTGGAATGAAGCTGATGCTCCTCTCGGAATCAAACTTGCTGAGCCTCACACACTGGTGGAAAGTGCAGTCATCAATGGCAATTGACTGTTTGCCGCTAAAAACACAGAACACAGTTAGAGACACACAACCTGCAGCTCTGGTACCTTGGTGCAGTTAAAATCTGTCCAGGCAGAAACTACTCTACAGAGCATGTTGCCATCGCAGGTGTCCAGGAAATGGGGAGGCAGGGAGAGATTTAGGGGACAGCAGCCTCTTGGTTCAGACTTTCCTTGTTTTTACCATCACAAAAATTGTATTTCAGGAAGCTTGTTTGAAAGAATTTTCTCCCTCCTCTCCCCAAAGAGGAGAGAGCTTAGAAGAGCACCCTTCTGTCACAGCCAGCAACACAATGCTTGGGTCTGCCTGTCAGCAGTACTCAGTACTGCAAAGGCAACTCTGCCAGCCCAAGTCTTCTCACAGCACAGTTCAAAGGAGAGAAAACACTTTCCTGTCCACAAAGCTATCCCACTGCCACACAGCCAGGAAATGCCAGGTTCAGAGTCTTACTGTTCAGAAATCTCTTCACAGCTGCTCATTTCCACACTGACAGCAGGTGGTTTGATTCTGAACCAAATTTCCAAAACCATGATATTGTGACATACAAGTCTATATCTCTCCTAAAAGTCTCAAGAGCTACCACCTGTCCATGTAGGTGCACCAGCCTAACCTGCCAGCACTGAACTTGCACCAGTACTAATTCCTGAGAATACAGGTCCTAGGCCAGCCAAAACTCCTCAGCTGAGTGGGACCAGAAGGCAGGACTGACAGAAGAGTCAGCAGTGTTGAGAAGGTGCAGCAGTGTATCACTATGTTATCTAGGCTGCCTCAGCTGCTGGAAGCAGCAGGACAACCATGCCAATATGCCAAGATAGTGTGAGAACTACAGCAGGTTTAGGTGTCCTAGGAACCACCACTACCTACACGAAGAGTAAGGAGACTGACCCCAGCTGACTGGCTGTCTAGTTACACAACCAGTGGTGTGGTTTGTGCTTCTAGTCTTTCCTAATCTGTTGTCCAGATGACAACCAACTGCTTTCTATTTCTTTGGAAAACAGCTGGGAAAGCCCTCTGCCTAGGACTGCTCCAGGCCTCAGGCAGCATTACTCAGGGTTGGCCTTGCCACAAGCTAGATCCCAAAAAGCAACTGATAGCAGCAGTCCCTTCTGGTCACCTCATAAATAAATGCTTCTGGAGAGTAACATTTCCAAGCTGGAGATGCCCACTGGATAATCACAGCTAGAAAGAACAATCTGACAAGAATCCCTGTTCATCTTACTTCTGTAACTCAAAAAAATAACATATTTACTGACAAAGGCAGTGGCATAGAAGCTTTGGGACAGTGTACTGACTCTTCAAGGCCTGTGCAGTTGATATTTTCACTAGAGTAAATCCTCACTGGGCCCATCAGTCATCCCAGGCTCATCTATTTTACTAGCTCAATTCAGGTACAGGAAAGATGGCTTAAAGGTGACAGTGAAGCGATAGCTCTTGGCTTGGTTCTGAGAGAAAAGGCAAATAGCAGCTCAGTTCCATTTACAGGAACCATCATGGAAAGTGTCTGAGATCCAGGTTACATGCACAAGTCACACAAAGCAAGAGACAGGGGGAGAGCAGAGTGCACACAAAGCTGAAGCAGATTATCTACCTTCCCAATTCACTGGGGGTCAGCAAAAAAACAAAAAACAAAAACAAAAAAAAACAACCAAGAGAAATACAGATGAGTTGCAAATGGTTAGTGAGAGAAAGTGGCAGTCCTGTTGCTTTTATCTCTTCACCCCAAGCAGGAAAGCTGAAGAAGGCATTAAGAGCTGGTTTTAGCTTCAATGTGGGTACTGACTGAGGTGCAGCTGGGAGGGAAGCTAGCTGGGCTCTTGGAAAGGATGTGTCTCCTACTCACACAGCCACTGATCACCTGTAATCAGCAGGAGGGGCATCCCCAGTCTTTGATCTACTTTGTGGGAACAGTCCAGGTAAAGCAACCAGAGGGCTTCTTTCACTGTTTCTTGGGAGCACTGCTACTGCTTTTATGATTAAGAGTCTCTGCACTGAGCCAAATTGCTCAGATTACAGAGATACAGATTCTAGGAAAATCCATCTTGGGGAAGTGTTTCCAGGTGTAAGAACTCTACACTCAAAACTATGTTTGAATCTTAATACTTAAAAAGCTGCAGAAAAGCCCTCTGTATTGAGGCCCTCAGGTTGGTAGCTTGCATGACAACTGATCTACCCAAAGTTAGCAGTACCGCCTGAAGGGAAGACAAAACCCCAGCTTTTTCTCTGTCAGATCAGAAAAGCTATTAAGGGCTGCCCTTTCATAAGAGTCCCTGGTGGCAAGTGGTCATCAGGTCCAAACCTCTTACCTTTTCCCCGTTTCATCTGCAGTCCCTTTGCCCTGTTTTTCAATGACAATCTTGTCATTCATGCCAAACTTGCACTCTGGCATTCCACTCAGGTAACTCTTCATCACCACTCTACCAGAGACATGGGCACTCAAAACCTGACCTGGTTAGAGAAGATCAGAGTTCAGAACACTTATAGAAGTCACCACTTACAAACCCTGAGCAGGAGGAAGGATGCCAGCTCAACACCTCCTACTTACCCTGTGGGGACATCAAGAGATTCACACTCTCCAGCACGTCAAGAAAGAGTTCATTGCGACGGTATTTGATTCCTTCACGTCTCCATCCAATCTGTCCAGTTACTTGGCTGGTGATCTGGGACTGCTCTTCCTTGGTCTGAAGAGAAGAAATGACATCTTAAATGTAACTAAATTCCTCTGAATAAATTCAATGACTGAGAAACCTTGCTCTAAGAGTAAACACTTGCCATTATTACACATAAATGCTTTTGTCACTTAGACAGGGGTGCTCTCACACCTCACATGATTTGGTCACTCCCTCCTCAGAACATCAAATTCTATGCCTAACCAAGAATTTGCCATAGCAACAGCAGGGAACGTTGTTTTGTTTTGTTACCAAGTCCATTAAGCTATCTCTTAGTGCAAGAAGGCATGGGCTCTACCAATGGCACTCAAATCATGTCTCAGACTGTCACATCAATCCATATTAAAGCAGAGAAGCTTAACATGGATTGATGTATCAGTTCACACCCTTATCCAACATGAAACCCCAGGGCCACAAGAGAGCTAATCCCCAAGGCCTATTTCTTAATAACTGCAGAGTTACATAGCAACACTAACCCTAAATGCATTTAACAGCACCCAGGCTCTAAGCCTCCAAAAAGCACCAAGGATTGTATTGAGAGGCACAGAGAGGTTTCCTACCTGATGCTAGAGGTGGGGTCCAGTCACACGCAGAAAGTCAAGAAGTAGGTGTATAGCAGCAAGTGCAGTGCAGACAGAGTTAACAGGCAAGCAGGTCAATAGCAAGAGAAGGGAGGAAGGGAGAAAGAGGCAGATTAGGCTTAAGGCTACCTGAGGACAGGAAAAAAGCAGGTCAGCTCTTTGTTAATTAGGTAGCTAATTAGCACAAACAAGATGAGGGGTTTTGACCTTTAGCTCCCTGCAGGAAACCCAGCACTCCAAGCAGTGAAATGAATTTTCAGACGTGGCACATTATTGACAATCCAAACACAGGGTGGAGCAGAGGGAGAGACAGGCAAAATACCCCTCCCAATAACGTTTCTGTGCAGAGCAGACTCATGCTGGTGTTTCTAATGCAAATCCTGGATGTCTACTATGTCATAGATGCCCAGACTATGGGAAATACCAGGCACTTTGGGTCCTGTATAAAGTGGTATCCTTGTTAATTCTGCTCTTCCACCACAACTGCACAAGACACAAGTGGGTGCTCTCACAGCAGCCTTGCAGTAGGCCCACAGGGTGGCAGTACATGATCTCAGCTTCACACATGCTCCTGCCAGACATGGTCAGTTCCTGAGCAAGCACAGCTACTGTCAAATCATCTAAGAGACAGTCTTATATTCCCCTGAGAACTGCCTAGGGAAGTGCTCAATAAAGTACACAAAGTATCACTCTTGTCTGTCCCACAAAAAAAGCACTGCCTTGTTCAATGCTTTGTTCAGGCTTTAGCAGAACACATAGATTTAATATCCAGTGCTCTGTCTTCCAAAAGGACATTGATTATGTGATGACATTCTCATCTCCTGCAACAGCACAGTACCCTGACCCTACACTTACTCTGTAAAGTGACTGGATGTATCTGGAAGCAGCTGCTGAAGTTGAGACCACCCAGCAGCATGAGTATTCCCTAAGGAAGGCACTGAAGATCTGGGTCTGCAATTTCTCTGGAGCAGATGCTTCCCAGAGCTGGACAAATAAGCCAGGTAAAGTAGCCCAAGAACACTCACCCTGTGCTGAGTTGCTGGCCTGTTGACTAGGTTAAAGATAGCCAGCTACCAGCATGTTTCCTGGGATCCTCCAGCTGGTGGTGGCCCTCTGCCCACTTTAAAAATTAACACCAGCATTTTAGCACTAAAGAATATCTATGGTTTGGGGAAACACTGTAACTAAGAGTTGACCAATTCATATCGCCAGAAATCACTTGGAAGGGAAGAAAATGACAGTGTACATCTAGTTAATGAAGTTTGGACATAGTATGCTTCCAATTTTTCACTGAGAACAAAGTCAAAAAGTTGAATTTGGAGTGGATTTTGCTCCTTAAACTCCTCAAGACACAAGCCCAAGGAAAGCATCATCAGGAACTAAGTAAAGATAGGGAACACAGATGGTAGACCATTCAGACCCAGATTTTGGTCCCGGGTACCTGTGTGAACTGGCTCTAAGTCAATGAGGAGCTGAAGGCCAGAAGTACCAGAGTAGAGCGCAGACAAGGAAACATGGCCGGTACTGTTTCAACTGGTGCCCCTGCCATCCTGTGTCTGCAATGGATTACTTCTGGTTTTTGAACTGGGCTGCACAAAATTCCAGTACTGAGCAGAAGAACTGCTTACTTGTGTAAAGCTGAAAGCCAAACTCCTCTTTCTAAGGAAAAGACTAAACCTGTTGTTGAATTAAGCATGATGCAGTGACAGTGGTTTGCACACAAACAGCACAAGAGTTGGTTAAAACCAACAAAAGCAAAAAAAGAGCACGGGAAGGAAGTGAGGGTGGTGGTTAGTTTTGAGTTTTTCTAGGAACAGGAGCTGATTCAGCTATCTTCAGTGCTGACTGCCCAAACTGTCAGACCGCAGAAGGGCAGAGATTTACACCAGGACTCGTGATGGGGACTGAGACCGGATGCACTCACATCTGGCCATGCTGCAAAACAGTTTGCTGTTCTAGCGGGAAATATGCTGCTCAGGGGCAGCTTCTCTCTCACTTCCTCTTGAAATGCAGCTGGTCTTGCTACTAGATTTAAAGTTTAAAAAGAAATTCTCAGGAAATCAGTGCTGATGAACTGAGTTGAAAGAGCCTCCAGAGACTGACCTCTGCTAACCTAAACAAGAACAGTCACCATGTAGGCTGTTGTCTAGCCCTTCGCTTCTGTTTGTACCTGAGGCTGAAGCTTTACTCTGCCACAGACTGCCTCACTACAGACTCCTAGCTTTTTTTCCCTGACTCATTGCTATGCAGGGGAGAGGACTAACTTTTAGGCTGTCCTCATTATTGACTTGTTCAGCTGTGTCAGATGGACAAGGTGGACAATATTCCTTGGGAACATGAGAAAGTAACTATGAGTTTCCTTTGAATTCAGAGGTTAAGCATGAGCTTAGGAGACAGGAAGCCTAGTTTTGAGGGCTCTAGCTGGAGTAGGATTAGAACTAGTTTAAACACATTCCCCAAACCAGCCCAACTAAATGTCTTTTTCCCAACACATCCTTTATCTTGTAACTCCATGTAAACTTTGTTGCAAGTGTAATACTATGCTAAAAGAAGGGCAGAGATTCTCATCTCTAACCTATGAAAACTCAGGCTGTACTGACGCTGACCTGCAAGGATGTTACAGGCAGAGATGAACTTCCTGACTTAACAGCAAGATTCACAAGGCTGAAGAACACTTCATTACAAGGCAGGCATGAAATCCTGACAGCTCTGGTGGAGAATAGACCTGCTCAGTGAGATTTACATGCAAAAGAGCTACTTCTGGTTCAGCAGGTAGATTTGTTTATCCTCTCAGAAGCTGACACAGAGCAGAGCCTGAAGCCAGCAATCATATTTACATGCAAGGGACTGACATTATCCTAGCTCTGGGCTCTTCTTCCTGCATCTTATCCTGTGCCAGGGAACATGAGGTAACACACAGTGCAGGGACACCTAGAACAAGGTGCCACTGAGATACACCCCTGTCAAGGTGATCTCAATCTATTCAGGCACCTTCCTTCCATACAGGTCAAATGGTTAGATGGTAATTAAGACCATACTCTCTTGAATGGGCTTAGCAAAAATTAACCAGCAGAGCAGTGCTGTACCCCAAATTCCTCTGTTTACCTGACTCTTGATGCCTTGCTGAGTGATGAAAGTCTTCAGGGCCCCTGTTTCAGAGTTCTGAGGATAGCCAAAGTCCAGGATTTCTACAGAAGAGTAAAAGGTTAGTTCAGAGCTACAAGGTACAAACACATCAACTAGGCTAACCGTCCTACAAGGAGAAAGGCAACTAGTGCACAGATACTGCTTACACATTGAATATCTGGGTAAGTTGCTGTAGCATTCCTTACCAAGAGAAAAGAGTCATTCTTGCTACAGTGAGCTCCCAGACCAATACTTTGGAGACGAGGGGGGATGGAAAGTTGTGCAAGCCATGAATTTGCCAGTTTTTAAACACAAACCACACCTCAGGACCATATATCAACTAACCTAGTCATCTGCACATGGCACACTGAGGAGTTTTTCCAAAAACATCCAAGGGACATTAGAGAGTTTATCCAACACCACAGCAATTTTATCTTTGCAGCTTTTTAAAAAACGTTTTGCTCTTATGAAGATGTAATAAACCCCAAAACCTAAAACAACAGGTGAATAGTGGCACTGCAGGATGACTGTATGAGGGAAACAGATGTTAACTACACGCAGCGGACAGTATACACCTACTCTCCTCAAAAGGGAAGAGAACAATCCACAAGAGATTTAGAGGGGAAAGAAGACCACTAACATGATACTGAGCAACACCACACTGGGAGGTTTGATCTCGCTGTGCCTGCAAGGAGACAGCAGTGACTGACCAAAGCAGAGAACAGGCAGTCTCTTGGTCTGCCCTGAGGGAATGGGGAAAACATCAGTCACTGTGACCCTTGGCTAAGAATCCCAGGACACACGTGTGGTGCCTTGTCTGGAAAAAAAATTGAAAGGTAACTAACACAAAATGCTCATGATAGGTGAAACAGGGGCAGCTCAAGGGCAACTGCCACAAGCAGGTTGATATCACAGGCAGCTGAAGGGACACTATTCTTAATCTGTGGTGAAATTTGGAGCTGTATCAGTGGGGGAAGCAGGGCTGGGACAAAGCACATTGGGTTTTATTGATCTTCTTCTGTTTAGAATTGAGCCCAAAAGGAAACTCGTTAGGGGCAATCAACTTAAGCCTGGGGTGACTGTTCCCACACACTACTACAGCCACCTGGGCACCAGCTGGCCTTAGAGGTCCTGACAGTCCTTTTCATATACTTCAGGGTAAGGAAAGCCTGACATCTATACAGGATCCCCTCAGAATCTGAGCTCCAGTACCAGCTGTCTCAATCATACAAGTGCACAGCTCCCACCATTTCAGGGAAGGGAATCAGCACAAGGCTATGGGCTTGAGGTATCATTCACATTTGCAGTACAGGTGGCATTAGAAAGCTGAACAAGTAATTTTGAACTCTACCACACATGTTAAAAATACTTCAAGGATTATTACTACATCATACTAAGCTAAGTATTTCAGAATGACCAAGTGCAACAGGCCACAGTATATAAGAGAAACATCTCACCATCCAGCAGCTCATAGATCAGCACAAAGTTGTTCTTTATGNCAGGCGAGCGCACCTGCTGCCGTGCGTGGATGACATTGACGCGGAACGCGTCCACGGCATTGCGCCTACGAGAGCATCACCAAAGACAAGTCAGCACAGCAAACGTGAAACCAGCTGGCTGCACAGCTCTGCTTATGCCATTGCGGCCAGACACTGAGCTACACACACCAAGCTCACCTAGGGAGCGTGCCTGGGGATGTCTCTAAGAGGGACAAGTGAAGGCTCTGAGCAGAGTTAGACACTAAATTCTGCACAAGTTTAAAGGAGAGAGAGAGTGCTACTGGTCTCTAGGGAGTTTTGGACTACAGTGTAACTGTAGTCAGGAGAAGCAAATCTCCATCTGGAGTAAGATGGCAAAGAAACTTTCCTTTCAATAAATTTTGACAGCACTCCCAATTGATTGTCATAGCTGGAAACAAACACATTAGTAACATATGGCTCAAAGAGTCCAGTTTTGACCAAACACCTAATTATTGTCTATTCTGCACACCCAGGCCTTCACACTCCTGCCCCAAAGCAAGCTGTAGTCTCCCAAGATATGTGTCAATGGCAGTTGCTCCCAGGCATACAACCAAGGAAAAAACAGCAAAATTTGCCCGGGCCACCCAAGAGATGTCAGTGCCCAGGTACACTCCAGAAGGGAGCTTTAGTTCTCAGATCCAGCTCACCTCCATACCCCACACACCTTGAAGGGCGGGCTCAAAGCATCAGGAGGATTAGGATCACCTTGGCTTCCCAGTTACACGACACCTCAAGATTGCTCTGCTTCAGAATAGGCGTCTTGCATCCGGACTCAGAGTCCCCACAGTGCAACATGTCAGCAGTACTGCATGGTCCAGGACCCCTTACAGTCAAGGGTTCTGCCCAGTGCTGAAAAAGTGCTGTGCAAGCTGCCCATAGGTGCTGCCCTCTTTGATCCAAACTGTCTATACACTAGCAACAAGGGAAAAACCCCTCCTCGTTACACAAGGATTCCAAGTGACATTCTGGATGTCAGCTCTTGCACACTGGTCTCCTTATCCTGCAACTACAAGTCAGAATAAACTTCCCAAATTAAGTCCACCAATCCTGAGAATACAGGAAGGAAGCCCAAGTGCTTTATATGACAAGACCAAAACTTAAAGCAACAGTCTACACACAAAGCCAAGACTCATTTAGTCATGCTTTATTACTCATACTCTCAGACATTCTGTAGAACAGGGGGCCTGACTGCAGCATCAAGGCCATGGTAGTGATTATGCAGAAACATATTTGAGAGCAGACAGTAATATCATCCTTGCAAGCAAGGATACAGGCGTACAAATGCTTGTAAGCACTGAGGGTTGTCAACAATCCAACACACAGTTCCAAGTTAGAAAACAAAGGATATTCAAAGGAACATATGCTACCACAGCAGGTGTTTGCTCCTTGAAGGTCTGGGGACATATGTAGACGTTTCATCAGTAAACATGCTCCCCCATAAGCAAAATTCTGGCTTTTGAATACTTCTCAGGTTTTATTGCTCCAGAAAGTTTGCAAGTTGGAGTTAAACCACTATTTCATTTCTACTTTAGTTTTTCTGTAAGAAAGTAATTTAATCTACTATAAAATAACGATATCTAAAAGCCCAAATCCTCCCCTCCAGTAAGCCTTGCAAGGAAAGTTCAGCTTGTTCTGGAGCATCAGCCCTCCTGGCCTCAAGTTCTAACCCGCTGAAAGTAGCACCAGAACCAGTCACCAGACTGGTGCACACTAAGGAGAAGCCTCATGTCGGGGAGGCTTTGCTAGCACACCAGGTGCCCACTGTGCAGTGCCAGTCGAGGCCTACCACGCGTCTCTTACCTATTGCTACAGCAGCCAATGAGATGGGATGGACAGAAATGGCGCCAGCGGAGAAAGGAGGAGTGACAGCAACAAGAGAAAGGGTTAGAAACACACACACAAGGCACAATGAATCCAAAGAGATAAGAAGAGACCAAATAGCACCCCCTCCCCCTGGGTCCTTGGCACAAAAGGCCAAGGTGGTGTTGGATGGACAGTAACAAGCTACAGCAGCAATGAAGCCCTTGCAAGGTACAACACTGACATGCCATGGTCAGGCTGTCAGTATGGACAGATTTGTGTTTGGCTGAACTTTAGGGCTAACTGGGCATTTAGTCCAGGTGAGCTGCACCTGTATCACAACACTGATACCCAGTCTGCTCTGCTAATATAGGTAGCAGGCTTTGGTGTGGAAAAACCCCAGAGGCATCACCTGGGGACCGCAGAGTATCGGGTATCTTCTTCCCAGTCTGCCTCAGGACAGGGCTACAAGTCTGGGTGGGAATTTCTATGACAGTACTTCTCATTTGAAGGTGTTTGGGTCGATGCTTTCTGGTTTGGTCCAGCCAACAGGAAATACAGCAAGTTTGATAGAGCTGGAGCACATCTGGAGAGACAGGGCACATCCTGCAGATTCAGACACTGCTCTATCCAGCTTGCACTTTTTCCTTAAGGATCAAGAGCCACGAAGCTGACGTGATGTATTAGAAGCTCAGAAACCAAACACCTATTACATTTAACGTGCATGCAGTTTGTCATGTAAGCTGCTCAGTTTCAAATAGCTTAAGTTTCATCACACAGCTGCATTCTTAAATGCAGGTAAGTTCCCCAACGACTAAGTCACTGAAGAACAAGGCACTCAAAAATTACAGCAGAACCCTCCATGGTATCCTGAGTTATATGCATGGTGTTTTGCCTATTTTTTTTTTTTTTAATAAGACTGCTTATACATGCAGCTAGCTGCTGTATGGACAGACGCACTACATGCACCAAAGCCATTCTAAGTTGCAAGCAAAGAAAGTTCAAGTTTTGTGGTACTTCTGCCTTTAAAGTTGAAAGGATATCCTGGTTGTTCATCACTTCGGTGATTACATATGAGCTAGTATGTGCTTTTTAAGGCTCTTAAACTGTGTAAGGGGAGGTGTTCTCATAACCACAGATGACATTTAATATCTCCCAGCTCCGAAGCTGAGGCTTCAGAAGGCCAAAGGCAATGGCTAAGATTAAGGAGTCCTAAGGGTCAATCAATCACTCATGAAGACAGGGAGCAGTTCTGCTCATTTCCTATTCAACTACCTCCCAACAAGCACGGTGGGTTCAGCCCTCAGCACTTCAGAACTACTGCTTAGGAACTAAGAACTGTATAGTATGTGAGAAGTCTATCATTCAGCTGTTTGATTAGAGACAGAACTCCTATAGAGTTGAGTACAAACTACAGAATCATGGCTATTCCTTTCCTTACCTCCCAATGAGGGTTAGGATATTAAAAAAAAAATTTAAGCAGACCTGGCATTAATGCTAATGTTCAGACTAGGAAACGGAAGGACTCTCAGTTTCTTGATTACACCACGAGACATAGCCATTTTATAACAGCCTTTTCTGTAAGGCTACATGTTTAAAAAAAAATCCAAACCAGCACTGAAGGCCTGTTTGAGAAGAAATCCAGCACCTTGGGGAGCAAGTTCGGTTAACAGCCAACACCAGCTCCACTTAAGTCACAAGACTGACACTTTCACAAGAACTGAACGGATGATTTCACTGAAAGGAACACCAACTCCTCAAGTCCTAGAGAAAACACTGGAATATTTTGGCATTCTGCCAAATGAAAAAGTTAAGATAGGATCAGGCAGGAAATCCCATTTTCTAGCTCTGGCCGGCCAGCAGGAAATACTTTATCACGTACTGAATATAAGGCACTTACTCTGTAACAGAAATGAGCCAAGATAAAAAGCAATAGAAGATCATATTAAAAATACCTACTTTGAATAGAAGATCATATTAAAAATACCTACTTTGCTCCCCTGTTTGCATCTCCACAGCCATAAGGCCATTTAAATCAAAAGGCCTTTCTTGATCAGTTTGAGAACAATCTTTTAAGTGTTTCAAGTTTGCAAACCACAAAAAATTTTTTTTTTTGCCAGAAACTGCAGTGAAACAGTCCCTAGCCCCACCTGAAATATTCTCCAAAGTTACCTATAATCCAGACTGGCTTGGCTCAATCACTGTGATATCAACTTTAAAAAGTCAGTCCTGTCATATGAATTGCTCTGAAGAGCTTCAGCCAACAAGTATTGAGGACTGATCAGAGTTTGTACAGTAGAAAAGAGGCAAAGCATCATAGCCACTGGCTTTCTGCTTGAGAAATACAATGCTTCCTTGGCCCAGCTATGTGTGCAAGTCCTGGAATAACTCAGTCAACTTTAGAACAGCTACTTTGCCTTAGCTGACCTAGAACAAGCCAAGGGACTTAAAAGCTCATTAGGTGAAGCCTCATTACAGACACTATGTTGACTACTCTCCTGATGAAACAGTACAAGCCTTGACTAGCTACTAGTTCTACCTCAACTTTTAACCTCCACTAGACAATCCATAACCAGGAGGGATATACTCTTCAGACCAGAACAGCCTGAAGGCAGACTGGCTTGACAGTTTTTTGTGATTTATGGCAACAAGTTATTTCACAGCACATCCTACCATTAGTCATTGCAGAGACCTGGTACAAACTACTTTTTCCTAAATTGGCCTGAAGGCTCTCTCACTGAACTTTGAACTAGCACCTACCACAGCTCTGCCTCCATTAGCTCCTTCTTAACTCTGCCAACTTAATTACTAACTTCCACCTAATGCCTGACACTAATGAAAACCCACTAGAAAGAGTACTGTTGTGCACAAACCTCTCAAATTTAAGGTTTTCAGCCCAAGCAGCACCATCACTTATGATCCACTGCCTACAAGACACCATATTTTTAGTAAGATACCTTCTGGAAACTAGCAGCCTAAGGATTGCACAGATCCAGTATAAGTGAGCATCACATCACTTGGGGGAAGTGCAACAAGACACCTACAAGGTTTTTAAGGCTTCCCACAACTTTAGTTACCCAATGAATGTCAGCTTTTGACACTAGGCTGCCATACAAAGCTTAGGGACAGAAAGCCAGCTGTAGTAGTACAGCCGTGGTTGCTGTGAGACTGCTTGCAGATAAAACTTTCCAAGACCACAGTCCCCTGCACGCCTATACTTGATGTTAGACATCAGTGCCTGAAATTAATCCAGAGCCTTGGTTATAGTGTGTGGCAGACAGTTCTCACATTAGTGCTCCTGTAAAGTTTTAGCAATTACAGTGAGGTAGGCGCCCACAGTGGCAGTCCATGCTGCTGAAGCATTTGGAATAATGGCCAGATCCCCACCACAGAAAATAAAGTCCCAGGTTTGACTGCAGGCCATCCTTCACTGTAGGAGACCAGGGCTTAAACTTCTTTTTTCTAAGCTAAGCCTAGAGCAGCAAGTTGAGTTGCAGTCTTACATGCATGCACAGCTAATGCAGAACAAAGCAGCTCTGGGTTGTTTACTGCACCAAAATGAGACAAAAATGCAAAAACTGGGGATGCAACAGAAGCACTTACCCAATGTCATCCCGGTAGACACGAGAGATTAAAACCTCTCCTTTGTGATTATAGATAAACAAGCCTCCAATCATGATGGAACTTTAGTCTTCACTTCCCATGTTGCTTAATACCTGAAGCAAGAAAGAGCATATATAAGTAGGCTGTAGAGAAACAATTTGTAGCCAGGACTAAAGCTTAAAATTGGCACTGAAATAGAAGCTTAACTCTCATTCCAAATATCAGTAAGGACAGATTAAGCCTCAAGGACAAGTATCCAAAACATACCTCTGGAATGTGAGAAAAAACACAGGCCTGGAACTACAAGCAAATCAAAGACTCCTTCCATCTACTATAAAGTGTCTATCTCCCTAAGACTGAGATACAAATCAGACACAATTCCTAAGTCTTTTTACATGCAGTTCACACAAATGTCTGACATGCCACCAAGCCCATCACCACGTGATGGGGATTCCTAGCAGCAAGTATATCTCCATTTATTACCACTTTTACACAGTTTTTACACATCAGTGTAAGAGCCTCTGCTAATCCCTAGAACCCATATTGAGTCACACTTCAGAATTCAAAGAGCCATTTGCTGACAATGTACCACTGGAATGGTCACAATCATGACCCACTTGAACTGGCAGATAGTCCCTCAGATGTTACCCTCCTAAACTGGTAATTTTCTCTTTCTTTAAGGGAAGATTGCTTTGGAGAGAGCTACAGAGCTCTCCCCAAAGACATTAGGTATTACTGATAGGGTAGACATTACTGATACAGAAGATTTTTTAAAATATACAGCTATTCACCAGATCCCATTTCTGGAGTCTTATGCACTCCTATTCACCTAGGTCAAAGTCCTAATACCCCACAAGCAGCAACTGTTTGGTTGGCTTAGCCCCAAGAAGAGAACTGCAACTCTGACAGGGCAGGCCTTGGGGTGATCACAAAGGAACTGCTCAGCTGGGGCACTGCAGAGCATTAGATAACAACCATCTCCACCCTGCTCTTTGGGTGGGTGCGCCTACACCCACTAGTCTGGGCTGGGTGAAAAGGATAGGGAGAGGCCAACCTAGAGACAGATCTGACAGTGAACCGATATGTGTCTGCTCAGGAACGCTGCAATGACAAAGTCGAAGTGACCCAGCCCTGGATCACCTCAAAGGTCAGGAAAAATAAGAGAATACAAAACCAATACACACATCAGAGGGACTAAGGGACTTCTGGATTATCAAGAGTAACTTATCCTCTAGAAGTTACATCAAATAGACCACAGTAGTTGCCCATCTGAAAGAAGTGCTGCAGAAGTGAGTTCCATACTAAACCAACGTTTACAGTGCAGCCACTACTTTTAATTTCAGCAAAACAAAAAAGAAACTTTAAACTTCCTAAGCCTTTACACCAACATTTTTAGCTACATCTAGTGAGTCCTCAAAGAATAACACTACTCATACTTCTCTGCTACAGGTCTTCGGCTTCCAGATGGCTGCTTCTGCTTATTAAAAGGGGAAAAAAAGAGGCCAAAAGTCAGTTAGGTCAAAACAGAAAGTGACAAGCAGTTTTCCCAAAGCTCAGTAGTGAGCTTTCTGGCTTTTATTCCCCCGTTCTGCTGGTCATGTATCTCTGGCTACTAACAGACTGCCTCCTGTTACTTGTCAGTGGCTTCTCATGGCACTGTCACCAACATATTTTCATGTCCGAGACTCTAATTAGCACAGAGCAGTTTTACAAATAGGTTTTTCTTCCATTTCCAACAGTAACACTTTATAACTTCAGGATACAAGTATTTCCTGTACTTCTAAGTCTCTGTAACCAAACCTATTAAGACATAAGCAGCTCCAAGATCCCCAGGTAGTTAGAGTGGGAAAAGCCTTTTGTGGCTGCTCACTGTTTCATGACCAAGGCTACACACTGTACAGGCAGCAACGTCAGCATCCCCAGGAACAGCAGAAGACAATCCCACTGCTCAAACAAACAAACCAATTTTTTCAGAGTTAAGGAAGTGGCTGTACCACAGACTCACAACTAAGACTACTGTCTGACACAAAGCACACACCGCCCTAACGGGCATGAAAAGGTCACAAAGAGGTAACATGCAGGGCTGAAACCCAAAACATGGAGAACTGACAAGACAGGCAGATGCTGAAACATTTGCAAGGTCATTCACACAGGCCAAACAATGAAAAAGATGAGAAACATTATGACAGTGAAAGCAACCTGTTGCCCACTCTAGAAAATTCTTTCCTACTTACTAGTTTTTTCACTCCAGGTAAGAAACAAGCATGTGTTTTCAGACTTGTACACTGCTGGCCTCCGCATTCAGATACGGACTATTGCAATCAAAGACGAGGAGTCCCTGCATTCTCTTTAATAAAGACTTGCATTGTATAGAGCAGCTTCCTGGAAGCTTATGCAACTGGTCAAAGCTGGATCATAAGAATCCTACAAACCCTTTCTAGAAGAATCCTAGAAAGCACATCCTAGTCTTAAAAAAAAATAATCTCCCTCTTGGGTTTTAATGCTGCTTAACTTATTTGTTTCACTATTTTTAGTATAAAGGAAACGTCTGCTTTGATGAGCAACAGGATCAGACATGCAGCATATACAAGACAAAGCCTTTTGCCAGCATGACAAGCCTACTACTTTTTGAAAAACCCTTGATTTGAATATTTACTGCATTACTATAAAACATTTAGACAATTGCTGATCAAGCTTTGCATTGGAAATTAAAAGCCTTCTCTTAGGAAGATCTACAAATTTTAAACATTGACTGAAATAACGATGGCATGCTTTCTCATATGTTAGGTTAGAACATATTCTGTAACAGCTTTGGTGAAATTACAGGCAAAAAAAACCCAGCATTTTTAACTGCATCACAGTACAAGGTAGCAGAGTCAACTGCTTCCTCATCTTACATGTTAGTAAAATGTTTGATGGAGAGTAGATAGATTGTAATGAAAAAGCTTTTAGTTTTCAAAAATTCTTCATCAATGCAATGAAATGCTAGGCTTCTTCCTTATGCAAAATATCCCAGGAGATAAGCTCAAACTTCAGATCACCCATGCAAAGTCAGCTCCTGGTTCCACCTTCACTGGCACATTTAAGAGCTGCATTGGTTCACAATGAAGAGCTACAGGTGAAGCAGGAATTGCCTTTACTATTTCATCCGCACACCTCCTATATGCACCACTGTACAATTGTGTATCTTGGATTTAGGGTGTCATTTTGTCGTCCCATCTGCACCTCCTTGGTCTACTTTGATCTACTTTGCCTTTACTACTTTGAATAACCTCATACTCACACACATCCCGCTGCCATGACTACTGAACAGGAATGCTCTTATTGCAAAATCTCCTATGGTACAAAACAGAAGTATGCAGAGATCTGCCACCAACCAGCCAATGCGTGCTTACTGTACTGCACTGGCAAAACAACTCGATAATGAACTTGCTCAAAGTCAGAAAGGGGCTGGCTCTGGCCCTGGTTAACACCTGAGCTTGTACTTTTCCCTACTACTATGGATTTGGCCACAGGATCAGCATCATTCTGACAGTTTCTTTTATAAGGGTAGCCAACCATACATATCTGAGACATGCACGAGCATTATTTTCACATGTAGCAGCAGAATGCCTCCATATTATGATTCTCCTCAAGTCTGAAAGAACCCACAACGCTACAGCTCTAAAAATTCAACCTGAATTTACATTTAAGTACAATTTACCTAATGCTTTGTGTCAGACAATTGGTAAATTCTTTCCAGGTACCAGCAAAGTCACATGGGTTAAAAACAATGACTACAAGGAAAGAATTTTGGATGACCTACTGAACTGTACCAGCTATCAATCAGTTCTTTGCAGTAGCTGAAGGACACATGCAGTGTAAACCTCCAGCTGCATCAGACAACAAAGAGGTCTCAACTATGCAAGGCATTTAGCACAATTACAAGCAGATCTCCCTTGTCTGCTCGATTTCTGCAGTTTGGCATCTTGAAAAGTTCCAGGCATGAGACAGCAATGGCATCAACACAACTTACAGCAAATTCAGTTTGGTGCAGGGCTGCTCTCTAGCAGCCTTCACCAAGCTTGCCCACAATGGCAGTTCAGGGAACACGGACAACATTCCCGTCTTTCGTTCAAACCTTGCACTACGTCCCTCCGAGACACAAGACCAGAGCGACTACACTCCCTCTCCACCACAGAATTACTTTCACCAGCTAATGGAAGCATGTCCACACAGCTGGAAACTCAAGAGATGGAGTAAGTAGCCCAGAGATTTATGAACAGAGAGGAAAGCTATACAAAGGGCAGAATGCAAAAAGAAAGTTGCTTAAAGCTCAGCAAGAAGAATGGCTCTTCAAGATGACAATGGCTCTCCTTGAAGTGGCTGCAGTGGAAATAAGCCTGCTTTGTTTTGATCCTCCCTTGTGTTTCAAGTTTCACAGATACTCCTTTCAACTATTTCAAGGTTACATTCTAACTACGAAGAGGATTTTAGTGGTACAGCTCAGACATAGCACAATCTTCCACATCTTTTAAAATAATTAATAGTTTTCTTTACAGATCAGCTGTGGAAATGAAAGATCCTAATACTTGCAGTGGTTAAGAACTGCAGAGAAGATGGTTGAAATTAATTTGAGACTGACATTCAGTGACTCATGGCTGCTGGAATCAGAAAGCTTCAGAATAAAAACTCCAGCACAGGAGATGGGTTCATCTGCTCCCTGTGCATTAGCAACATGACTCAGAAAGCATTGCTCAATCAGCTTTCAATGACTCATTCTGCTCCTCTCCAGTCAGCCTTTTCTAGGGAGCTTGCTCTGAGTTTCCTCAGCCTAATATCTCACTGTCAGACAGAGCTTAAAGCAAAGCCCACCATTTCTTCAACTGTTTACCACCAAGTGCCTGGAAACCAAGATGTCTCTAGCTGAAACCTTTGGGTTAATGATCCACCAATGGCATTTTCAGAGCTTTGCAGCTCCACTCCTCCTGTTTCACTAGCTTGAACATATGGCAACCTGCTCCACACTGGTAGCTACAGCCCTGTTTTCTACTTACAGTATGGATGGATTTATTCTAGTTAAGGTACAGGGATAGTGCACATGTATGCTGAATTCACACCAGTTGGTGAGTAATCACCTTAATTTAGGAACAGCCCTCTCCCAATACACTCTGCAATCTTCAAGCAGCTACTGGTGTAGATGTAACACCTGAATGCAGCTCCTCCAAATACCTATGGCCAGTAGGCTTCCTACTCTCCTGCCAAGTGCTCACATTCCCATATACCCCCACTTCAACCCATAAACAGAAAAGGAGCATGAAGCTCATAGACAGAGCACACTCTTCTACACATGCCTGTAAACCCACCAGGAGTTGAGATGACATGGAAATGACTCATCAAGTGAAGATGAGAGCATTAAAATATACCTTTAGAGCAATTGTGGCGAAGTTACAGCATTAAGACCGCCAGCTACAAAAAAAAAAAAAGAGTACATGTATAAAAACAAAGGCTAGGATAAAAATTTTAATGCATTTCAGTAGCTACACAACAGAAAAGCAGCAGGATCAGCTGGACCTACAATGACTGACATGGTAACATGCCTTTTCTTAAGAATCACACATACTTGCCTCAAATCACGTCTCAGTGCTCCCACTGTGCAGGGGATGTGCAATAAGCACCCCTCCCTCAAACCACCAGGACAGGCTGGATGAAGCCTCAGAAGTCAGTCTGCAGCAGGTGAGCTGCAGACCACAACCAAGGGAGTCCAGAGAAAGATAAAGATACAATAAAGCACAGTATCTGAAAAAACTGCTTTTGACCACTGATTCTATCACAGATGGAAAATGCTCTGTTTATTAGGTCTGATCTAAAAACAGGTGGTTCCCCTAAAGTCAGACTTCATCCTTTCAGTGTGTCACCCACTTGGAATGCATGGGTGAAGTCAGGAGCTCCGGCAGCCAAGCTCAGGCAGCAGGATCCTGTTGCAGGACCGTCAGTTTCACGTACTGTGGGATGCAACAAGTGCTGGACTGGGAGCTACCTAGTCAGATGAGGCACTAAACCTGCATTTATCAAGAGGGGATAAAATAGCAGCTCTGTCCTGCAGTATGTGAGTGCCCAGCCTTCCTCTTCCATTTCCTCTTCATCAATTCTGACTTATAATACCTGTAGAAAAATGAACAACATGCAGCATGGAGCTTTCTTAAACTAAACAAGGCAGACATAAGGAATCAACTAACCAGCACAGTTTGTTCCCTCTGCAGTTGTTTATCTACAGCAACTCTTTCAGGATCACCACAGCACACAGTATCAATGCTGTAGTTTCTGTTCAGGGCCGCCTTCCATGGTCTCTCTAATTGAGAAGCCACAGCACCACGCCAGCAATAAGACACAACTGCAGTATCAGTCATCTGTTCATTAGGATACAAAAGACTAAGCTGAATTGTAGCCTAAACCCCAGATACGCAGATATTCAAACAAGTGATTTTCTCCAATACCTTTGTCCCACAACCTGAGGTCTTTCACACAGACCATTAACCCTTCCCTGCACCAGCAGAGACAGTGGTAGCTTCAAGCTACACCATAAACGTTGGAACACAGTTCTCTGCCTTCGGTAACTGTATTTGCACAAGTAAAAACAAACAAATAAGCTGATCTGCTTAAATTTGTTGCTTAGAAGAAACTGTGAATTTTTAGTCAGTTTTCTTCAGTGGTAAAAGGAACATGGCTGCAGTAACTCCAGTTTCACATGCAAGGCAAGGAGTGCTTGTTTTAGCTCATAAAGAATTAGGAACTGCCTGAAAGAAATGTGTCACTAGCAGTGTAATGTACAGCCTTATGGTACCAGAGTCACCATAAATTTTGGGTGCACGTTAGTATTTCTGCCTCAGGAAAGCAAAAATATGCTTCTTTATATCCTTCCATGCCAGCTTCTCTAAGTCCAGTGTAGGCAGAAGTTGAGGAACTCTTAAGCCAGGCCTGTTTGCTCTCATGGCATCTGCTCAGCAAATCCTCTGTGTCGTCTCTTCAGAGGTGCAGTGGTGACACAGCAGCTCAAGGATAACTGCTCAGGAGCAATGTGACTGCAGCAGTTCTTAGACTGCCCATAACAACACAACTACAGTTTCACGTTGTCACCCCAATTGTGCCAGGATTTGACGAGCACCAGAAGCATCACCAGTGAGGACATCTGTTCACTCATTTTAGGAGGCAACTTTGGGATCAGCCGTATTGTCCCAAGCCAGCTGTGTGGGTGATGTTTTTACCATAGAGATACCTGTCCAGAAAAGAGTCTGGCACTACAGCTGCGGAAAACAAGCCTTCAACCAGCCACTGAGCGAGGCTGGATGAGCAGATGTCAGGACTGCTGCTCCCCTGCAGAGCCCTCTTGGCCACAGCCCCACTGTGAGACAGCCCATGAGCTTCATCGAGTTTCCTGTACCATCCAGTACAGGGTACAAACAAACACAAGTTGATCAGTAGTGAGCCCAAGACTCAGCTACTCGGACTTTGTCACTCCCATGAAGAGGCTGGAAGTTTCCTACAGCACAGACATCACTTAGTTTGAAAGCAAACAGGAATGCTGATTTCTGTAATCTACAGAGCACATCCAGGAAACAGCAATCACAAGTCAGCTAATAAGCCGGTGTAAAGCAACCAACCCCTTTAGTAGTCTATTAAAAGACAGTTTGGGTTCTGACTTAACAGTAAGTAAGACTTCTGTGCATTAATGAGCTTATCTAACTAAGCAGTTCAAGGTACATTAGCTGCTGAGTTCTCATCCAGGAAGAAATCAGGAGAGGTACTGAAGGCAAATCACCAACTGCAGCCATTTCTGCATTCCAGAAATCAGTATGATATTGGACAAGTGACAAAAGTAGAAGCAGGAGGGGGATTAGCCAGGCTGGTCTGCCAAACTGAAGTTGTTGGGAAAACCCATCCTTTCAGCACTAGCCATTATCAATCCAAAAGATTTAAGGCTCAAAACAATACCATCACCCCATCAGCTAATCTGAGCACCTAAGCTTTCCTTAGAGGGCTGCATTAGCCACTTTCCAGGAGGCCATGGGCTGTACTTGGTTTTAAACAAGAGTAGCTCCAATCACTTCATCCTGGGAAAGACAGGGTGCATAATTTACTTAAGGGGCATACCCTGAGCTAAAGAGCTCCTGAGATAAACCCATCAGTTTCAGAGAAACTGTTCCTATTTTAAACACAATCCCATAAATCCTCATAACCAGTGGGCAGGAAGAGAAGCACGTTCTCTTACCAGGCTCTCCTCCTACAGCCCACTTCTGCATGCCATACTGCATGCAGATAGTCTGAAGAGTAACAAGAGACAAATACTGACACAGAGACACACAAGAGGCTCCCTTACTCCAGCAGAACATCACAGGTACAGCATTTAACACACCTCGCCGCCGTATTTTGAGTCCAGCCCGATTTGAACAGCCCCAATGCTTTTTTCTATTTCTACCCATTCTACCAAAGCATTTCTAAAGTCAGTATGAACTACTTGCTTTTTACTCCTGAGCTAGAAACCTGAACAGTAATTTGCTTCCTAGGCATCTTCTAACAGAAGAGGTTAGAGGCACAGAGAGGAGTTTGAGTAAGAGCTTGTATTCTGAAGACCACTAATGGTCTAGGTGCCCTGATGTATCAACTTTTCTCTCACTAGGATTACTGGAGAGCAGATAACTGCATTTCACATCTTGTGCCTCTGCCTGCAAGCTTTTAGCTGAGCTGCTGATCTCCTGCCAAGATCAAAATAATACATGACTTGCCAGTAACTTTTGACTCAGTAGGTCACTCACTAAAGGAGAGAAGCAGAGTCTGCCTCACAAACCAATTATACTTTGGCACCACAGGCCATCCTCCAGTTAGCCCGAGGAACAGACTTTAAATACCCTAATAGCCTTCAGTAGAATAAGCTTAGAAAACCAGTGCAAGACATTGTGACATTGTGCTGCAAAAGACAGTCCTGGCTTTACCTTTCTTTGACGCAGGGATGAGGCAAGAAAAGTTTAACCAGGGTTACAGGAAGTTTCTTTATAAAGCCCGTTTTGTTTAGTGACTGTTCCTGTTCCACAAAAAAAAAAAAAAAGAAAAA
>VZDJ01000301.1:3012914-3051703 GCA_008694505.1 Cyanoderma ruficeps | reverse complement strand
AAAAAAAAAAAAAAGGAGACAGTATCAAACAAGAATGCATGTCCAGTCCCCTGTGTTTCAAAGAACTCAGGACGTAACCCTTCATAGCCTCAAGATTCAATTCTCCAAAAGCCAGGACTGTGCTCCTTTGGGAGGAGGAAGCAGCCGGCCGTGATTCCCTTCAAAGACATCCCAATGCTCTCCCTGGAACATGGCCACTCTAACAGCCCAAAGAACACCAGGTATCTTTGTCACTAGATGTCAGTAACATGGCATTTCCTACAGAACAGAAGTGATGCCTCCCTTCTGACAGGAAAAATATGGATGTAGACAGTTTGGCAGCATTTCTTCAGATTTGAGATTGTCCCTCCAAGCAAAACTCACAGGGACACACAGAGCTTTTACTATAGGAAAAAATAGTAGGTACAGCTCTGACAGAATTCAAGTAAATATTGCCCAACCAAACACCACATGAGCCCATATACAGTTAGAAGCCTGCAATATTGAGACTTCCAAGCCACAGAAGCCATCCAGACTCACCTATCTGGGCAAGTTCCAGGCTCAGATTTTGGCAGCCTGAGGCTAAAACTTGATAGCAGCTTTGTCATACTAAAGCAAGCACAAAACAGATCACGGGCTCACACAGCTTATGGAGAGAACACTACATCAAAAGCAAGTCATTTCCCAGTGGGAAGAGAAATTGAAGTTTGTCACTGGGTGACAAACAGAGGCTGTGCTTCTTGCAGTTTTGCTGGATCCAAAAAGCTAGTCCTGGGAAGAATGGATATGGAAATGCATCCACAAGAGCCGCTGGATAGGAGCCTGCTTTAAGTCTCCGAATAAGCAGTACGGCATCAGCAGCGCTGCGTTCTGCCTCAGCAGGTTTTCCAGGGAGGAAGCAGAGTGCAAGCCATGACCTAGCTAATTCACGTTTGGATCAGTAGCACAGGCAAACAATTTTCGGTGAAGTTCCAGCCCGATCCGACTGAAAAAAAGCTTTGCTCAGGCTGACCTGATGCATCGGTGCCGGCCTTCCTGTGCCACACACATCCCGACCCTATCCCCACCCTCCCCCGGTGCAGCACCGCAGGGCTGCCACACAGGTATTCCAGCCAAAGAGCCAATTAACAGCTGTCAATAACCCCCCTGAGCCACAAGCAATGTACGAACGAATGATGGGGTCGCCTAGCACCCCCTCAGAGGAAGCTGAGGAAAAGCCCGCCCGGGCGGCCCCGCTTCTCTTCCTCCCGGCTCCGCCGGCACTGTCGCGTCCCTCTCAAGGGCAACCGGCGGGACACCTCGCCCTGCAGCCGCCTCCCCGCCCCTGGACCTGCAGACCCCAACCCCCAACCAGCGCCCAGGGAGCCGCCACCCGCAGCAGCTCGGCCACCGCCCGGGCGCGGCCGAAGAGCGAGCCCGACCGCAGGAAGTCGCCCGGAGGAGGGACGGGGACCGCACAGCCCAGGGGGGAGCGAAGCGCAGCCCGGGGCTCCTCACCTGGCACTGCCACCACCGCCGCCGCCGCTCGCCGCCCCGCGCCCAAGATGGCGGCGCCGCCCCCCCTCACCCCGCGCCCCCCCGCGCACTGCAGAGACGCCGCGCGCGCGCCCCGCCCGCGCCCCGCCACTGCGCATGCGCTTCCCCAGGGAGGCCGCGCAGGGGGGCGGGAATTACATTTCCGGGTAGGGCATATTGGGATTTGTAGGCTGTGGCGGGGCGAGGTCAGCATGGGAGCTGCGCTCAGCGAGCGGCTGCCCGGGCAGGAGGCCGCGCTCGCCCTGCAGAGTCCTGAGGTCGCCGCGCCCTCCCACAGGGCTGCGAGCTCCCGCTGGCCTCGCGCCCAGGCATCCTCGCCACCCCGCCCCGCACTGCTGTGCCAAAGGCCAGCGCCCGCGGTCGGACTGGCCCCTGGTTCTCCCCGCAGTGCTGCCGCTGGAAACGGGGACCCAGGGAACCCCGAGAGCCCCCGCCCAGGTCCTGCTCTGGAGGGACTCAGCCCGCAGCCGCCCCCGGCATCCCGGGAAAAGACAGCTGGCACACTGGCACAGGGTGCCCTGATCGTGCTGGGATCTCACTTTAGAGCAAAAGGCAGGAGGATGGAGAAGGCTGGGGGAAAAAGAATAAAAGAACGACACAAGGCAGGAGTACAATAAAACTATGTTTATAAATAAAAACAAGGAGATTGGTGTTGTTTTTATAAAACCCAGTGGGTAGGGTAGGGCAGGACAAGGGGTGAGCAGTGGCCAGGGAGGCTACTGGGGACAGTCTGACTCCAGCGGGCTGAGGGAAGGAGAGGCTTTAGGGAGTCAGGGAGATGAACTGATGGTGCGTGAGAGCTGGCAGGGGGCTGCAGAGGCAATGTAGACTCCCAGGGAGCAAAATACAATTCAACTCCATCGTATAAAAACCGTGAACACAAGAAAGATGAGAGGCAACGCTCATGGAGAGAGCCACGGCGTGACAGGAGGAGAGGGCGCCGGAGCGCCAGCACCAACAGCAGCAGGGTTGAGCATGTCCATACTGTACCGTGCTTGGCCCTGGGCATGGGGAAAGGGCTGCCCCAGCCCCAGGCACGTCTCCGAGTACCCAGAAGTGTAAGGAAGAAAGGCAAGGAGCACTGGAACAAACAGACTCAACTGTCCCAGCACACCTGTGGACACCGAGTCCAGAGGCCATGGTTCAGGCTGCAGTCTCAACCCTGGAAAGTTCGTGTTGCCACCAGGCACTGCCACAGCCCAGGAAGAGTGGGGCTGTCCCAGAGGTTTGTCCCTCCCAGCAGCCAGGCCAGCAGCACTGGGCAGAGGAGGAGACAGACTCAGGCCCTTCAGAGGGCAAATACAGGGGACCTCCACGTTTCTCCAAAGCATGAAAGTGAACCAGTTGTGCCCCACCCTTGCCTTCTAACTCCATCCAGGCCCCTGAATGTATCACATAGCTGAGCAGCAGCGCGACAGCAGGAAGGAGAAGGCCACAGCTGCCACTGCCAGCCTCAGGCATGGGACAGCCCCTACAAACAGGACAGGCAGCAGCACATCGAAGGCAGGAGGGCAAAGAGCAGGATGGAAGGAGCAGAGCTCTGCCCTAAAATCCCCCCAGAGAACCCCAGGGCAGGTGTAGGGCACTGAGTCACGCAAGAGACTGTGCACAGGCAATCACCATCTCTCTGGGCTGGATGCAGAGGTACAGCCTCAGCCCTGAGGCCTGGCCAAGGTGAAGGAGGGTCCTGCCATGGGGCAGTGTCAGGCTCGGACCTGGCCCAATATGTGGGCAAGAGGGAAGTGGCAGCATCTCTCCACTCCCTGGAGGCACTGAAGCCCTGGAACATTCATGCATTAGCCAAAAGGCAACTACAATGGGATTTAAAGTACATATGTAAGGCTGGTCCCTGCTCCCCCTCTCAGGGCTGTGGGAAGGGCAGGGAATCTTCCGCGAGGGGGAGGAAAGAAGCCATCTTCAGCGCCATGCGTGCCCAGCGCCCCTGGAGCTCCGTGTCCTGCTGTCGGGCCACGCCACGCTCCAGCTCTCCCCCCCACGGGCGGCAGGCTCAGAGAAAGTCAAACACCCCGTAATTCTTTGCTGCTTGATAGAAGAAACACAAAAGGGTGAAAAGAAAGAAGAGATGTTTAGGGTGGAAGGACTGAGGCAGCAGTGACACACGGGCAAGCAGCACAGGGTGCTGGGACGGATGCGGATTAATGGGGTTAGAGAGGATGGCAGGAGGGAATTACCATTGGCAATACACAAGTCTAGTGGCGGGATGGGCTGACAGCACCCAGCAGGCCTGCCAGGCCTGTCCACCCCACTCGAGGAGGGATTAGAATCAAGGTTTAGTTCCATTTATTATTTTTTTCCCTTTTTTTCTTTTCATTATCAAGACAAAAATAAACAAACAAACAAAAAAAACCCCAAAAAACAAGGGTTGAAGCCAGGGCTGGTCCTAGGAAACAAACGACAGGGATAGAAGGGGAAGGAGGGACAGCAGACAGACAGGGGACGGGCGCTTCACATTACATCCACAAAGAACTCACTGGGGTTGCCCATGGCCATTCGGAAGGACTGTCTACTGGCTGTCAGTTCGGGGGGCACAGAGGCCAGGTCACGGCCCGGCGGTGCCCCAGGGGGCCCCATGGCTGATGGCGGTGGAGGCATCAGCAACATGGGGGGGCTGAAGAGAGGGGGGAGGCCGGGAGGCCCGTATGACTGCTGGCTGTGGTGACTGCGGATGCTGTGAGCCAGGGAGTGCTGGCTGCGCTGGCTGTGCTGGCTGGCCGGCACCGAGCGCTCGCTGGCCGCACGCTCGCGCCGCATGCTGCTCCTCGTGGTGTGGTCCGACTCGCTCCCGCTGCCGCCTGACTTTGACTCCCCGGTCTTCTCTCTCTCCTTCCTCCTCTCGCTGCCACTGCGATTGGAACCGCTGCTCCGGCTCCCTGCAAAGCACAGGAGGCAAGGTTAGGTGCCAGCTCGGACAAGTTAGGAAGAACGGATGGAGCTCCTCTAGACAAGGGAGGACTGCAGCATGCTCCAGCACAGCCAGGCCCCAGTGCAGTCTCTGCTCTCAGTCTCCCTTACGCAGTGAGTCCCACGACCCTTCTGAGATGGCTTCTGCCCTGGCTTCCCCCACATAGGACCTTGCCTAAGCAGTCTTTTCCTGCTGCTGCCCTGAACAGAACACCTTTTCCTGCTGTACTGAACAGGACACCCGCCCACCTGCAGGCATATTTTAGCCCTTTTCACTCACCTTCACTGTGCTGACTGCCTGCACTGCCCCCTCCGTAGCTGTAGCCTGGGTCAGGGAAGCCTGGATGGGGGTTGTATGGATGAGGCGGTGGATACTGATATGGGAAGGCCATAGGCCAGGGTGCAGCTCCTGGATGGGGGAGCGGAGCCAAAGTGTCCTGATCAGAGGCGCCGCTGGAGCCATCGTGATCATGAAGAGATAGATTAGCCATGTCTGCAAGAAAGCAGAGAACAGGGGTTAATCCAAGCAAAAAAACAACCAAGTGTGGTGAAGCAGCTTTCTGTCCATTCTTGTTGATGGACAAGGCCAGAATGTGCAAGAAGACACAAGAAATTGGCAGTCTCTCTATTAGTCAATGCCACCATTTGTGCTTCCTGGCTGAACAACTGCCAGGCTGTGAGAGTCCAAGCTGCCACTCTAATACAGGGACCAGCTTGGTGAAAAGGACCACATCAGAGCTACAGCTCACCCTGCCAATTCCTTCCCCCATCTTATTTGAGCAGAACCCAGTTGCCTGAGCACCAACCCCTTGCCAGCACTGAAATTCAGAGCCTGGAGACAGTCACTAAAGACTAAGACTCTGCTATGATTGCCCAGGAGAAAAGATAACATAGTAGGTGACACAGTCAATGCTGCTTCCAACTTCACTACCTCAGCAGCAGGATGAGAGAGCTGGGATATTCCTCATCACTCCCTTAACAGGATTTGTAGAACAAGGGGCCCAGCCTGATGGCAATGGCTGTAGGTGTGTCCCCACTGTGTCAGCAGGGCTCTGCAGGACCACTAACCCTCCATCCTCTCCCTCCCACCCATGCCAAGAGCCATACTTCCACAGAGGTCTCCGAAGATGTAATAGCACTGCTCCGAGAAGGTGATCTTGTTCACGGTGTGTCGGATGTAGCCAGCCTTCAGCAGATTGCTGGCATATTTGCGGGACTCACGGCGGTCTGTAAAGCCCTCCACATGGTGATAGAGCCAATCCACCACATCCGAACCTGCCACCAAATATAGAGTTAAATTTGGCAAGAGAGGAAGATGGTGGCCCTTGAGGCAGTGAGCCATACTGAAGCAAAGACCAAGTGGGTCAAAAGGTTCAATTTGTGACTCCTGCCTAGTTAACAGTTTGTTTATGGTGACAAAGATGCTCCCTCGGACATCTGCTTGAAAACAGGCCACCCATTCCCCAGTCCCTGCCTCTGCTGCAGGCAGCACAGTCTCTTACCAATGAAGGCATTGGGGATGGTGATCTTCAGCCACATGCGGTCACGCACCTCGAGGCCTGACTCTGGTGAGGCCATGGCTTTGACAATGGTGGCCATGTCACTGTGAATGGACAGGTGAAAGTCATCGAGGCCTGTGGTGTGGATGAAGGAAGGTAGGCAGAGGTGAGAGAGGACAGAAGAGACAAGAGGGCCACATGGAAGCATCACACACTGGAGGAATGGGCCAGGGAACAATACATCGCAGACAGCCTCAGGTTACATGCTGTGTAATCCCCCTTCCAGTTTTCCCATGTAATCCTTCACATGTCAGCTGTTTCGTCTTGGGCAAAGCCAAGGCAAGAGTCACAAACTTATAACAAACTCCTGGCTTGTTGCCTCACCCAAGCTCTCCAGACCCTTGCTTCAGGGCTCTATATACCAAATCATACCGAACCTTCAGAAAGCAACCAAGAGTGCTGTGCTCAGCAGGACCCTGTCCCACCACAAGGCTCTTTGCTCTCAGCTGCCTCCTCTATCCTACTCTGTCTGCTGTCCGGGAGGAGCTCTCAGTTGCTCCAGGGACATGCTGAATCCCTCTGGCTCTACATTCTCAGCAGCTAACCCCTGACTGCCTGCACTGCCTTTCCTCTACCCCTGCCACAGCTCCTGACAGCACCCACGCTCCTCTACTCTCCTCACATAGAAGGCTGAAAAATGTGATATTAATTCTCTCAGGCAGAACTCCCACTGATCAAAGTGCCAGCCCAGCGAGAGCTGCCTCCCGCCCAGTCCCTTGGCAGGGCAGATCTGGCCCACCCCAGCTGTCCCCACGCAGATGTATTGCTCCCTTCACACCATAGTGAAGGTGAGGAGGCCGTGCAGCAGGTGCAGCACGGAGGCACAAGGACTTACGTTCGGTCTCTGGGATGGAGCTGGTGATGGAGGAGCTGGTGGAAGTGATTGTGCTCATGGATGGACTCATACCGTACGCTGGGTAGGTGCCAGTCATCGCTGCTGTGTGAGACACCCAGGCTGCCGGGTCGATGGGCCTGATGGGCTCACCTGCATTGAAGAAAGACTCAGTCAGTAGCTAGAAGAAATTATCACCTCATCAAAACAACCTCTGGGGGGGGACAGGGACTCAGCACAGCCCATTTCATCCCCAGTATTTGCCGGGACTCACCCGGATCGGAGCATGGAGAGTCTGGCCCAGCCCAGATCCGCTGGGGAGCAACTGGGAGAGAAAGAAGAGAGGGAGGGTCAGCAGGAGAGGTGCAGAGGGAGAGATCCCCCTTTGACTTATGGGGGGTTTCTCTTTCCTCTGGCGCCCCGAGCAAGTGACCTCCCTGCCCCAGTGAAACGCGTCCCCAGCGTGATGTGGGAAGGAGGGCTGGGCTTATGGGCATTTTGGTCTGGGAATAGGACATAGCAGCCTCCTAAAAGGAGAGCTGAAACCCCATCAAACCCCAATTCAGTGCCCCATGGAGTCACACAGACAGGGGAGGAACAAGACAACAACTAAGTGCTTAAGGCAGGGCTCTCACAGGAGCTGGGCACCAGCACTAAGGGTGGGTCAGCTATCCACTTACTCCTGGGTAATGAGAAGCAGCCCCGCGGACTGGGGTCCCAGCACTTGGCCACTGTCAGGGTGATGGGCCTGCAACAAAAAGGTGAGAGTTAGAACCACAGCACAGTAACACAAACCCCTGCATGATGGGCGGATGCTGTGTGCCAGCTCTCTCCTGGGAGACACTGAGAAGCTGCCAGTAAAGTGATCTTGTTCCCCTCCAGCTATGGGTTTCCCTAGTGACATGAAAAAAATTATGTGACCCTGCTGAGAGTTGCTGATGACCCAAATAGATTCAGAGAATCACAGCACAGTTTGTTTTGGAAAGGATATTTAAAGGTCATCTAGTCCAATTGCCTTGCAATGAGCAGCAACATGGCATCCCCACAAATAAAGGGGCACAGACACCAGTTCCCGGAATTCTGTTGGCTGCAATTCTTGCATTGGACATGAAAACCCAGGAATCAAAGCAACACCAAAACCTTAAGTTCTGAGCTTCTGCAGAGGCACTCACAGAGATGGCTGGAAGGTACAACACACACCCCCCCAAGCACAAACTGTGCAGATGTCCCTGGATTTCCAGAAGGAACAACCCAAGCACTCACCCCGGCTTGTGCACAATCTCCCTCAGCACCCGCACAGCATCATCGTTGCTCATGTTCTCAAAGTTGATGTCATTTACCTGCAAACAACACCAAGAGGTGAGTCCCAGAGATGTGACCAGAGGCTGAGCTCCCCACTCAGCTCAGCCGTGACTCAGCTTCCCTCTTCCAAGCACAGCTTCCTGGGTTTAGCCTGCCAAAGTTCTCAGGGAGGCTTCTGGGTCTTTTCTTACTGCTTTCCCAGGCCCAAAAATGGAGATATGTGGGTGTGAAGTACCTGCAGGAGCATGTCTCCTGGCTCAATCCTGCCATCAGCTGCCACAGCACCTCCCTTCATGATAGAGCCAATGTAAATGCCTCCATCCCCACGCTCGTTGCTCTGTCCCACAATAGAAATGCCCAGAAAGTTGTATTTCTCTGCAGAGATGGAAAGAGAAAGAAGTAAGTCACTCTAAAGCATCAGGCACAAGCAGACCTAAGCTCAGTAAAACGACATCCTAATGATGGTGATTTGCACCCTTGTCCCAGAGAGATGTCCTGGGACACATAAACTCTTGAGAGACAATTTTTACAAGAGAAGCCAATCTCCTACGGAATTCATGTCCTCACTCCTCCCCCATGCATTCTCTTTGCCCCCTCCCCAGTTCCCTCTCCACGACCCAATCTCGCCCTGAAAAGACTGCAGGCTCCATGCACACCTCCCACTCACCCATATTCAGTGTGACCGTGATGATGTTCAGGGACATGGTGGAGTCTGTGATGCTGCTGAAGGACGAGGACTGCAACGTAAGCCAAATATGAGATACTCTCCTGTGCCTCAGGAACATTCCCAGCCCTAGCTTCCTCCACTTGTCCTTTCCTTCCTGCCCCCCCTTGTGGCACCACAGTCACCAACCACAACCCCAGTCTAATGCTGGGAGCTTCGCAGAGCCAGAGAAGCCATGGTGCTAATGACCTCTCTACAGCTGAGACAAGGCCTGTGGTCCCAGTTCTTAAGGCTACATTGGCTTGGAAAATGTTCACAGCACTTTTTGAAGTCTCAGCACTTGGACATTCATCTGAAGCCACGCCCACAGCAAAACCAGCTGAATCCCTGAGAGCCCACTCTGACCTGCACTGCCCTCCCCAGGATACCCAGCCCCTCCCTGGGTACCCGCTCAATGCGTGGAGCCTTCTGTTTCCGTCGGCGTCGCTTGTGCCTTCTCATTAGACGGGAAGCACTGCTTTGCTCTGTTGAACTGCTAAACCTGCAGGCAAAAGCAAGAGTCAGCTCTTCTGCTGCCATAGTGGTGGCTCTGGCAGCAAGAGGGCCATGGAAATGGCATAGGGAATAGAGGACTGCAGGGGCAGAGGGGAGAACATGCACATGGGGGACAGACAATGGCAGAGGGGTCTGCTGGGTGAGACAGAAGCACGTCTGAGCCCAGGACTACTGTGCCCTGCATCTCTTGTTCTGGGACTCAGGGAGAAATTAGTGTTCCTCCAAGATCCAAAGCTCTCCCACCTGCTGGTGGAGTCATCTTCATCTGAATCGAAGAAGCTGGTGGTCTCCAGCTCGCTGCTCATGAGCGTGGAGGAGCTCTCGTATCCACCCAGGTCTCGGCGCCGCTCTCCCTTCACTGTCCCATTCACCCTGGGTGCTGTGAAAAGACAAGGCTCGGTGGGCTTGAGATAAACCCTTCCCCTATGCAGGGCTCATGGCAACCTCCTCAGAACAAATCTGGCCACCAGTCAATCCCATCTAGTGCCACATTAACTCCCAGTCCACCCTGGGATCAGATCCATCTCCTATGGGATACCTCTTCTATCACTACGGGAGGGGGAAGAGGCTGATGGGCCAGTAGGAACTATGCTGCTAAACTTGTGGAAAACTTGCAGCTGTTTCTTTGGTAGAGCAAGAAGCAGCCCAAGTGACAAGGCTAAAGCTCACTCTGCTTCTCAGCGAAGAAGACAGAGGCGCAACTATCTCCTTCTTGGGGCTTCTACAGGAGATACCTCCTTTGACCCCAAAGGGCTCAACATCAAGCTCTGATGTAACACAGGTGTTAGCTCCTGCCTCCAATGTGAGGCTATGGCCCTTCTAAAAGCCATAGAATAGCCCTTTTGAGCTGGGAAGGTTCTGAGAAAGCAGAGAAAGCTGCCCCAGGCCTGGAGCTGGTGCTGCCACCATGCCTCAGCCATGCCCTTGCAGAGGTCTCACCATGTTATCAACACTCACCATGCTCAGGCCCATCTGTCCGACGAGGTCGCTCCCTCTGCGATGACACCACCGAGTCTGTCTCTGTCTCATTGTCCAAGTTTTCCCGACTACCCCCAGTGTTAGGGCTGTGATGAAATAAAAGCAACAAACATGTTCAACAGGGAACAACTTGACAAGGCTCTCTCTGCCTCTGTTCTGACAAACACAAGGTTCCAGCCATCAACTGTCTCCTTCTTGAGGGACAGGAACAACAACAGCCCATCCATGAGTGCAGGGCAAAGGACTGGGAATGCTGTGCTGGCTCCTCCCCTGCATTATTTTCAGCATGCCCTTGTTTGTTGAGTAACACAGCTCCACTTCAAATCTGCTCCCAGCCGCACTCTTCTCCCCCCTTGCTGGCTGTCATTCCTGACAATTTGGGTAAGAGTGTCCCAGCCTGGTCTGGGATACCGGTCTGGATTACAGCAAATGCACCATGTGTCCATTGGAAACCAGAACAGATGTCCACGTAACTTACTGGAAAGAGGGGGGCCTGGAGTCTCCGATTCCTCCTGTGCGCTCCATGGAGGGTGGCAGCTCTGTCTGGTTATCGGCACAGACCGAGCCAGCATCTGAATGGGAACCCTCTGCAGACACCAGCTGGAGGGATGAGAGACAGAAAAGGAAACTGAGAAAACATTTATAAGAGTGGCCAAAGGAGCTGGCCAAAAGTCTGCCTGGCTGGCCCAGAATCTCATTTCTGGCAGTTGACAACAGCAGATGCCTGGGAGCAGGTATGGAACAGGCCAAGCGTGCAGCAACATTTCCCCCTGACGTCTTCCCAGACACTGGCTATTTGTGGCTCAGGAATTCCTGATCCAGGAGTGAGGCTCAGGTGGGTGACAGACATGCTTGGACATTCTGACATCACCTGCACACCCACACCACACACTCAGGTAACCTTTAGCACACATCCTGCAGCAGGGACTGGATTCCCCCAGTTCTCACACTGGAAAAGGCAGTTACAGGTGAATCCTTTCCTCAGCTCTAGCAGCCTCTACACTTCTGCCTTCAAGCTGTGGGACCCAGTAGGACTTTCTCCTTCCCAACCATCAGAAGCTGGGGGTAACAGAGCTCAGGGCCAAGGCTTTTTATCTTTGAAAAAGACTCCTGAAACAGGCTCTTTTTCTGGCTTTCATATGTTCTTCTCAAACTTGCAGGCTGTGTTCAGCTTATCGGCTTGAGTACAACCTTCAGCCAATCTCTGGGATGCTCAACAGATTCCCCAGTGCAGAAATTCAAGAAAGGGTTAAACCCTAGAGACTCTTTATACCAGCCATACTGTGGGGCAGCCCATACACATCAACACACCGTGATTCTAGCTCTATCATAAATCACCAATCTCAGAGCTCAGGGAATGAGCTGGAGACTCTCCCAGGGGCCATGGGCTCACCAGTGAATGAAACAGAGGATAGCCCAAATGAGCTGTTCCCCAACATTGCTCCTTGTCCAGATTTGCACCCTCCCTTACTTTCAAGCTGTAATGACCTGGCTGATCCCAATATGGTCAAGCAAGAAAGCAACAAAAAGCCTCTTCCTTGACAGAGGCATTCAGGAATTTCAGGGCAGAGGTGCCAGGGCCCGGAAAGGATCTAACAGATGAGGAGTACCCAGTGTTGCTCAGGACAGAAGAAACATAAAACATAAGCTGGAAAAAAAGATGGTAGCTGCTGTCCAAACCATAATGCCCAATGTAAATTCAGAGGCAACACTACTACCTTCTGGTGAGGGAACCACATCTGCATGGATCCAAGAGCAGATGCCAACTCAGATGCTAGAAGCACAGCCCATTTATACAGGTCTTGAGTGCTTCACAGCATCACTGATGAAAGACCTGTGCCCTGACCACCTTCAGGAACTGGGGAAACCCTCATAAGGGGGGGATGGACCCCACGGATCATCATTAGTGTAGCAGATGGAGATCTACTGCCAGTAACATTGGTAACAGAAACAGCGATGTAGCTGGGGCACGGAAGACAGGGCAGCCTTGGAAAAGCTGGAGCCAAAGCAGCAGACAGGGCAGAGAGCAGCCTCAGGTGTCAAAAGCTGCAGAACCCGTCCCACAAGCCCCAGGACAAGCCCAACGGCTCCTGCTCTCAAAACTGTCTAACCAGCTCTTGTCTCACGCTCAGGTCAGCTTCTCTCCCTCCAGCAAGCCCCAGCCACATGCCTGGCTCTGCTCCTGGCACCTTCCTGGTGACTTGTCTTCCCAGGACACATCCCCCTCCCTAAGGGCCACGTCCCTACTCTAGTAGCCACTGCCTGGGAGCACAGGGTAGAAAAGATGCTGAAAGTGGCCAGCATTGCCTAGAGAAAAGTCCTCTAACACATCATGCTTGAAAAAATCTCAAGGCAATGTCAAGCAAGTAGATCTGGACAGAGGGAACTAGCCACAGGCAGCTGTCAAACAGCAGTGAGGAGAGTTGAGGGGGTATTCCCAAGCAGGGAGGATTGATGCTATCTTCCTGTAACACTCCCAAGGCTGGGATTTCCTCCCAGGAAGGTTTTGATAACCATCCTGCACTTTTCCTGCCTCTTACACTGTCAGGAAATACTCACTTGGATTCAAGCCCCCATCTTTCCCTGTTGCTAAAATCAGTACTGAGTTCCTAAAATAGCATCATCCCAGCCTGTCTGTCAGAAGCAGCAAAGAAAGTGCTCCCCTCTCAGTCCCCAAACTACACATGGACTAGGAGACTCTCAGCAGAGGTAGAAAAAGGGATCATCAAGTGAACAAAGGCCTCTGGGACTGCCATTACTCTTCATGCACAAGGACTGGTACTGATGCTCACTCTGGGCACAAGTTCCCTGCAAGGATCCAGCCCAGCAGGGTAGCAGCATGGTGGTCACACCAGACAGACCCACACCAGATCTGTGCCACTCACACTGAACAACCAGAGAGCTCCTACAAGGAAAGCCAACAGCTGCACGGATACATGGATCACAAGGAAAAGCACACAGATAAAAAAGGTGCACTGGAATGGATTTAGAGGCTCTGGGACTCCCCTTAGGACAGGCGAAAGCAAAAAGCAGCTGGAAAGGGTGGGGTGGGGAGATATCTTGGGGCAGATGCAGCAGCAGCGGGATGGATGCAGAGGAATGTGTGGTGGCCAAGAGCCGGACACAGGCTGTTTTCCGAAGGCCTTGGATAACCGCTAGAGGGAGGACGGCAGGCGTATGGCCGCGGCTCTTTGTGCGGGAGCCCAGCACAGCCTTTCCTCCCTGCTCCAGCCTGTACCCTGCTCCCCTGGCTGGAATCCCAGCGGCAGCTGTGTCGGCAGTGGGGTACCTGCCTGTCCGTGTCACTGTTTGGTGCAGGGACAGAAGCAGAATTAGGTCTGACCTAGCCTGATTTGCTGAGGATTTTTACTGTTCAGAGTCTTCTTAGAGGCCTCTGGAAAAAGGCACTTGAGTCTTGGCTCTGCTCCTGGTGTAGATCCACACACCCTCATCAGCACAAACTGCAGCTCAGCAGAGGGAAAACTGGATGATGTACTGTGGATACTCTCCCCCCACTGTTGGAGGGTCCCTGTGGGGACAGAGGGAAGCATGCGAGCAGGGAGCAGAGCGTGTGCATGGCATGGTACTGAGGGAAAAGCTTGTCCTGCAGCTGCCCAGGCAGTACCTTTAGTCTTCAGGGCAGTCAAATCCAGTCCGCTTCACCAGCACTAAAGTCACTTAAGGCCTTTGCGCCAGTCACTGGAGTGGGACTTTCCTTGGAAAGCTGACCCTGCCATAGGGGCACAGGGGTTATGCTGTGGACAGGCCACGACCATGATCTCTGCTAGGCATCAGTTACCATAAGCTCTGCATAGAGGTATCCCACATATTCCCTGGCACAGGGAACCCAGCAACACAGAGCCCCCTCTCCAGCCAAGGGACTGGAGATGGGGATCCAGCTCATCAGTTTTGTGAGCAGCCAGCACACCAACAGTACAGAGTAGTCCCTGTGCCTTACTTGGCACTCCACATCCAAATGGTGTTTTTCGGAGAGGGCACAAACAGGCTGAGAGATACCAAGGCAAGGGGCTTGCTTACCCATGACACCACCCGGCCGTTGAAGCAAGGAAGCTTGGCATTGTCATCTGAGATCTCTTCTTTCACCACCCTGCAGAGGGGAGAGGAGGCAGTCAGAGCTGGGTTCAGGACTTGAAAGTAAAAGGAGACTTTCCCAGATGGCTATTTGCACACAACACCAGGCAGCCCAGGTTCGGAGCAAGAGAGGACTGGCAGCTCCCTCCTGCTGCCAAGCCACAGGTTCCTATGCCCACAGCCATGACTGGCAGACTGAAGAGGAACCAGACACAATAGCCTTTCTGTGTGCATGTGGCTGTTCCATTCCCCAGTTCACGTTTTAATCAGTAAAACCAAAATTCAGGTGCATATCATAGAATCATAAATCATTTAGATTGGAAAAGACCTTTAAGATCATCCATTATCCAATTTAAGTCCAACCATTACCCAAAACTGCCAAGGCCACCACCAAACCATGTCCCCAAGTGCCACATCTACACAACTTTTAAATACCTTCAGGGATGGTGACTCCACCACTCCCCTGGGCAGCCTGTTTCAATGTTCGACTGTTTTGGTGAAGAAATGTTCCTAATGTCCAATCTAAACCTCCTCTGGCACAACTTGAGGTAATTTCCTCTTGTCCTGTTGCTTCCTATTTGGGAGAAGAGACCAACCCCCACCTAGATACACTCTCCTTTCAGGGAGTTGTACAGAGTGATGAGGTCCCCCCTGAGCCTCCTTTTCTCCAGACTAAACACCACCAGCTCCCTCAGCTGCTCCTCACAGGACTTGGGCTCCAGACCCTTCCCCAGTTCTGTTGCCCTTTTCTGGACATGCTCCACCACCTCAATGTCTGTCTTGTAGTGAGGGGCCCAAAACTGAACACAGGGTTCAAGGTGTGACCTCACCAGCCCCAAGTACAGGGGACAGTCACTGCCCTGGTCCTGCTGTCCACAGTACTGCTGACACAACCCACAATGCCACTGACTTTCTTGGCCCCTTGAGCACATGCTGCCTCATGTTCAATCACTGTCAACCAGTACCCCCAGGTCCTTTCCCATCAGGCAGCTTTCCAGGCTGCCTTCCCCTAGCCTGCAGAGTTGTGTGGGGTTGTGACCCAGGTGCAGGACTGAGCACTTGGCTTTGTCAAACCTCATACAACTGTCCTTGGCCTGTCTATCCAGACTGTACAGATCCCTCTGCAGAGCCGTCCCACCCTCCAGCACATCAACACTCCCACCCAACTTAGTCATCTGTGAACTAACTGTACCCTCGATCCCCATGACCAGATCATTGATAAAGATATTAAACAGGACTGGCCCCAGTACTGAGCCC
This sequence comes from Cyanoderma ruficeps, assembly GCA_008694505.1. NCBI lineage: Eukaryota > Metazoa > Chordata > Aves > Passeriformes > Timaliidae > Cyanoderma > Cyanoderma ruficeps. The sequence goes on along the minus strand of VZDJ01000301.1, from coordinate 3,036,027 downwards.
TAGGGAACCCCACTGTGAGCAGCCAATTGATGTAGCTCCATTCCTGACAGCCTCCTGGGCCCAACCATCCAGTTTTCTACCCAGGAAACAGTGCACTTGTCCAAGCCCATGAGCAGCCATTTTCTCCTGGAGAAAATGCTGTGGGAAATTGTGTCAAAGGCTTTATGAAAGCCCAGGTAGGTAACGACCACAGCCTTTCTTTCATCCACTACCTGTGACGTTGTCACAGGAGATCAGGCAGGTCAAGCAGGACCTGCCTTTCCAAAGCCCATGCCAGCTGGGTCTGATTGCCTGGCTGTTCTGTACATGCCCCATGATGGCACTCAAGATAATCTGCCCCATGACCTTCCCTGGCACTGAGGTCAGGCTGACAGGCATGTAGATCCCTCGGATTCTCTTTCTAGCCCTCCTTGTAGATGGGCATCACATTTGCCAAATTCCAATCACCTGGGATCTCCCTGGTTGACCAGGACTGCTGGTAAATGACAGAGTGACTCAGTGAGAACTTCCACCAGTTCCCCCAGTATCCCTGAGTGGATCCCCTCTGACCCCACAGAGTTTTGTGTGTCTAAGTGGCATAGCAGGCTGCTGACCATTTCCTCTTGGATTACAGGGACTTCATTCTGCTCTCTGTCCCCATCTCGTAGCTCAGAGGGCTGGGGACCCTGAGAACAGCTGATCTTGCTATTAAACACTGAGGCAAAGAAGACATTAAGTACCCCAGCCATCTCCTCATCCTTTGTCACTGTTTCCCCCCACATCCAATAAAGGATGGACATTCTCCTTAGCCCTCCTTTTGTTGCTGACATTATTTGTAAAAACATTTTCATTGTCTTTAACAGGAGTAGCCAGTTCCAGTTGGGCTTTGGCCCTTCCAGTTCTTCCTGCATAACCTCACAACATCCTTGTAGCAGTCCTGAGTTGCCTCCCTCTTCTTCCAAAGGTAAAATACTTTATTTTTTCCTGAGTTTGAGCCAAAGTTCTCTGCTCAGCCAGGCCATTCTTCTTCCCCAGTGGCTTGTCTTTCAAGCAGATAGGGACAGCCTGCTCCTGCATCTTTTAAATTTCCTTCTTGAAGAATATCCAGCCTTCCTGGGCTCCTTTGCCCTTCAGGACTGCCTCTCAAGGGACTCTGTCAACCAAGTCCCTAATCAGGCCAAAGTCTGCCCACTGCAAGTCCAAGGTGGCAGTTCTGCTGATCCCCCTCCTTACTTCTCTGAAGATCTAAAACTCTTACAATGTTGTGATTGGCATGCACAAGATAGCCTTCAGCCACCACATCACCCACAAATTCTTCTCTGTTCACAAACAACAGGTCCAGTGCGTGCCTTCTCCAGCTGGCTCCCTCACCCAGTGGATCAGGAAGTTCTTCCACACACTCCAGCAACCTCACAGACTGTTTCTGCTGTATTGTACTTCCAGCAGAAACATTTCTACCAGTTTGCTTATTTCTAAAGAAATACATAATTTAAGCCTCTTTATAATGATCTGAAAGAATCACAAACTACGCCAGAGTTTTCTAATAGATGAAAGTGAAATACATTAAACAGGCTGCCTACCAAATGATACTGTTGCTTCTTAATTACATACACAATATTTCAACATCTCTTCAAGCTTTATAGTTGTGCCATAATGTCATGTCCCTGCATTACACCAACAGCTACATTATTATCAGCCTTCACAGTGAAAGAAGCAGTACATGAACTTTGCTTTTCTCCCAGGAGTAAAAAAAAAGAAAAAAAAACAGTTTTCTTTGGAGAAAGAAAGTTGGTTTTTTTTAATTTTAAATATCACTGGACCCCTAAATACTTTTTCCACAGAGAATCTCCAATTGAAAGAACCTGCAAATTCAGAAGATTCAATTACTACTATCTTTGATAAATCGAATACCAAAATAGGCTTTAACAAGCTCATTCCTTTTTCTACCCAATGACAACATTTTAAGCACTCTTATTTAATACAAAGATATATTACAATTAGTTTGTGACACTATGTTCCCCCTTCCAAACTATATCTAAGGTAGCTTGACACATATTATGCTTAAAACATGAAGCAACTAAGTAGTGAATAAATTATTGGGGGAGAGAAGTCCAAAAAAGAACAAAGTAAAAAATATGAAACCAAGAGAAATTATGTATTAAAAGTAAGTAGATTGTAAGTATCTAACACTACTCAGAACTGCAATCCTATCAACAGCTCTGAATAGTCCCCAAACCAGTCCCCAACTCCTGGACAACCAAGGAGGATTCAAAGGTGGCACACAAAGCTGTGGCCTGTTGCCCCAGAGTGCCATCAAGTCACAGCACGCTGGGACTTGGAGAAACAGGTGCTCTGGGCTCCTGGCTGGGCTCCCTGGTGTGCCAACAACTGTCCCCAAAAACAGCACACAAGGCTTGCCAACACTCACAAGGCATCAGCAAAAAGCAAATGAACAGTGCTGGAAGCCCAGACCTGGGGAGCAGGCTCGCTCCACCCTGCCAGCCCCACTGGTTGCACCGGTGTCACACACGCTCAGCAAAGGGCTGTCCCACGGGGTGAAAGGCAGCACGTCACCAGGCCCTTGCTGGCAGCTGGCACTCACAATCCCTGACAAAACTGGAGAGGCAGCAAAGGGACTGCACAAAGGCTACCCAGCCCCAGAAGGCACAGATGAGGAGGTCATGGTTTGAGCAGTCTAATCCACTCCCAGGATGTGTGCTAATTCCTCTTGCACAGATGGAGAAGCAGGAAAAGCAGGAAAGGAGCAGTGACGATGGATTAAAATCCTGCTATCTTAATGCTTCTTTGGCGTGTTCTGTGCCAGCCTCTGCCCAAAGCCCCTGCAGCCCAGATGAATGTCAAATACAGGCAGTCTCCATGGGACCCACCCTCTTTGGTGCCCATACCAGCCCTTTCCAAGGCAGGCAAGTTGTCATCTTCTCACTTCCAAGTGCACACACACATACACCCTGCCCTGGCTGCACTAGCATCCATTCATACTGTCGCCAGCAGCCTGGACTGCATCCAATTCCTAGAGAGAACTTCAGGCAGAGCCAATTTTCAGTGCTACATGCCGCCTGCTCAGGGACACAGAGCCCTGCCTGTGGGTGAAGGGACAGGGTGATATATTTGCTGGGTCAAGGTGACCAACTGCTCAGCACAAGTCAACTATTCCACTTTCAGTGGGGACAGAGGAAACCAACCCCAAGACGCACCCATTCAGCCTCAGCTGCAATGCCTGATGGAGAACAAGCTCCCTCTGTCCTGAGAGCTGGTCCCTCCTCACTCTTATTACCCTGCGGCTGCCCCAGACATCCCAGGGGTCAGCTCCACCCCGGAGCAGTTTTCTCCCTCCTTTCCCAGCCACTACATTATTTATCACTATTTATCACCCAGATGCCAGAGCACAATGGCTTATATATTTAGACTCTACAGAGCAAAAACTGATAGTGCTGGAGTCAGGCACATGCCGAGCAGGAATATCTCTGCAGCGCTGCTCACATCTGTCACCCCTCACACCATCCCAGCTATTCGTGCCCTGCATTCCTTTCCAGCCTCAGCCTGAACGGCAGCCTTCCTCCTCCATTCCTTTCCAGCCTCAGTCCTAGCTGCAGCCTTCCTCCTCCCACCTCTCACCACTCTTCCAGTCACACTTCTCGCACGGACACGACCGCAGGTTCACACGTCAGAAGCCACTGAGCGAGCAGCCTCTGGGGGAGCTGTGAGCAGTGCCACGTTTCTGCTCCGCGCTTGAACGGGGAGGCAGCCATGAGATGAAACTGTCCCGCGGATGTGCTGGCAGAGAAAACCATCCTGTGAATGTGCTGGGAACAGCCCCCACCTGATAGGGTGTGAGCCCGGAAATCCTGAAAGAGCAGACCCAGAAGGAGTTCAAGCTCCCTCGGTTCGCACCAAGCCATTCCTTTTACCAGAAGCCAGGGAAAACATCTGCCTAAGGCTGATTTCAGAGGGACTGCTTTGAGTTTACTGTCAGGTTTTGAATGTTCCAACGTCCTCCTGGGGGCTGGGTGCAACATGGCTAAGAATGGTGGCCAGGAAAAAACCCTTTAATGTGGAGACAACCCGAGCTTTGCCCAGGCAAGTGTGAGTCCAGGACCCTCGGTGCTGCTGCCCTGCCCAGAGAATTGCCCTGCAGCCGGGCACTCACCGGCCCCCTTCCCATCCTGGGGCCAGCAGACATGCCGAGGCCAAGCTGCAGCTCAGCGCCTGGCCCGCAGGCCCAGCGCTCCCCGGCACTCATCTGCCTTGAATTTTCCAACAAAGAGACCTGCGGGAGGGAGGAAGGAGGGAGGGTTACAGGGGAGGCAGGCCGAGTGGGCGGATGATTCCACCGCCATCCCCAGTGACACGGGGCCAAGCCGGGGGGAGGAGGAGGAGGAAGAGGAGGAGGGGACAAGGCTCCGGCTGCGCAGGAGCCCGGCTGGGGTGTGCGGAGGGGGCTGCCAAGCGCTGACACAAACAGCACATCTGCTCCCATACAGCTGGGGGAGGGGAAGGGACAACCCCGGCAGCAGGGAAAGAAGCAAAGGAAACCCAGCTCCAACCCTGGCTCCATCCCTACCCTCCCACCAGCTCCTCCTTTGGAGCCCAGACCCTCTCCCCACGGCCTGGGAAGACGCCACGCTCCCAGTTTCCCTCCCTCTGCCTTGCCGGCGGGAGCAGCTGGCAGCCTCGGACATGGATGCAGAGGCGGGTGAGGGACAGGCAGGCAGATGCTGCCTTCTCCGGGGAGTTCCAGCCCGGCTCAGGAAATTAGAGGGTATTTTATATCACAGAGTCATGTCCTAGGAATGAAGGGAAGTTGGGGAACAAGAGAGCGTGCAGAGGAGAGAAAGGAGGCCATAAACCCCAAGCTGCGGGGACGGCCGCGCCGTGTCAGACCCCGGCTGTGCACACATCACCAGCGCAGCTGCTGTGTTCCAGCCTCCTCGTTTCCCTTCGGTGGCCTCCAGCCTGGCTGAGACTGCAGATACAAGCGAGTTTCCAGCTTCAGCCAGCTCTGGTCTCTCCTGAGCAGCATCCACTAGCCACAGCAAGATCCCTGCAAAGAACTCTGATGGAGTAATACAAGCCCAGGAATAGAAGAAATCCAAGAGGCATGGACAAAAGCTTCCACAGGATTTGAACCTGATATTTGGAGGCAGGCTTGGAGCTCAGCAGCAATTACTGCTTGTCTCTGGCAGCCCTGTCCCCCAACTTGCCTATCTAAGGGCTTGCAGCAGGGAGAATACTCACAGAGAAGAAACCATAAATGTGGTGGTAAACAGAAAAGCTGAATCAGAGGGGTCAGTACCAAGAAGGGAGGTAGGGGTGGGGACCACTCAAACGTGTTGGACAGCTTGATGGCCAGGATGCAAAAATTGAGAAGAAAACTGAGCAGTGACAATTTTGCACTAAAAAATGCAAAATTAGTAGAGCGGATGAAAAAAGTAAGATGTCTTCTCAATTATTAAGAGGAAAGACCTTTACAGAACAGCGACGTTCTTCCCAACAGTGCAAAGCCCAGAAATCCAATTATAAACAATCTTCTGTTACAACATTCCAGAAGTGCACAATTAGGTTGGTCATTCCTGTAACCTTAACAGCCCCCATCTGCTACAGCTCACAAAAAGGAAGAAAAATATCCCAACCACACAAAAAACCATCAGGAGACACTTCTACTCAAGCTTCAGGGATTTTCACACTAGAAATGTGATCTCATTTTCAAGACCTGTTGTACACTCCCCTTAGGGCAGGGATGTCTTGCTTCCAAATGATTGTATAGATTAGTAATGCTGCACAGCAAAAGGAAGCACCTTGATGTTTTACTACTACCCAAATAGGAGCAGCTCCTGGCTCAAGCAAAATCCTCATCTCTTCTGGAAGATAATGCTGAGGCCACAGGGATGAGCTCTGCAGCCATTTCACCAGAAGAGAAAACTGGACAGGCAAATTCTCTACAAGTGTTGGGGTTTCAGTTTGGAAATACATGCCTGTTAGGTTAAGCCCAGACATGTATGTGTGTTTCCCATGGGGACACAATTCACCCAAGAGCTACAGGCCCAGCCAGAGAATACACATAGCAGTGATCACTGTCTATCTGACCTCAGGCTTTGCAGGCAAACAGGACGCATCAAACAGGATTAGAGGATTTGAGCTGTCTCTGTAAGCCAAGGCACTCTTTGGGTCTCCCTCACTGTATTTTCACCTCCTGTGCAAAGAGGAGTACAAATTGCATGACACTGGGGTGAGAAGGGCTCTCTGACCATAAACAGACTGTCACTCTCCCATTTAATTCCCCTTCCAAGCCCCCAGACAGGGTGTTCTGCACTGCTCCTCCGCTGCAGCACAAGGTAAAAAAGGAAACACAGATTTGTAGATGGTTTCGTTCTGTCAGACCTTCCTCCCCAGAGGAACTGCTGTCCTCCTGTCTGTCCCTGGACCCCATGTGAACATGAACTCCTTTGCAGCACTGTCTCTACCTGGTGTGCTTTTCAAGAATCAAAAAGCACAAAGCATCTGTTAGCAGCTGTCCTACTACCACAACAATAACACACCTCTGCATTTGTGTAGGAATGGCCACCCCCGCCCTCCTAACAAGTCCAGGGAGCATCAAGGACTTCTCAAAGGTCATTCCATTTTTCCAAGCTACTACCTGTGCTCCTCAAGAGTAGGCTCTTTCATTTTCACAGAATGATTTGGATTGGAAAGGACTTTAAAGATCATCTAGTCCCAATCTCCCTGCTATGGAGCTAGACCATGTTCACTTCCTGCTGCCCCACAGCCTCCTCATGCATCACCCCCAGCTTTCTGTGCTTCCCCCCGCCATGGTCAGTCAGGCAAGGGCTGAACAGACATCCAAGATGCCAGCTGTTTTCCCTGAGAAGCCCTCATCAACACATTTGCAATCACTCCACTGGACAAACACCAGGACAAGCAGAGCCTCTAGGTCTGTGCGATGCTTGGCTCCAGCTGGACCTGTGTTCAGTCCTACAGGCACCGGGTGGGAGATGACATAGATCAGGCCTCCTGTTCACCTAGTCCAAAGACTGGAACAGGAACGGCACTTAGGAAGGAGCCACCCAGGCTGAGGCCTGCCCAGGAGCAGCACTTATCAAAGCAAAGCTACAGACTGATTTCACGGCCAGTGCAGAGCCCTGGCGGCCCCTCCCACCTTGATCCCAGAGTGACCATCTGGCAACAGCCCTGCTCTGCAAACAAGCCCGACAGGCCTGTCCTCCACCGACCGACCGGCAGCAGGAAGCTGCACGGGGACTGCAGGAGGCACCTCCAAGCTAATTAATCCCGCCCTGCCCAAGCGATGCTTCCAACCTCCGGAAGGACATTTACAGACATCATCAAAGGAAGCATTCTGCAGGCCCCCAAAGGTTCAGTGACACTTTCAGTCTCTTTGAATTGGAAATCAGGACAAACGGGAACTTCCAGCAGAAGCCAAGTCAGGTTCTTCACCCTGCTAACTCAATTTCAACTCCTCAATAACTAAAAGCTTGCATAGCCCAACATAAAGATACAAGACAAGTGTAGGGACTCACTGTGAGAAAAAAAGATTTCAGGTTAAACATCTGCAGAAATGACCTTCAGGGAATGGAGACAATTCCACAGATATAATAACAGTGGCCAAAAGCTGGGCTTGTATTCAGAGTGGGAAAGGAAACAGGCCCAAAGAGGCCCCAGCTAGAGATTATGTATGAGACAGGGTAAAATCCTGATGTGGTTGCTGTGATTCACACTGATGTTGTGAGACAGCAAGTGCAGCAGAGGAAGGAGGCTTGGTCTGCTGTGACACTTAGCTCCACCTGGACACAGACAGCAGGAAGAGCCCATAAGGCAGAGCTGGAAAACACCAGCTCTTGCTGACAAAGGGAAAGGGACAGAGGTGAAAAAAGTACAAAGGTGGACAAAGGGTTGATCTGGCTACTGCTGGCAACAAAACGCAAAGGACACAACATCAGCTTATCAAGAAACTTCTGAGTGAGGTGTTTGGGGCCCACAGAGAGCTCCTTGCAACTCCCCATGAGTGAGAAGTCACTCTCCTCTTTCTTGGCTGGCTAGAAGAGCAACAGCCTCCCTTGCAATGCCCAAGTATTTCACACTGGTTAAGACGACTGTGAGGAGCTGTAAAGGGCCCCAAGGGCTGCTGTGGGGACGGTGTGATGTTCGCACATACATCACAACCAAAGGAGAAGGCCATGATGCCTGTGAAGGCTCTGCGTGCACCATGAGGAATGCAAGACCAGGCCTTCCTTTTCTGGCCCTCAGCTGAGGGACACCAAGTCAGTCCTGCTTTTTCTAACAGCAAGCAAGGCTCCTGCCAAGAAAGCGCTGCTGCTGTGGAATGTGCTGGGCCAGCAGTACAGCTCATTCCTGGAAAAGCATCAACTCAGCGGGAGAGCAAGGAGAGGAGAAGAGGGGGAAATTGGGAAGAGGGGGAGGGTGGGAAACAAAGTCTGAAAGCTTGGACTTCCACACCTGGGGAAGCACAGAGCAGTCGGCTCACCAGCACCTCCTCGCACCTCCTCGTCACAGGCTGCCAGCACAGCAGCCCTGCCCAGCACCAGCCCTATGCTCTAGGAGCACCCTTCTGCCAGCCAGATACCTCCAGAGCAGATCTGGGACCGCACAGACCAAGGCAGATGTCTGTGGGGAAGAGGAGCAAGGCTCATTTCCCCCCATCATGTTAATAATTAATTTAATTTAATGACAGATCTCCACGAGGAGATGACAAAGCAGCCTCCACATGTGTCCTGTCCTCAAGACACTGACCAGCTCACATTACTCTCTCCTTGCATAAACAATTTTGCAAGTCTCCCCAGGAAACCAGCTCAACCTCCTACCCAATGGGAAGGGGTCTTGAAGCATGACAGGCTGTAGATGGCTGCACCTACTCTGCACATTCAGCTGGGCTGCCAGCAGCAACAGCTCTGCTAACTGGGTCTGTAAGACATACAGAGAACCCCCACAAAACCAACAGGCCATTAATAAAGCTCACAACAAACTTTCACCACAAAACATTTGCCAAAGACAATGAAAAGGACTCACGCAAAGAAGAGCCTTTCAGTGTCACAACAGCTGCATGGTGGCAAAGACAGAACTCTGTCCCTGATCCCGAGCTCTCTGAAAAATGGGCAAACACTGATACTACATCCCTCTGATCCTAAAATGCAGGAGGCAGAAAGAGCACGAGGGGTGTGAATACTCATAAGAAACTTTTCTGACCAGTACTAGGCCCAGGACACTCTTTCTTCCTCACCTGCTTTTGACAGTGTCATGCAGTAGATGGTACAAAAAATTCCCCGTATAAAAACCAGCAAATAGAGCACATTTTAGGAGCCTTTTACATACTTCATCAATTTCACTAACCCCACTCTTACTCATCAAACTCCATTCAAGACATAGGGCCAAACCCTTGCATACAACAAGTAACCTACGAAGGTTTACCAGGCCATCCAGGCTTGGCCTCCAGCCAATAACCCAGCAAGCATGAAAATACTGTTCAACTGCTGGAAGAAAGGGACAAGAAAGGTGCTCCAGTCCTAACCAAACCAAGCACATGCTGGCTGACACAACGTACTCAACTACAGGTCCAGAAAGCAGATGAAAGCCATATAGTAGGACCAAATACATGACTGCAAATTAAAAATCTTCAGTTCCCATGTACAGAATTCAGTTCACATCCTACAAGGACTCACCTCTACAACAGGAATAATCTTCCTTTTCAACAAGAGGGTAAGCTTCCCCTCAGTTTAGAAGAGGACAGTGTTTTGGATCACTGTAGCACCAGGTCCAACTACTTTTCTTTGACACTGTGAACTCCTGGACCTGACCCTGTCACATACCATGCGAAATCTTCCACCTGCTGTCTCTGACAACTGCACCAAAGTCTGGGTAATGGCCATTGACCTCCAGAAATCACCATCACATGACATAAAATGTTCCTCTTGTGGAGGGTCTCAAAGCCACAACTGCCAACTCCTAGCTCCTTCAAGGATGGAAGAGTGTAGTGGAAGGCTGTACAACCTGTCTATAAGTCTGTAAATATCCCATGAGCTTGGTAACTACCTTAAACTGGTCATTCTACACATTAACTATTCCCAAAGGCAGTTCAGAAATACTCGTCACATGTTATTACTGCAATACTGCCATTTCCTGTGTCTGTGGATCTGCTGGTAAGTCAAGTTACAAGACCACCCTGATTTTGAGCTTCCTAATTATCAGCAGTACTGATATCAGGTTCCCGTGAAGCATCTCTCCTGTAAGTTACATGTAGAGTGACCACACTTAGTGCCAGCACCATGTGTTGATCACCCAGGAGCACAGCTGGACCCTACAGTCAACATGGCCAGACACAGTCTCCACCTCAAATCTACAAACCCTTCTACATGGCACAGCTAAGTCAGACCCAGCTCCAACAGCATGCATACTGTTACATAGAGATGTTACACACCTCATGTTAGTTTGGAACTGCCCCAAGGAAACCCAGAGCTCACCCTAAACTGATGCAGATGTTGATATTCTCAAAGTCCCCTGACACTTCCAGGATGACTAGACAAGAAATAGTCTTAAAGAGTTTTGCCAAGTCTAACCTTTTGGCCCCAGCTAAAACCACACAGTTTTAATCTAGAAAAAAAATCCACCTCACAGGACCCCCTTCAGGACCTAAAGGTGCATTTACCAGCTCTAGGTCTAAGTCAGGTTTGCCATAAGGGATTCAGCTCCACAGCCAGAACCATGAAAATCTACCCTTCTCAGAGCCACAAACACCAGTAAGAAAACTCAAATGAACACAGTGCAGTAGCAAGACTTCATACATTGAGGCCCTATATGGATTTCCAGTATGGCACAGCCCCAGCTGGGCCCACAGGCAAGTCTGTGTGAATGGCACTAACATACTGGTTGAGCTAGGCAGGGCTGAATGAACTGGGACAGCTGGTTAGCTGTATGCAAACACAAGTATGGAGTTTGCATATCCATCACAGCTTCTGGAAAAAGACTCAGTTTGAGAAGCTGCGGCACCCTGGAGCCAACCAGGCAACAGCCACTGGCACTGCAGTAACTTTCTCCCTACCCTGATGGCACCAGGCCACGAAGCCAAGGTTGTCACCCGCTGCTGACACTGCTCTGGCTGTCAACAACAGCAGCACAGTACAAGGGACAACCTATTCGCTCTCAGATCACGAGACACAAAAACACCATGAGTAGGTGGTCAGAGTAATGCTGAGGGAAAGAGCTGAAGCCCAGGCAGGGACAGGTTACTGTGCTAACACCAGCTTCCCTGCTATAATAATTCATGTAAAGGCAAAGCTCCTGAAACACAGACCCCTCTGGCAGACTCTTGGTGTCCCCAGAACCAGCCTGTAGCCACCAACAAACAAGGAAAAGTCCACAAACTCTGTTACCCAGACCCAGAACTCCTAGGCCATCAGAGAGACAGCTGCCAGCAATCAGAGGGGCCATGTAGCAAATAAATTCTTCTCCAAACCCCAGGGGCAGGTCAAAAACCAGCAGAGGAAAGACCTTCCCACACAGCAGCCAGTGACAGCTCTCCCAGAAACAGAGCTTTGCTCCAAGTCACATGAGGAAGCTTTTCCCACTTCAGCTTCTGTCTTCAGCCAGGACCAGAAGGACAGACTCCCACTGCAGCAACTCAGTCACTGCTCACAATGCATCCTCTTTTCCTCCAGCTCTAATATCCTAACAAAGACACAAGGACAGATACCCCAGCGAGGAGATAATCACCACAAAGGATTTAGTGGAGTAGGGTTCCCAAATGCTGCTTCTGCTGCCTTCCATAGCTAGCTGTGACTGGAAAAACAACGCCTCTGGCATGTCACCTTTAATAAATAACTGATACAACAACCACAACAGTCCCAACTCTCCACTGCAATACAGAATTACATGGCACAGGAAGGTCAGCACCAGGCATCTCTGCCTGCCAAAGCCTCCCGAGAGTTCTAGCCCATTTCTGGATGGGTTTAATGTTAGTGCTACAGTAGTAACCACATAGCAATGGAAACAAGTGAAACCAAGAGCTTTGGGGCACAGGGAGACACTAATGCTTCAGCTCTGCAAGCTAATGCAGTCCGCAGAGACAGTGATATTCACAGCCCAAAAGCTCACACTCTCTCCTAAGGCCACCATGGCATTACACAGATAAGCACATGGACAAAGCAGACAAAGTCACAGAGATTAGACTAATTCCCCTATTTGTACTTTATTGAAACGCCTTCCAAAAAGCCTTTACAAAAGGATTTGGTCCAAAAATTTCCAACGGCAGCCACCAGCGGGATTAAGTTTTACTTAACTTGCCAGCTGCTGCCTAACAAGCCAGCACCAGCGGGACAAACAGTAACGTAGCCACGTGGTGCCACATCCCCCTTCTGGAAAACAACAATCCATCCAGCACAGGTCAGAAGGGCAGGCTCTGAATAACAAACAAGGGATGGAAAGAGGAGGAAATCAATAGGAAACACCAAAAACACACAGCCCCGACTGCTGCCTCATCAGATGGGCAGCACGATGCCAAACTGGTGCAACATGAAGGCAATTTCCTGCAGACTCAGTATCTGTTGTGTTCTGCAAGCCCAGCTCCTCTTCACGGGCTTTTTCACAGATTAAATACCTTTAACCACAACATTGTTCTATTTATTTGGATGCAGTCAAGGATGGAAGAGTAGCAATTCATTACAGCAGGTACCCTCAGCTCAGAACAGTTCATCAACTGCCATGCAGACATGGAAGAGGTTTCCTACTCCTTTAAGTACACTGAGCTCAAAAAGGACTCCAGGAATTTCAACTATGCTCCCTACACCTCTACATATACAGCTTTCAAGTCTAGATGAAGGGCCTGATGCCCACCCTGACAGAGGATTGAAGTCAAACCCATGTGTGCAGCAGAAAAGCTGTGGGGGAAACTAGATTTTCTCTGCTTATTTTCACAGACCGTTCTTTCCTGAGCATCTCCACATGCATAGTGATGGGTGGCTGCCTCCACCTTCTAAGAGCTCACACCTGCTAGGAAACCAGGTGAAGAAATCACAGGAGAAAGAGGCCAGGAACATGATGGACAAGAGGGACTTACTGAAAGCTCAGTCCTCCAAGCACAATGACCTTGGGCACATGGACCATCTACCTCCCCCCCTGCACACCAGCATCCTCCTTCTCAGAGTCCATTATGAAATACTGCCTTCCCCAGCAACATCCTGCTCTCACTGCAGCCATGTAGAAAGGAACATCACTGCTTATATTACCACCCAGAAGATCCAGTACCCACTCTGCAGGCAAGCCAATGTCTGCGGTTTGGAAATGGCAAAGTTCTAGATGAAATTCTAGAGTTCACTTTAGAAAAAAGACGTATCTCAGCAGGAATCAGAAAACTGAGCAGTGGGGCCACCATTATCATCCCATAACAACAAAAAAATATTCAGGTTGTGACCCAAATTATGTTGGTTTATGAGCCATTTTTTACGGCATTTTGCCTTGACCTCCCAGACTGAACCATGCTGGAGCACAGCTGTACCACAGTTGGGGCACACTGATTTACTTTGTAGCAATTTCTGGGACATCACGGAAGGTTTTTGCACTGTGCTGGAAGTTGGATGACCAGAGTTCGCCAGAGGATTTCAGAACACTAAACTGCACCAAAACAGCTGCATTCACGTGGCTGAGTAAAGGTTTCTTGATCTTTCTTTCTTTTTTCCATTTTTTTTTTTCAGGAATTACAAAAGAAGCTTAAAATTAAGAAACATTCCCATCAAACACATAACTGAAAACAATGCCTCCCTAAGAAAAATGCTGGCTTCAACATAACATCATATTTTGGGAGAAAATACATTCAGTCAAAAAAAAATTCTGACCAGTTCTGGCTGCAAACTAGTTCAATAGATGTTGTAAAGCTTCATTGTTTGCATAGGACACACAAGGCCTTAGGGAAATTGGTCTGCAGCCTGATTTGGCTAACTTGGCTTTCTGAATGCCACCCCTGGGCAAAGAAACCAGGCTGTGACTGCCATCCAATGTGGCTTTCAGAGCACAGCTCCAACCACAACTGAGAACGCCGGACACCTACAGAGTCAGTAATAGCTGGGTCTGAACAGCAGGACACACAGGGCCAGGCACAGACAATACAGGCCAGGGAAGCAGGGAATACTGTCAACTAACCACCTCCATCTTCACCTCGGCCCCGGCCTGTAGTCCCCACCACCACCACCACAACACTTGGAAACGGCCTCCAGCAGCAGCTCCAGCCAGAATCAGCTCCAGTATCCATGGGCCACCCCCAGCACGGGCAGCATTACAGGAACTCCCCACCACGAATGCAGACAGTGGTTAGCAGCTCTCTGCCAAATCCTCAGCAGCTCAGGAGACAGAGGCACAGGCTGCAGTAACCTACATGCAAAATGTCTGAAGTAACTGCTGGTGAGCCCTTGCTAACCAGGGCAGCTCACCTCACAGCAGGCAAGGAAACATCCTCTGGAGCACAACAGACGGGGTGCTGTGGCTTCTCATGTGTAAAGTGCTTGCCTCCACATGGAATGGACAGGGACTGGGTAGAAACTGGAAAAAAGTGATGGCCACCTCCCAGTAAGGCCAATGCTGTCACTTAGACCACCACAAGGGACATGAGCATGCAAGAGTTTTGTAGGCCTTTTCACCCACAGACTTCTTGCCAACCTCTCCCAGCATGAAATTCATGCTGACATGGAAGCAGTCTCCACCAGGGGCATGGAACAGGCAAAGGTCTTCTGGAGACAGCAAAAGTTTCCAATTAAAAATAAATTTTAAAAAGTTCCCAAAATCAAAATAAAACAACTCCCCCAACACAGGCTACAAAGAGCTGGCAGCAAAGGCAGGGGCACCATGCCAGTGCTCACCACTGCTTAGAAACTGACACTGCTTATTAAGTTTAGGATCCCTTCCCCAGCTCCCAGCATTTCCAGCCAGAAGGACAGCCACCGCTGGCATCAATTTCAAAAAGACCCTGCAATAAAAATAAATCACTCTGCCTTTCAGAGCGCATCAACGCGTTTTCTCATGCACACGTGCGGAGATGAGGCTGCCAAATACCAATGGCATCTGACCCCTACACTGGGGATTCCAGCAGCGCCCGCTTTGTTCTGCCTCCAGAGTGTTGTCCTAATCACTGCCTTGGACCCGGCTTTGGAGAGCAGGTGATAATTAAGCAGGTCTGGATAAGATACTGGGCCAGTGATTAGCTGGATACCAATTTTCGCTTCACAGCTGAGACCAAGCAATCACCACAGCTACGAAACTAAAACTGGAGTGGAAACCTGCAAGAGGGAGAAACCAGCAGCAGCAGGAGGAGCAGCACTACCCCACCACTGTACCTCAGATCACTGGTGTTCTCCCAGCAATGCAGAACCAGTAGGACTGGGAGAGAGGAGTGGTCCCCTTGCAGAAGAATGGGGCCTTTCTGCTCTCCAGTCTAGAAGAGGGGAGGTGGCCAAGTGAAGATAAACGAAATGATCACCAAAGTGACTTCTTTACAGGCAAAAGAAATTCAAACTTTCAGGCACTCCACAATTTATGGAAAGAGAAGGCAGAACTTCGGGCCAGGTGGTAAGGGTTTACCTGGACACACAAATTGCACTCATTAAACTGCTCTGAAAAGTTTAGCCTGAACTTTAGTACACCCCTGTGGGAACACATTTTGATCAATAGAAAATGAGCGCTATCAATAAGAAACAGAAAATTCATCAAAAGAAGTCACATTTCAGCTGATATAAGAATATTCTCAGAGTTGTACCAGATGAAAAGACAAATCTGTAGTTCAGCTGAGGCAAACGTGCACAATACCTGGCTGCTGAGAAGTCCATGCTGCCCAGGTAAATTTCTCATGATGGACTTGGGTAGGAGACAACACTTTACAGATGACTGAAGCTTATGTCCCAGCAAACTACAGACCATCAGCATGGTTGCTCCCTTCTCAACTGCACAGGTACCAGAAGAATTTATAGTCCTGTTCTTGAAGCACCTCTAAAGAACCGAGAGCTCTGTCATGTTAAGAGCCACACAAATGTTTGCCCAAGAAGCTCCCAAAGTCAAGTGCACAAGACAAGGCACAGCTGGAAATTCCATTTCATGAATTAAGAAGAAACAACAACAACAACCAAAAAACAACCAACCACAACAAACCCACAAAAAAACCCCAAACAAACAAAAAAACCCCAACCCCTCCAAAAAAAAACCACACCACAAAACAAAACAGAACAGAACAAAAAAATTAAAAAGCCTGCTCAAAATCTCATTAAAAACCTGGGGGAGGTCTGATGGAGAATATGGATCTCACAAGCAGTCATAGCACTGCACTGATCTAAGGTGCTCTCCTGCTGACCAGCACAGAACTCTTACCTGTGAAACACGGAATGAAAAGATTCAAGTTGCAAGTAGAAACGTTCCTTCTCTAATGAGTGTCATGTTAGCAGCCAAGGGTAGTTCCAGTCTTCACGGTGAGACACATCCACAGAAAGTATCTCAGGTCCGAGAAGAGTCAACCCCATCTGTGCACTGCCACACTCACACCATCCCTCAGCTGACTTTCGTGTGCTTCCACTTCTGGGATTAGCAAGACACAAAGGCAACAAAGGCACAGATATCTGCACCCTGTCAGTACCTCTGTAGCCCATTGCATCAGAAACAAAACCCTGCAGCCTTCCTGCTGCTCACAACTCCTCTCCCCAGGACCAAGTGCATGAATTCTCCTTTCTCCTCTTTGCCACCCAGAAGTGACACCCACCACTCTGGGGTCCTAATTATTTGAAGCTGAGCACTAACTCCTGCCATAGCCCAACAACTCCACAGCCACCCAGGGGAACTTCAGTTCACATTTCCAAGGAGATGTAAACACTAAAGCTGCTCCATCACAACTCCGAGTCTCAGAGCAAACAAATATTAACAAGATAAACAAAAGACTGAAAAATCCCACACACCAAGACTGAGGCTCTAATACTGCCTTGGGGATGAGGCGAGTGGAAGGGAATACCAGACTGGACATCCACAGCCTGGAAAAAAAAGGAGGAAGAGCGAGAAAGATTCAGACTGGGCAACAGAGGTGAGAGGAAACACTGGACATCCTGCTCCAGCTGGCTCTGGAAGGTGAAATGCCTCCATTCCTAATAATAGATGAAAGGAAAAGTTTGCTTTATGCCACAGGGATCCTGCAGAAGGTCGAAAGCAGAACCATGAGACCTGCAGGCCTCCTCCTCACTGATCAGCTGCCCTAAGGCCATCTACTTCATCTCTCATTGAGGGGGCTTTGACGTGGGTCCTACTCCTGGACACTGCCCCGTTGACAGACAGCAGCCCACACAAACCAGACAGAAGGCACCCTGAGGGAATCCCCTCAGGGAAGGAGCTGAGAGGAATACCTGTGTGAGAGAGAAACACTTTTCCCTGTCACACAGCTTCTGAATGCCACCATTGTTAACCTCATAGTTTTCACTAATTGCCCATGCATTCACAGTCAAGTAGCCAAGGTGCCTCCTGCCCTTCTGTCTCTGATTCTCCTTGCAGGCTAATGGCTCCCTTTCTCATGGACAGCATACCAGAGATCATGAATTTTTTCAGCTGGACTTGATGATCTTAAAGGTCTTTTCAAACCAAACTGATTCTTTAATTCTATTTTGTGTGCTGCCTGGGGCTTCAGGGCTTCTCAGAGCAGCTGGACTGCTCTGGTTGCTCCCACCATGTTTCAACCACCAGCACGTTCTTTGGCTCTCTGGAAAGCAGCAGATACAGCTTTCCTGATGAAGCATCCATGGTGACATGGTGATGAGAGGCTCACTCTCTCTGTCACGTCCCAGGCCTTGCTTACATGCTGCTCGAACTGCACAACTCATTGCCCAGGACTTCTTCAAGGAATGGGCTGCCCACACACAGCCCCCAGCCCCCTCTCAGCTGCACCTTCCCTTCCAGAGCGGTTTATGCTTCCCAAACAAAGGAGCTGAACTGGTCAGAACAAAAATCTCATCCCATGCATGTCTGATGCAACTGATCTTGTGGTGTCTTCCTGAGTGACTTTCCCCTCTCCCTGCTATTACCTGCTATAACTCCCTATGCTGCTTTATAGTTGAGTTGTGTTAATCTACCATCTACCTCCTCTTGTAGAACCTTACAGAGACACAGGAGGATGAAAAGGCACAGCACAAAACTTCACTGCCACCAGACCCCTCTTCCCAATGCAAGACGCTGCTATCTATTACCAAACTTTGTTTATAGTTGTGCACTCTCCCACCCACATGGCAATGTTTCATTCAAGACAAGTTTGAATTCACTTCAAGAACAACATTTCAAAGGATTCCAAAGCATTTGTTTACAAACAGCATGCATGGAGAATTCACTTCTCCCACCAATGAATATGGTCCCCTCTGAGACAGGGAGAGGCAGCTGTTTCATAGCACCCAAAGCTACTCAACAGCTGAGGGACAGGAAACGATCCACAGACAACTGATACTGCTGAGGAAATTTATGGAAAATGAGGGCTGGAGACTTTCATTTGCCAGGAGAGAACGGGGAAGCTTCTGAGGACTAAAGCTCTCCACTGGGTCAGGAGGAATTTAGGGCGGCAAAGCATCCCAGACTGTGGTCAAAGGAGTGACTCCAAATTTCAAGCCTCATCTGAGAGTTGGCACCTCCCAAACTAACGGGAACCTGGGCACTGGGATGATTTGGCTGAGGAAGGGAGAGCACCCCCTGCTGAGGCAGCCACACAGATCCAAATCCCAAACAGGCCCAGCCCTGTTCAACATGGGGTACAAGCCAAAATCACAGCCGAGAGAGGTATTTGGTGCAGTGGGAAGGCTGTAAAACTGAAAACACTTTGCAACCCCATAGACAAGACCTACTGTAAACATTAAATCTTCAGAGGAGGAAGCATCACACAACTTCTTCAAATACCAATGTCCTAGGAATGGTAAAGGGTCACATGTTGTGGAAACCAAGAGGGTCCCAGGATGGAAAAAGAGGTCTTCAAAAAGGCTAAAGGAGTCAGATGTAGAAAATTTGGATAAAATAGAGTGAGGACAAAGGGTCTTACAGGGAGCTGGCTTTACATGATACTCGCTCCCCAGAACAGTAACCAGCTTTATGCAGGTAGGAGACAGAAGGGGATCCCCAGAAGATTGGTGAGTACAACATCCAAACAAGGGACAGAACACACCTCCTCACCTCCAAAGAACCACCTGTGATGGGAGGAACCAAAGGGCATCACAAAAGAAGTGATGGAAACACCGGTGTCGGAAGAGAGCCGCCCTGCAGGAGATGGGATATGAGGCAGGGCTGCACGCCTCTTCCATACCAGAGATTGAGCATGGGACATCTCACTTTGAGGATGGGACATGTACATGGGTACCGTGGGTATTGCACACAGCCTTTATCCAGAGACAGGCAGCACGTGGAGAGCTCTCACTCCTTCTCCACAGAGGCAGGAGAGGAGAAAGCTGGTCTTCTATATGCTTTCTTCCCAAAAATGAGATGTGGAGGACAACGCTGCCAAAATGGATGTCCCTCCCCAAAATGGATGGTAGGAGAACAAAACTGTCCCCAAATCCATTTCATGGGAAGGGCTGATGAAGGCGGCACTACCTCCACACCCTTTTGGAGGAGGGAGCAAGGGGCACTTTCCCCAGGTGGGCACAGTGGGAGATGCCCAGGCCCTTTTGGTGGGGAATGGAAGTTCTGAGTAGGATACAAGCAAGGGATGCCACCCTAGACACCCCAATGTGGGCTGCATTGGAGATACCACTTCAGGCCAAGTGTTGGTCCAACATCTTAAGTACGGGGAGCGGGTGACCCTCAGATGAGGATGATAGTCTCCTCCAAGGTGCCTCTGACACCTAAAGCAGGGTATCCCCAGCTCCCTCACTGAGGAGGTAGCATGGGGCAGCTTCCCCAGAGCTGCAGCGGGATCCGAGGATGTGTGGCTGTCCCTGGAGGCAGCGCCCAGGGACAACGAACCCCAGAGAATGTGCACGGGGGATATCACCACCAGCCTCCCACAGGTGAGATCCTGGGGCGCACGGAGGGTGTGCCCCCCCAGACAGAACCCAAGGGGGTCACCACCCCCATCCTCTCCAAGGAAATGCAGTAGGGATGGAGGATGGATCGGGGTCCCCCTCCCCGCGCCGGGCACGAGAGGGGCACCTCCCCACCCCGAGGGTCCCGGCCCCGCCGTCCCGGGGGCGCTCCCGAGGCCGAGGGGGCAGCCAGCCCCGGGCCCAGCCCCGTGAGCGGAGGGAGTTCCCCAGCCGCCCCCCCAATGCTCCCCGGGGAGGCCCACGGGGCCCGGGCTCCACGCGTGGCCCCGGGGGACCGGGCCCGGGCCCGCGCTCACCCGAAGTCATCATCCATGGACTTGAAGTAGAACTTGTAGTTGGGGCGGTTGAGGAGCCCCTTGAAGTCGCCGAGGGTGACGCGCTCCGCCGGGATCGGCAGCTTCACCAGGTACGGCGTCTCCTGCTCGTCCAGGTGGTAAATGATCTTCGTCTCGGCCGCCGCCATGGCGCCCCTGCCCGGCCGCCAGGCCCCCGCCTCTGCCTCCGCTGCGTCCTCCGCCCCGGCCCGGACCCCCAGACCCGGCCCGGCCCCCGCCCGCGCCCCGGCCCGGCTGCGGCCTCCGCACGCCCGGTCCCCCCGCGCCCCTTGTTCTCCGGGTCCCAGCGCCGCCCGGCTGCACGGCGCAAGCTCAGCCTCGGCCGGCCCCGCCCCGCCCGCCGTCCCGGCCCCGCCGGAACCGGAACCGGCGCCCCGCGGGGCCGCGGCGCGGAGCGGGACCGACCGCGCACCGGGGCCCGCCATAGACCGGGACCGGGCTCAGCTGGCAGCCCGGGAGCTTGGGCCCAGATCCCGCCACGATGCTGGCCCGCACCCTGTCCCCCAGCCGGATCCCGCATCCATAGNTCGTTGGAACCGACTCTCTCATTTGGGACTGACCCCCCTACACGCCCATCCACCCCCGCTGCTGCTGTACCCCATGTGGGTGCCTGGCCTCCAGCCCCATCGCTTGTGGGTGCATTGGGATTTATACTTTACATCCACATCCTCCTATCCACAGCCTGGTACACCCCATGCACCCAAATTCCCAGTGCCAGCTTGGAATATACCTCTCCCAGGCTCCCCACCCCCATTCAGCTTTCACACCCCCTTTACACCCTTCTGATGCTGCTTCACAGGGTCATTTCTGTGTCCTACGACCTCTGCTTCTGTCCACACCCCAGGCCTCCCCTTCTATCCCTGCAGCCCTGGTCCTTTATCACACACCTCCCAGCCTTCCCCATGCTCCTCATAGGGCTATGTTCCCCATCAGTACAGCTTACAAAACATGAGGCATATCCATCTCTACCCTATCCTTCCATGTACAGACCAGACCCCTTTGAGCTCCCTGTAATGTGTCTCAGATGGCCACCACACACAGGGACTACCACCCACCCCAGCTCCTCTCCAGCTGAGGCTTTCCTCTGAACCCCTTGTCACCATCCAACAACTAACCCCAGTACTCAGACATTTTCCTCACCAAGCAGACTCTTTGCTCTTCATGAGCATCCTCTGTTTCACATACCATGGCTTCTTCAACTGGGCACCCTTTGGCTGTGTGTCTTTTTTCCATTCTCTATCTCCCCGGACTCCAGCACATTCTTACCTGCAGTCATCAGCATAGTGACCCCAGCCCCTAGGACTTGCCTCTCTTCCACAGCAGTCTCAGGCTGTCTGATTTCCTCTCTGCACACCTTGCCAGCACGCAGCAGGCACCAAGGAACCATCTCCATCAGCAGTTTCCCGGAGTTGTGGCTGAGAGCAAAGCTGGGGTGGATGGAGTTTTGGGAACACCCAGCAACAGGAAGGGCAAGAACCGCCTTGCACTGTCCTGGATTAGAAGGAATAAATGCAGAGGAAGCACCACACCATGGGCCTGCACAGGGCATGAGACTGGATCAGCCTTCAGACTAGACTCCCCTGCCGTAGGAAAAGGAGCCAGAGAGATCCTACAGGGAACAGGGCCAAGTTCCTCAGGCAGGCAGGCAGGCTGAGCTAAATAAGCCTCCTAATGCATTAAAGAGTCCTGCAGGCATTGCTAGTAATTACCTGGGCAGCACTGCAAGACTGGGGGAAGAACCTGACATTAAAATGGGGAAAAACAAAATTCAAGCGAAGTCCTCAGGTAAGCAGAAGGTGTAAGAGGTCTGAGACTCCCATGTTTCCACATCAACTCTTGGAAGATTGTAATTTCCTTATGCTCAGAGCTCTGTGGTAAAAGCTGGTGTAACTGAATTGAGGAATTCAGGTCAGGAATGGAAAGGTTTAGTTTAAGTTGCTTTTTCCTGTGTCAACCCTGACAGAGCTAATCTCAAAGCCTTTTTGCAACTCCTCTCTGCCCCAAAAGCAGACCCGTGTGAAAGAATCCCAGTCTGTGCCCCTGGCAGGGCCACTGTCTCACCCACCTCCCAGCAGAGCCGTGGATGCACCTTGGAGCCTGTATTGTACACATTACAATAGTTTTGTATTTGTTACCAGAAGGGCAACAAATTCGTTACCTTTGTTATCAAAAGGACAATTTTCAGTAGTGCTGAGCTCCCAAGGGAGCACATGCAGCTCAGGGGAGGGGTGCCACATCCCCCAGGACAGTAGTAGATGAAATCTCATTGCTACAGCTGCCTTTTCTTTTAAAACAGCCCAAGAGACTGAATAGACTCAATGATAGATCGGTTTCACTGTTCACAGAGGCCTTGTGCTGTATGACTCACTGAATGGAAGCTAAGAACACAGTGCCAAAGAAATTAGCAGGAGGGGATTGTGCTGTGCACTCCAAGGTCCACAAGGAAGAGTTTCTGAACTGCCTGTTGGCTTATTTTTGCAATTATTGCAACTTAAAATTTGCAGCATTGATAACATTGCTTCTCCTTACAGAGTACACAGGCTTCAGACATTTTAGTGCATCTTAGAACAGCCCAAAGCAGAGGTGGATATACTTGAATTCCATTACTTACACCTTTAAGCAAGACCAAACTATTCTCTTTTTTTAAAAGGGTTACTATTGTTAACTGAAGTTATGGGTTTGATACGGGAACACCAGGTTCTGTCCACCCATCCATCCATCCATCCA